>WNWU01000001.1:43230616-43245225 GCA_012654045.1 Ptyas mucosa
AAAGAAAGAAAGAAAGAAAGAAAGAAAGAAAGAAAGAAAGAAAGAAAAGAGTATTGTCATTATATTTGGGGAAACATTGATCTGATGATGCAAAGCACATGATCTACCATTTAGCCCTGGCTCCTCCCTTTATCATTTTTTGGCATAAAGTTGAATTATGAAATGATGTAATATTTCCTTGATGTCAAATACTATTTTCAATTTTCACTCTTGCTGAATATTTGGAGCATGTGGTAGTTATCCCCATACAGCTCAGGGATTATTGGATAACTCTGATTAAGCAGATCTTTTTCAATTTGACTTAAATTATCTTGTTTTTGAATTAAATTAGCTATTCAAAACTGAAGGAAATAATTAATCCTTCACCATATATCCTATGAGTTGAATAAAATAGCAAAAAAGCCATGTCTCATTTAATATACATGTTTTTTAGGATAAGGTCCTTACCTTCTGTGAAGATAATGGCATCAAGTTTTAAAAGGGTTATTTTCTTTCAAATTAGATGAATACTAAAATAATATCTGTTCAGCATATATGGGACATTATGGAAAGAAGAAGAGAACAAGGAAGAGGAAGCTGAAGCAGGAGAAGGAGAATCAGGAGAAGGAGAATCAGGAGAAGGAGCGTCAGGAGAAGGAGATGGAGAAGGAGGAGGAGAGAATCTGAGCTGTTATAAAACATATGCCATGATGATAAGGAGGTCCAAAATGCCTGGATAGGAGTCTATGTCTGTGTGGAGAATAGAGCTGTACTTCATAAAGAGATATAAATGCTAAAACCACATTATCATAATAAATCTCACGTTTCCTGCTTAAACTTCTGATGTATTATGTCAAACAAATGGTTATCTCAAATACGCATGCAATGGATTGTGGGCTTTGGTATTTGTGTGTTCTGTTTTCATTTATCATTTTGCTTTTAGTTGTGGTTTAAGAAGAATGTCATGGTATTGTATACAAGAAACTAATCCATGACATGTGTAATGTAATGATTTTATGGCTAACAATAGTTTGATCGATTGTTCTGCATAACAGTAATCTCAACCTTTTCTTGGAATTGTGTGATTTACTGTTGTATAGATGATAAAGGAAAAATGCAAGTCAAGGCAAAAAGTTATCTGCTAACTTGAAAGCCAGAAATGTTGTTCCTTAAGAGAATTAGAATAAATGTTACACTTTGAATTCACGCTTGGAAATATATCAAGTTTCAATGCTGCAGAGAAAATAAAATAATTGTGCTCCTGATTCAGGTCAGAGCAAGTTGTTCTAAATTTACCTTGGGGTATATAGGCACACCTTAGCAGACCACATAGTTATTTAGTGATTCACAATGTTATAATACTGTACTATTCAATATTTGCAAAATAATCCAAAATACACAAAAAACCCACCTCTTTGGTCATGATCATAGGTTGATTTTAAAAAGTACATTTATTTTTGTAGGAAGTATGAATGGCTCGTACAATGGTGATTTGGAACAATCAAAAGCCAATTAGTCTCCTGAACCTATGGCAGAGCAACTTTGAAGATTCAGAGCTTTGGAGATTTGCCACTGTTGCAAACTTACCTTTTTTAAAAAAAGAAAATTACTTATGTTGTCTTTTAAAACAGTCTTCCCTTCTTTGTGCTTTCAAAAGTCCAATCGGCTGTAATCTGGATGACCTCTAGATGGCAGCTTTTAGGAGAACATTTTATAGGATTATAAAATTATAAAATAGAGAAGCCAGAGCCAGAGAGTTCTGGATCTTCCATTTCTTTGTGTATTCTGAAGCCAATTTTCCATGTGAATTGTTTTTGCATAGGCAAAACATTCAGTATTCCAAAGAAAAGCAAAAAAAAAAAAAGAACCAGTGTCCTGTCTCACATAGCCAAAGCCTGAAAAATATTGGAGATGCAGTGCCAGCAACGGGAGTTTTGGCAGCAGATTTACTAGGCCGGTTGGAGCTGAGCAACACATTGCTACTGACTATGTTTTCCCCAAGATACTTCACCTGCAAAGTTTTGTTTCAGGAAAAGAAGGAAAACATCCCTTCCAAACTGGAATAACTAAAGAAAGTTCTACGCTTCCCGAAGCAGAAGTATGAGGATAAAATTTGTTTGTTTGTTTGTTTGTTTATTTGTTATTTATTTATTTATTTATTTAAGAAACAAGTAACAGTATAGACATAGACATGGGCAGATGAAAAAACTTGGCACAAATAAAAAGATATAAATAGGCAAAACATAGCCATAAACACATAGAATGATTACATATAAATGGGGACAGTCGGACAGGGTCAGTAGGCACACTGGTGCGCTTATGGACACCCCCTTAGGAACCTCTTAAGAAACATGAAAGGTCCACGGTAGACAGTTTAAGGTAAAAGGTATGGGGATTAGCGAGTCTAACAACAGGATCAGGTAGAGTGTTCCAGACATTTACTACTCTATTGTAGAAGTCATATTTCCTACAATCAAGATTAGATCGAATTACATTGAGTTTGAATCTATTGATAGCCCTTGTGTTATTATGGTTGAAATTAAAGTACTCATTTACAGGTAGGACTTTTTGGTAAATAATCTTATGAATGAAGCATAGGTTGGAACGCAGACGGCGTAGTTTGAGGCTATCCAGATCTAAAATTTTAAGCCTGATGGTATAGGGAATTATATTTCGAGCAGAAAATTTGAGTACTCTTCTAGTAAAATATCTCTGGACCCTCTCTAATGTATTGAATTAATTGAATCATTGAATTGATGTCTGAAATACAGTGAGGATTCCAGGCAGTTGAACAGTATTCAAGTATAGGTCTGGCAAAAGTTTTATATGCCTTAGTTTGAAGTATACCATTACCAGAGAGAAAACTTTGTAAAATAAGATTGACAACTCTTAGTGCCTTTTTTGCAATGATGTTACTGTGAGCTCTGGGACTTAGATCTTTTGCAGGTCCTTGACAGGTCCTTGGTCCTTGACAGAGTGTGGGTCAATTTTTAAATCATTTCCAGCCAGCAAATACTTGATATTCTTATTTCTATTGCCCATGTGCAGGACTGAGCATTTGTTAGCAGAGATTTGAAGTTACCAATTGTTTGACTATTCAGATACATAGTTCAGATACATAAAATGGAGCTGATGAATTCAGAAATAGTTTGTAAAGCATCGTTGTGCCATAATAGGAAGGACATATGAAGCTTTGTTCTAGACATTTGTCAGGTAATACAGAATGTGGTCCTAAGACTATGTGCCACTTCTCTAGAAGTCTATGAAGAGTCTTAGTCATCCAGATCATGGTTGCCCCAAAGGTGCTTTTTAAAAAAGCAACTGCACTTTGTTTTTTCTTGAAGATGTTTCACTTCTCATCCAAGAAGCTTCTTCAGTTTTGACATTCTTTAGAGGCTAGTGTGTCTCAGATTTTTTTTCTTCCTAGCATTTTTCCACAAGTGCTGGATCCACTTTTTTTTCAGATCAACCAAGTGTTGATTAATTCATTGTGACAGGAATTGACCGACCGACTTGTGCCTGAGCTTAATATTGTGGGTTGAGAAAGAGTGACTGTCCCAAAATTATCCAACTGGCTTTTATGCCTAAGGCAGTCCCTGGTTTCTAGCCCAGTGCCTCAACCACTAGACCAAACCACTAGACCAATCTTCTAAAGTGGTGTTATATAATATTTAAATTGTTTTATAATAATATTCTGTTGGGGTATTTTTTAAAATTTGGAATGCCCTGGATAGTATTCCTTAACTGAGTGTTAGATATTTTTAATGGAATAGAAAAGACATGAATATTTATTCTCCAGAAGTTAGGTGACTAACTTTGGTTCTATAAAAAAATGTAGCTACTGGAGCAGTACTAATTAACTTCTGCACTTACAAATTTATCGCTATTAGGAATGGAATTGGTCAACTTGCCACAGCTAACTCACCATGTGCATAAAACACACATTGTCTTTTATTCAGGAGCCTGAGTGGCGTAGCAGGCTAATGCCTCCTACTAAGGCAGCATTTAACATCCAGCTGCCTGCAATTACTGCAAGTTCTAATCTCACCAGGCTCAAGGTTGACTCAGCCTTCCATCCTTTCTTTTTTTTTTCAAAAGTTTTTATTGGTTAAAAATATACAATATTATAGTTTACAATATGTTGAATTTTCAATATCTTTATATAAAGATATTTCAATTATTATTTTCTTTTTTAAGTTCTCACACAACAGACATTATTATCTTAAATCAAAACAAACAACCAGGTTATATAAAAATTATATAAACAGAAAAATATTATACAAAATACAATAAAAAAAGAGAGAAAAAGAAAAAAATGTCAATTAAAAAAAACATTAAACAATAGATTCCCCTCCTTTCTTCATTTCCTGGTTCTGGCTCTTAAAACCATGGTCTGGCCTCCCCCCTCCTCCCGGGCCGCCACAGCTCCGTCCGCCCCTGCTCCTTGATCATCTAATACCTCCCCCTCTTCGGCTCCTGTATCTTCTCCACCTAGGAAGGATTTATGTTGGTCAAAAAAAGCCTTAGCTTCCGTTACATTATTAATTTTCTTCTTACTGTCCTCCCAAAAAATCATCAAGCCCTCCGGAATCAACCACCTAAAACCTACTCCCTTAAGGTACAGCTTATTTGATAAAAAATAATATTTTCTTCTTGATTCTCGTACCTGTCTGGGAATCTGCTTCAGGATGGTGACCTCCTTGCCCCTGTACACCAGCGCCCCCAGTCTTTGTTTTCTCAGTATCTCATCTCTCAGTTCCCTTCTCACAAATTTAATATGAACCTCTCTTGGTAAATTATGTAAAATTGCAAATTGTGAGTTTACTCTATACACCAAATCCACATCCCTTCCAATAGACTCCAAATCTCTTTCTAAAAATTCACCCAACATTTTAACCATCACTTCTCTCAAATTTTCCTGGTCAAATTGTTCCACGTTTTGGAACCTGAGAAAATAAGACATCTTATCCAATTGTAAAGTTAACATTGCATTTCCTCTCCCATCTTCCACTTTCTGGAGTGCCCGTACTTCCCCCTCCAGACCCCCCATCTTCTTCTTGTTTTGCTCTGCCAGCTGTTGAACATCATTTAAATCTTTTTTCATAAGTGTCATTTCAGATTTAATTTCAGATAATCCTTTTTGCAAATCATCCAACTTGTCCAACTTCTGATCCAATTTCGCCAGTCTTTCCAAAAATTTTTCCATATCAGCTGCTGCTGATTTATGACCCTTAGCCATCTTACATCAATAGAAGATGAGAAATCAAAGGACAAACCTCCAGAGAAGAAAGAGGGATTGACAGTCAGAGTAGTTTTTCAAATATCCACCAGTGGGCGCTCACAGGAGCAACGAGTCCGAAGTATAGAGTAGGTCAAACAGGAAGCCAGAGGAGAATGTTGTCTTCAATCATAAATAAAGAAGCAGGAAGTCAGACTGCCGCCATAGCTCACCGGGAAGAGAGGCCACCAGACCTCTCCAACAAACTCTGCCACAGCCATCCTCCAAGGAAAAGTCAGCAAAGTAAGGGGTTTCACTCCATCTCCTTCCCCCTAGTTCTCTGCCACGGCACCTTTCCAGCTACAAGGGGGGGGGAACTCCAACCCCCCCTCTCGCCTCCAGGATGCCTGCTCCACTCTCCGGTCGGTCAGTTCAGTCCGTTGTGCCTTCTTAACTAGCACCGGTCCCCTTAGGCGCTGTGGCGCCTCCGCGGCCTCGAAAAAAGCCGCCGATCGCCTCCCACCCCCTCTGGAGCCTCGGGCGCGCCAGCATCGGCCTCCCGGCCCCTGGAAGTGAGGCAGGGGACCCCTGGCGAGCCGCCCTCAAACGGCAAACGCCCCAATAATGGGGCGTTTGGCCCAAAGGGCCTCCAGATGGGGGGATCGGACTCTGGGGCCAGAGCTAGCCCGATCAGAGTCCGTCGCCCGCGGAACCGGAAGCGGCAGCCTTCCATCCTTTCTAAGGTGGGTAAAATGAGGACCTGGTTTGTGGGGGCAATAAGCTGACTTTGTATAAATATACAAAAGTATGAAGGCTATTGTTTAATGCATTGTAAGCCACCCTGAGTCTCCAGAGAAGGGCGGCATATAAATAAAATAAATAAAATAAATAAAATAAATAAAATAAATAAAATAAATAAAATAAATAAAATAAATAAAATAAATAAAATAAATAAATAAATTTATTTTGCTCCTGCAAAAAACTCCCTGTTTAGTCAAACCAAGTTCTGGTTGGGAAGAAAGCAATTTCAGTGGCTTTCTCTTCTCAAGTGAACCTAGCTTTCTTTTCTGACCAGCTGTTGCACATCTCTTAGATATCATGGCCTTTAGAGGCTGAACTAGCTGTAAAGAGTCAGAAGACTTTCTCTCTGGTGGGCAACAATTTCCTATACTAAGAAGTGAAGTTATCTTCTATTTTACCTGTGGCCTGTCAAGACACTGAAGCCAGTCATCTTGATTGTTACTGTAAAGCTGTGCAAAAAGCACAAAGTGTGCCTCAAATCATGCCCTTCCATATTGAGAAGGCCCAGCTTCGGACAGAAAAGGGACCAGCAGTGGAAGTTGGCAGGAAGGAAGGAAAATGGTTCCAGTGTCAAATTCCCTCCTGTCTGATCAGAGCCCTGTAGCAGTCTTGCAGAATGGTATCTAAGGAATTCTATGGTTCTTGAGTTGTTGTCCAAGAGCCATATAACTATGCTCAAAAAGAATCTTTGGTGAGACTCAGAGACAAATGTTTTTTCTCCTCCTCCTTCTTCCAGGAGTCATCTTTTAAATTCCAAAGTTTGTACTTTAACCTCACAATATGATTTTTGAATTTTCAGAAATTCATTTCATTTTTTCCCCTAGTACTAAATGGAAAACAATAAAGACACATTGTTTATGACTGACCGTGAGGTTTTTGCTTTCAAAGGAAGCAGTATATTAATTACTATGGGACAGTTATTCAAAGTTCAAAAGCTTTTATTCTTAGAACCTTAACTTGTCCTTGGCTCCATGAAATCATTGATGTCTGAACAATTTTATACTTGGTAAGTAGAAAAACATATTCAGAAAGAAGGGAAGAGTAAAATTCTGTTGGTGAGATGGTTGCGTGGACTTGTCCACATATTGAGGGCATCTTGATTTTTATAGCAAAGGTTGGAACAGGAACTATTTTTAATTACCAGATTATATTGGTAATCCAAATAAACAACTTTAAGTTGTTTAAGAGAGGAAAACAGTTCTAACAAAAAATAAAAATAAATCCACTGCTTTCCTTTTTTAGTATATTTTATATGAAGAGTATTATTTCCAATTCTTGATTGTTTATGTTTGAACTATAGCCTTGCACATATTTATCTGGGAGCACGTCCCAATAATAATCATGGGTCTATATGATTAGGATTCTAATTAAACAGTTTATATAGCATCTCATAAAGTTGTCTTGCTATTTTGTTCTTTTAGAAATAATCCCATCTGTTTATTGTGTTAACAAATATCTCCATCTTCTACCTCATAAAAATTTGTCTAGTCAACTAATTAAACATAATCCATTGTTTAGTCAAGTAACTGCTTTGTTTTCCACTTAGTACAAGGGAGAATATGAAATGGATTTCTGTAAAGTCAAAAATCATATTGTGAGGTTAAAGTAAAAACAGTGGAATTTAGATGATGATTCCTGGAAAAATAAAGGATATTTTCTCTCACCCAAGATTCTTTATGAGTACAGCTCTTTCTCTCTTCGATTAGTCAAGGCCAGATTCCCTTACATTATAAATATGTCACTATAGAAGAAAAGAAAAGCATGCTGAAATTTTACTCCTTTCTGATTTCCCCCCCTAATTTTCATTGAAGAACCAAATTCATGCTGGTCTCCATTCAACAGGATGGACGGTGGGAGGAAGGCAAGGGAGGGATTATAAATAGGTTAATAATAGTTTATAAATTGGACTACTGATCTCAGATTTTTTTTCGGACTACCAATTTCAGAATGGATGAAACAGAAACTGGTGCATATCAACCTAGCAGATCCAAATGAACCGAGGAACTAAAATCAAAGCTGGGCTTTCTATAGAGTCAAGAGTTCAATAAGGTTCCCTAGCCTATAATTTGTTGTCAGCATAGGTAGAGGCCTCTTTTTTTTTTTTTTACCAAAGTTTGATGAATGGTTGAGTTGTCTCCCAGCCACAAAACTCAACAGCCAGATTATGTTCAGTTGAACAATCCCTCTTCTTCTGCATCTTCAACATAAAGCAGCTGCATTAAAGTGTTTGCTTGCCAAGCCTGAATATTCTAAATATCAATTTAAATGCAGCAGGAATAAACTTGGATCTAGCAAAGCTGATGGAATCTTAAAAATGTGATACTGTCAGGATTTCTAGAGAATTGTGTCTGGCAAGTAGAGAATTTGGCTCTCTGTGCCTCTTCTGCATGAAGATGGAAAATAAATAATGTAGCAGGATATACAGTCATTAGCAAAAAATAGTATGGTTTTGGAATAATACAAACTATTTGGATTATTCTACATTGCACCCAAGCATAGAGAGGAAACCCACTCTAGTCCCTTCCTGAGTTCTTTCCCCCATTTCCCTCTCGTGTTTTGCTTCTTTTCCCCTTGACCCAAACCAACTGAATTGCACCATTGCTTTCATCATTTATGATTGAAAATACACTATGAGATATTCAAGAGCCACTTTGATGTAGTCATTTAAAGCACCAGGCTAGCAACTGTGAGACTGTGAGCTCTAGTCCTGCCTTAGATATGAAAGCCAGCTGGGTGACCTTGGGCCAATCACTTTCCCTCAACCCTAAAAAGGAAGCAATGACAAACTACTTCTTAAATTTTGCCAGGAAAGCAGCAGGGACTTATCCAGGCAGGTATCAACAGTTAGGTATCCAGGCAGGTATCAACACTGGCTTGGAAGGGAGACTTACAGAAAGTGATACAAATATTTCACACATAAATAATTTTTTGGCAATTCTCTACATATCTGTCTTGTGAAAGGGTGGAAAGTAGTGTACATATTCTTATAGCAGGGGTGAAATGTAAAATTTGTTACTACCGGTTCTGAGGGCGTGGCTTGGTGGGGGGGGTAATGTGACTGGGTGAGCCTGGCCAACTTTTTTTTTTTAACTTTTCAAAGCAACTTTTCTAATGCTTTGAAAAGCCTCTGCCAATCAGACAACTCAGCTGGGATCGTCAGAGACTTTTCAAAGCGTTTTTTTCCCCCACCTCTTCAGCCAAGAGGTTGCAGAAAAAAATGCTTTGAAAAGCCTCTGATGATCCCAGCTGAACCGCGTGATCATCAGAGGCTTTTTTTTTAACCTTTAAAAGCATTTTTTCGTCGGAAAAGGTTGTAGAAAAAATGCTTTTAAAAGTAAAAAAAAAAAGCCTCTGATGATCGTGCGGCTCAGCTAGGCATGGGGGGGGGGTGCGCAGGGATTTTTGCTACTGGTTCTCCAAACCACCTGCCGCCATTGCTACTGGATCGGGCGATCCGGTCCGAACTGGGAGCATTTCACCCCTGATTCATAGTGTTTTCCAAATCTATGGGACATATGGTAGGAGAAACAGACCCAGCACATCAAGAAGGCATCAGACTGAAAAAGAAGGCTCTATTGTAGCTTCACAGCACTGGGAATATTCCTGTGCAGTTTGCTTTTGCAGTTAACGTTCTTCATGTAACAAAATCTAGTCAAGCAGCAAGCCAGGCAGTAAGATTATCTGTTTCTTTAATGCTTCTTTCCAGCTAGGGCTTCAAAGGGAATGCACAGTAAAATCTTTAACATAAATTTAAAATTAAATGAATAATGGTTCTAACAAATAGGAAAAGTAGCCAAATGACTTTGGCAGTGCAGAAGTTATTAATTACCATTTAAATGTAAGAAGGATAAAAGAGAAGATTCACTCAGCTTTGTTCCCAGTTTTTGTCCAATACAGACTTTGCTAATATATTTCATTTTTAAGCACTTCCCCATAAAACAAAACACAAAACAATTCCCACAAATATGAGACATATTCTGAAACTTCAAATACCAAAATCACCTGCATTTAAAACTGAATTGGATACTTGATTCTCACAGGTATCCAATTCAGACTGTATCAGATGTCTTTCTGGCTACTTGTATTCTCTATCTCTTTCTTTCTTTCTTTAAAAGTTTTCAGCAGAAATTTGGCAAAATATCTGAGACATAAATAACATTTGGGTGGTGGGGAGGAAGCAGACGAGACCTAATACATCACATTGCTCTGGAAAAAAATCTGAACTTTTTGAACAGCATTTCATTTGTCCTGATAAAGGTTACTGCAGTATCACTGAAAATGAATTTTAAAATGGAAGTAGGAAAGCCGCTTGCCAAATTCTGTACTGCACAAAGACCCAAAGCGAAAAAGGGCAGATCATCATTAAAAATGCCTATGTACTGCATTTTGCCCTCTCATTGTGATATTTACTAGAGCATGAAGAAAGACACAAGTTAACATTTTGAATGGAATACTGCAACAGACTAAAAGCCACAGGGATCTCAAAGAATGCCATTTAGTTTGAAATGGTCTAAGACATTAAAAAACAGAACAGTCAGGAATGTGCAATATAGTTTTGTAACTTACTAGGCTTCTGCCTCAAAGGCCATGTTGTGTGATTCACAGCAGAACTGACTCTGACTGGTTTCGAAGCTGTAATTAAATTTAGGTGCAAAGTGTACATCATGCCTTCTACAAATCAGAGAATAAGACTTTCACCACCACTATCAGTATCACAGTCAAAGTAAAGTACTGTTGCTACCGTTGTTGAGAAGGAGTAGCTGCGAGGACCCCCAAATTGTGCACAGGGTCTTTCTGAGGCAGTGGCACTTCGTCTAAGACCAACTATGGAAGGTCCTTGGTATCAGAAGGTCCAAACAATCAAAGCCATTCAATCTTGTTTGGGTTGAGTAAAAGTCTTTTGCACCCCATCCAGCCCCTCACAGCTACCAGACATTGGAACAGGACATCCAGGTGGCCAAGGGTGGAAATATAAAACTGGGTCTCATCAGCAAATTGGTGGCACCTTAACCAGTGGTGGGATTCAGCTGGTTCACACTGGTTTGGTTGTTAAATTAAACTGCCCCACCCCCGCTATGCTGTGGTGTGCTACAATGGAAAAATGGGCAACGGAGCGGCCGGCATGAGGTAAGGAGAAGACCGCTTTTCTGTTTTCTTCTCCTTGCTCCTCCTCTTTCCCTTGTGCTGGCCGCTCCATTATCCATTTCTTCATTGCAGCGCAGCTCCCAGGATCCACTTTGATGGGTGGGGGATAATAATTTGCCTGGCCAAACTACCCCACAGTCTCCCCTACATTGGGCTCAGCTTCAATCGTGCAGCCAATTTAATTCCTCACTTCTCTCACTTTTGCCTGCAGACTGACCAACACCCCCTGCACGCAGCTCCAGGGGAAGGGGAGGAATTCCTTCATCCACTTCCCCCCAATCCTTCCCGCACTAGCTCTTAGGAGCATCAACTCCTTGTCTCTATGGTAACCCTCCATCCTTGTTCCTCGGAAACCACCTCTTAAAGGAGTCGTCCAGAAGGCTGAAACAGCCGCGAGACCAACATGCAGATAAGCACCCTCAGAAACAACCTTTTGGCAAAGGGTAGAAATGTAACAACCGGTTCGCCCAGGGTCAGGTTGGCCATCACAGGAGACTTGTCTCACATGTGTGGCAGAGCTGGAGGATGGGGATGGGCCATGCCTCCCACAACAGCCAACCTGACCCTGGGCAAACTGGTTGTTAAATTATTTGAACCCCACCACTGACCTTACCCCAAATGATCAAATGACCCTCACCTAGCAGCCTCGTGTAGAAGTTAAATGGGAGGGAAGAAAGGATCAAGTTCTGAGGTACCACACAAAGTAGGGGCTGCAGATTTGATTTCTTCCCTCCTATCAACACCAACTGGAACCAGTCCCAGAAAAAGGAGGAACACACAACAGAGTGCTGCCCACCCCGAACTCCCGGAGCTGGTGCCGAAGGATGCCCTGACTAAAAGCTGATGAGAAGACATGCCATATTAATTGGACATACCACATTTTATAAAGGAGTAATGTAATTCATATTCCATCCTCTTGTGTTGGCCTTTTAAAAATAAAAATAAGAATTCGTTTCCTTCATCCTTCAGTAAAAGCTAGAGACATTTAATCAACAAGAAAATATTTCTAATAGGACATATTTTGTGTGTATCTTTCCAACAGTATTTGATTTAAAACTGCTAAAGTCATTACCATTTTGCTTTTAGGTGGATCAAGGCCCAAATGTTCTAAAAATATGACTGTACGTCTCTATTCGTCTGTTGATCATCTGTGGTTGGACTCATATAGGAGAGCTATAAGCCAAATCTTCTGAAATGAAGAAACCAATTTAGAATTCAGCACACGTTGAACACACGTCTTGGATGTAACGATTTTCAGAACTTGCTACGGCATCAATTTTATCATGTTTACTAATCCTACAGGAAGCAGAGCTGCTTATGAATTCATAACATGAAGGAAAGCGCATGCAAAATCAAAACCCAATCCCACAAAATATGCACAGAATATGTTTTTGTCATTTTATTAAGAGAATCTCTGTGTCTAACTATTAGTCTTTTCTCAGTCTTCTGTTCCTCTTTAAAGCTCTTTCTCTATTTGCTGTTTTGTCTGTGGATGTTTTAAATTGTTTGGTTTAATTCTAAGTTATAATTTACTAGTACTACTCTTCCTGACCACGATGACAGAAATTTCTACCATATGTTAATAAAATGTGTGGAATCTGAAAACACACTTATTCATAGTCTGTATATTTAACAAGGAGCTGCAATTTTTGTTATTTTCATTGCATAAGTGTTTTCACAGTTATTAACGTATATGAAGTTCATATATTTTTGGTAGAGTTCCAATCTCAGCACAGAATAAATGACATTGGTTTAAAAAGAAAAGAGTTAGAGTTTGTTTACATAAATATTAGAGCGGAGCACATTCTTTGCTTCCCCACTTCACTCCAGAAGCAAGAGGGACAGTTTATAAAACAGCAATGCAAGAGTGGGAATGATTTTGCTGCTTTAAAGATTCAAAGAGAGATATGTCCTTTTATGAACTGAGAAGTATCTTTTTTTGAAGGATTTGCACAGCCTTCATAATGACTTATTTCAGAATAAGCTTCATTGAACTCAATGAATAAGTAAGCACCAGTGGTGGCATTCAAATAATTTTAACAACCAGTTTTCTGCCCTAATGATTTCTTTCAACAACCAGTTCACCAAACTGCTCAGAAAGTTAACAACCGGTTCTCCCGAAGTGGTGTGAACTGGCTAAATCCCACCACTGGTAAGCACTATCTATAAGGTGACCAAGTTTTTTTACAATGAGGAAAACACAAATAAATTGAAGAAAAAAAATATCGTAAATAAGTAAACAAAGCCACTTGTGCGTGGCATACTCTTGCGCGTGGCTCATTGTCTCAAAACAATTCTCTTGTGCGGAGCGCATGCATCTCATAATTGTGTCTCGCTGCACTGTACCGAGCCTTGATGAATCGTCATGTCAAAAAGAAATGTCACATCACACGCAATGGATCGGATCGACATCGATCGAATATGGAGATTTACAGATTAGTCTTCAAATATCGAAAAGGAGGACATGTAGGAAGACACTTTTCGAGAGAGGACAGAACTTACAAAAGAAGGACTGTCCTCCCTAAAGAAGGACAATTGGTCACCTTGCTATCTAGGACTGCTACATGTTCTCTCTATATAGAACAGTTATAAATGTGTGTCTTGCCTTACGGTTATTTTTTTCTATAATCTATTATTTCTAATAGTAAAACCCATAAAACACAAACCCCATGATCTTATTTCTACTGTTTGTTCATCAATTTCTGCAAAAAAGCCTCCATTTCAATTGTATATTAATTTTTTAAAATAGTCTTAATTTTTAAAATCTATGTATTTTAATCTAAAACTGTCTGGCTTTTTACATGTCCTCCAAACAGAATAAAATGTCAACTTTTGTTTACATTTCGGTCATAAAATTGAGATACCTTTATACATTCTAGAACAGTGGTTCTCAACCTATTTTCACCATTAAATACCTTTTGTGGCCACAGAACATGGCCATGGACCACCAAGATTTAATTCAAGATTTAAATTATAACATTTCATCAAGCCTTCAGGGACCTCCCTGTGATGACATTGTGTCCCTCCCCAATTTCCGTGGACTACAGGTTGAGAACCACTATTTTAGACAATTTCTCTGCTGACATATACCTGACAAATGTTCCCAGCTTTAATGGGTTCTTGCTTAAAACTTGCAGGCATAATTGATGAATCTTTTTTTAAAATAATACACTATATTATTAATAGTATAAAATGTACTATATGCTAGAGTGGTGGGGAAGTTGTTGAAAAATTAGAAGACCTGCCCTTTTTAATGTGCAATGGCTGCTGCACCTTGACTCTTCCCTGAAGAGAAGAACAAATAGTTGTATGATTCCTCCGAGTCTTAACCTTAATCCTTCTTAGTCTTTCTTAGTCTTAGTCTTAGTCTTAGTCTTGGTCTTTCTTAGTCTTAGTCTGTCTTAGTCTTAATTTTTCCCTATTTTATTTTATTTTATTTTATTTTATTTTATTTTATTTTATTTTA
>WNWU01000001.1:43245235-43260256 GCA_012654045.1 Ptyas mucosa
TTTATTTTATTTTATTTTATTTTATTTTATTTTATTTTATTTTATTTATATGCCGCCCTTCTCTGGAGACTCAGGGCAGCTTACAATGCGTTAAGCAATAGCCTTCATACTTTTGTATATTTATACAAAGTCAGTTTATTGCCCCCACAATCTGGGTCCTCATTTTACCTACCTTAGAAAGGATGGAAGGCTGAGTCAACCTTGAGCCTGGTGAGATTAGAACTTGCAGTAATTGCAGGCTGCTGAATGTTAATCACAGTGCCTTAGTCTACTGCACCACTCAGGCCCTTGGTGCAGGAGTATGTTCTCCGTTTTCTCTCGGTATTACTCCCCGAATGACCCCCCCAAATATCTTTCTACTTTATGTTAGAAGAGCCAAGGTGGCGCAGTGGTTAGAGTGCAGTACTGCAGCGACTTCAGCTGACTGCTAGTTCAGCAGGATCAGCGAATCAAATCTCACTGGCTCAAGGATGACTCAGCCTTCCATCCTTCCGAGGTGGGTAAAATGAGGACCCAGATTGTTGGGGTCAATATGCTATTTAGTATACTGTCTTTGGTGAGGTCAAGTCCCTCCGCACCAAGGCCAAGGCCACTACGCATGCCCTTCTGCAATTCTTTTACATGGAGGGAGCCCAACATATTCCCTCAGTATTAAAGGTATATAGGGCAAAGGTGATAGCTGCCATAACATACAGTGCCCCCCTTTGGGTTCAAACAAATATTTCCCTCCTTGAGTCAGTTCAAAGCCAGTTTTTACACCGCCTAATGGGAGTTCCCCCCTGTGTGAGTAATGCTGCAATCCGCTTGGAACTGGGCACACCATCTCTCGCTACTGTTCTGTGGAAGTGTGCTATTGGCTACTAGCTGACCCTGTGGGTCAGACTTCCAGACTACTATTTAAGCCAGTGCTTATGGCGGGATGACTTCCACAGTCCTTGGGCCCCCAATATTCAAACTTATGAAGATAGGTATTCCCCCTATTGAAGCCCTTATGCTTGGCCCAGATGCAGCCAAATCACTGATATTTCAGCAATTGGATGATATTGAAAGACAACAGAATCTGGCACTTGGTGCGGGAGTATGTTCTCCGTTTTCTCTCGGTATTACTCCCTGAATGCACCCCCCCCCAAATATCTTTCTACGCTATCCTTTGTTAAATATAGGTTGGCCTTTCTAAAGGCATGTTTTAACGTGATCCCCTCGAATGTCCTAGATAGCAGGTGCTCGGGGTGTGTGAAATCCACCCACTGTTCATGTGATGGCCGTTCTCTAGAATCGTTGGCTCACATCGTATTTACATGCCCCCATTATCGGGAGGTAAGGTCAGAACTTATCTCTCCCATTTGCCAAAGGTTTCCTGGATTCTCTGAAAATCTTAGTCTTTGCTTCTTTCTCCAAGATACTGATTCTAAAATTACACTAAAGGTAGCAAAAGTTTTTGCTGCAGTCTTGGGATGTAAGAGCCGGGGGAAGGGATGGGCTGGACCCATTGACTGACGTCAGCTTTATTGATCGCCAGCGGTTGAGTTAGCTGGTAGTTGTATAAAGTGCCGATGTGTGGATTTTATGCAAATTGCAATATAGTATTTTCTACCTATGTACAATTTTAATCAACTATAGTCCATATAGATTGGAGCTAAAAATTTAAAATACATGAACTGTGAGTCTGACGGAGTGCTTTCCACCACTGATCCAGTTGCCGTTTTGCACTTCAGCTCAGTTGTGTGCCAACTATGTGTCTTGGATGTTTTGGTTTTTTTGGTCTATGACTGCAATAAAGTATGCTATGCTACTGTCTTTGGTGTAAGCTGCCCAGAGTCCTTGGAGAGTGGGCGGCATAGAAATATGACTAATAAAATAATAATAAAATAAATACATGTAAAAAACTCAAGGAGGCAAACATAGTTAATATTTCTGGCCCTTATTTTTCCCACAGAAGAAACCTGGGAGGATTTTAGTCATTATTGTGAATTGGGGAGGATCAAACTCAGCCTCTATTGAGCTACTAGGCTGTGAATATTTGAGCCTCTGTGGATCTTCATTTTTGGACTTGGATGGGGTTGCACTTTCCTATTCTAGACTGGTACATAGCTTTGAGATTGTCTTGGATTCACAGCTCTTGCACAGTGAGCAGGTGACAACTGTGGCCAAGAGGGCCTTTGCATGGCTAAATCTAGCATGTCGATTGTGTACTTCTCTAGAGCGACATCAGACCGTATCTCATACTGGTATCTCATACCAGTATCTCATGAATGGATTACTGTAAGGCACTCTACATGGGGCTGCCCTTGAAGACCACTCAGAAGCTAAAGCTACTACATAATGCAGTAGCATGGTCAGGAATGGGCATGCCTTATTATGCACATTTTACCTCACTGCCATTTGGTTTCAAGATGCTGGTTATCATACACTGTATAAAGCCTTTCCTGGCATAAAGGCTTGGTGGTTTGAGGGACCGCCTGTTTCTATCCAGTGTGTGTTTGGGCAGAGTGGGCATATTCTGGTTCTGATTGATTGAGTATTGTCATCTCCTGGGACCCAGGAAGCCTGACTTCTTTGGTGCAGTACTTGCTCTCTGGAATGAGATCTGGATGAGCCCTACCCTGATGGTGTTCAAGGAAGCTATTAAAGACCTGGCTATTCTCCCAGGCTCTGGGCAGAGAGAAGGCTGAACCCCTGCTGGATACTTTTTTTAAATTTTATGTGGTTTTCTTATTATCTTTTGTAACTTTTTTAATGTTTTAAAATTATAAGCTATCCAGAGTCGTTGGGAGTTGGGTGGGCTGTAAAAAGAATAATATTTTTGTCTCTTTGCTGTTTTAATTTAAAAGCTGCCTGCTTCTGACTCAAAACGAGATGGGCTTTGGGGAGCTCATATTTTGATTTTTCTCTGTTGTAAATTTTGTTAGGCTTTCTGGGAAAGGTTTCTATTTATAAGTGCCAACATAACTGTAATGACAGAAAATGTGCATGTAATAGTTGCAGCCATTAAGATCCAAGAGTTCTACATATTATCCTATTATAAACCACGAGGAAAGAATTTGATTTCTATGCCAATACGATTAACTCATCACTTGGAAAATCAGGTTGGTCCAGAGGGGCTTTTGTAAGGTTAATTAGTGCTCTCCAACAGCAATAAGGGCTGATTGGACCACAGTGTCATTAATTCTTTTTGTTCAGATACAATGGAGATAAAAAGTTGCCATTAACTGGAATACACAGAGCTACAGATATTAAAACTCTGGAAATTTGTCAGGACAGGGGTCTCTATCATCCCCTTATTTCAGGACTGTGGGGATTCCTAAGCTTCTTTCTGCAACTATGGAAGCTTAAGGTTGAAAAGAAAGAAGAAAGAGAGGAAGGGATTTGCCTGCCTATCTAGAGGATGCCATTTTAGTACAATCAGAAATCAGAGAAAACAAATAAAAATAACATAAAATAACAGTTAGATATCAACAATGCAGGAAGTGCCTAAACGATTCCACACTTGGGTAAACCCCAGTTTTTTTAAAAAAAATAAATGGCAACTGTTTCTAGGCAAAGATTTGCAGCACGGAATGTCAGAAACATGTTCTTGAGTAGAAGTCAAGTTAGAATTTGTCAGAACAAATTAGAATGCGACAACAAAAGAAAAAAGTTTCTTCAGAAAAAAGTTTCTGTCGTTAGAAAAGAAACAATGCAGCAATACATAAAGAATGGATTCAATAGCACCAGATCAAATGGGGTAAGTTATAGTATAGGGATATATTAAATTTCAGAAGAGTTGAGGATAAGATGTCACACCTGGCTTTAAATCTTTATTAGAATTAGGAAATGAATGTTGGATTATAACCTGCTTATTATCTAATTTCTGTCTTGCTTTCTGATGCGCTCTGAGAGCAGGTTAAGCTCATTTTGATATTTGATATCTAAAAACTTATCGCTGACTAAATTCTAAGAGATGTAGAAAGTCTCTGGGGAGCGCTGCTGTCAAACTCACGGCCCTTGGGCTGGATGCATCACACACTGGCCACGCCCATGCCTGGTTTAGCGAAGGGAGGAAAAATCATGATAAGTCACATGACGTGATGACGCAAGTTTGACACCCTGCTCTAGAGGAGCAACGTGGTAAGACTTGTCCCAAAACTGCTTGAGACCATGACAAATGAACTTGCTTGGTTAGGACAAGAATTACCAGCCTTTTTGGAAAAGAACAGTGTTTACACCAATAGTTAATAATTTTTTTTTTATTGAAAAAGTTTTTAAATAAAATTTTTACATACATTTTCTCCCCCCTCCCCAACCACCCCCCGGACTTCCCAGAGCAAATACAAGTACATGATAAAATACAGCTCAAATTCTCTAAGTTAAACTCCATTTCACACTTATCATAATCCTAATCATTAAACAAGTAAATAAAAGGAAAGCAAGTCTTCTTTTCTTCTCATTCCATCTAATTCGACAGAATTAATCTCCATGTCTCCATTTATAGTTACAGCAGTTAATAAAACAATTAAATATTACGTAATCACACCTATCATTACTCAGTATAACTAATTAATACTTAGCAAATTATTAAGTCTATACAATCTAACAAGATATTTTGTAAAGAAAAATAAAAAACCCTCAATCAAAAAAAAAACACCCCAAATTTAAAATAGAATACTATATAAAATCTTCCGTCCTCCATTTTTGAACCATCAAGGTCCATTTATAGTTAAAACACTTAAAACAATAATAATAAAATTTTTAGTCAGAAAAGGAATATAACAATCAAACCTCTTATAAATTTATCAATACAGATAAAACATCATTTAATAACTATATCAAACATTTTAATTCTTCATACTAGATTAAACCAGTTGCTAATCTTCTTGTCTTCACATATTCCAACAGCATATAGAATATCTTCATCATTTGCGTCTACCCACCTAAATAGTAAATTGCTTCTTTATAAACCCCCCCCCCGAGTGACTTTATAATTATATTTGTAATAATATCCATCAAATCCAGTCAAAACTAGATTAGTAGATCCATCAAACGTATTAAGGAAACCACCAGATCAACTGCAATTGCTCTAGATACATAGTCCTTTTGCCTTATATTTATTACCATCAGACAGAAAGCTCCGATTTAGTATATTCAATGAAACTTCTACGTTTACAATTAAATCCAGATTTATCACAGTCCTTAATAAAATATTCCAATTCCTTCAAGTCAGGGCATATTTCACAGCCCAACACACCAGCATTGCTGTGATCTGTTTATTCTTCTCAAAATATTCCAATACAGCTATAGATTGCCTCCTCATCGTTCATCACTTGGTTAACTGGCATTAAATTGCTGTGTACTTTTTTTTTTCTTCCCCCCCAAAAGTTCAAAGTCTTTAAACATTTAAACAATGCTTTTTAAAGACCATCATCTCGTCAAGCAGGGTTATTTTCCATTTCTCCAGGCTTTCTTCTTTTCCTTTTTACGAACTTTCTTCTTAACTTTAATCCCTCTGCCTTTTTTAACTCCAGCAGAAATTTGCGGTTTTTGGGATTGGATATTATAAACTTTTTGCAGAAATGTGGCTTCTTCTGGAAACAGCTCATCAGCTTGCAGAGTTTCTTGCTCCTGCTCAGCCTTCATCTTTCTCTCTTCTGTAAAATCTGCTATGGTCTTTTGTTGTTTTTTTTCCTTTCCCAGCTCTTGATTCAATCCCCCACTGCTAGATTGCGACTCAGTATTTCCATGTATTTCATTGTTTCCAGCTTGAGAAGCTTGAAATATAGTATCAATTCTTTTCAATAAAGCAGAGGTAATTGAACTCAAAGGTTCCTCAAATTCAGACCATTGAGGGTTAAATAACCCTCCTTTCCTTTCTTTGTTTTCGAAAAGCCCAGCCATCCTGCCCCCCTTCTTCCTTCCCCTCCAGAAGGACGGGGAAAAAGAAAAGAAAAGGAAAAAAAAGAATTTCAAGAAGAAAAAAGAAAAAAAAGACTTTTTAATTTATATTGCTGCTTGAGTTATTATTATTACATCCTTTCTTATTCCATCCACTTTTCAAAAAGGAGTTTTACGTTTCAAGCAGGGGCTTATCAATAATTGTTTTTAACTTTCACTTCTTCACGCCCCGTTGAAACTCAAACGCCATCTTGCTTTCACTTTCCACTTAGGAGAAATCTTTTAAGAAAGTAAGTCCCTGGAGTTAAAAAAAGAGAAAAAAAAATACTTGCTGTTTCCTTCGTGCAACTTGTGCTCTGCCAACTTGATTCAAAAGGTATTTGTTTAAAGTTGTTTGATGGGGTGGCCGCGGCATCTAGTTCTGACAGGGAAAGACTTCCCAGTCAGAGGCATCCCAGGTCCGGAGCTTTTGACAGGCTTCACGGGGAGCTCTCATCTTTGAGCACCAGATTATTAGGTAAATCTGGTGCTCTCAGGGAGCTCTACCCCACCCGTCTGCTCTCCTTCCCCCCTTCTTCCTGGGGGGAAGGATTCCAAACCGCAAGACAGCCGATTTTCGCTGTTCTTGCGGTTCTACGGAGTCTGGGGCTGGCGCTTCGCAAAGAAGCGTCTGGCGATGCCGGCGGCTCAACCGGAAGTCCCATCAATAGTTAATAATTAACGGCCTGCTCTTACTTTAACCTTAAACAGGCCAGTATGTAATCTCAGAGTTCCATTGGATATATATTAAGGGTTTCATATGCTCTTATAAATTTTGCACAATTTTCACTGACTATGATAGGGAGCCCCTTATTCTGTGAACCGCAGAACAACTGAGTTAAAAGTCA
The DNA here is from genome assembly GCA_012654045.1 of Ptyas mucosa. Lineage (NCBI taxonomy): Eukaryota > Metazoa > Chordata > Lepidosauria > Squamata > Colubridae > Ptyas > Ptyas mucosa. The sequence continues at coordinate 43,251,991 of WNWU01000001.1, forward strand.
AGAAACAAATATTTTCAAAACTGCATAAATACGTTCTACAACTTTTGAGTGGAAGGTTTTTTTAAAAAAAAAATAGCTGAAGTTCTTTGCATCTATGAGACCACTAGATCCATGGAAATCTGTAGGATCTTACTACTTTTGTCAAAATGTACGCTTTCCATGACCCCAAATCTGGAACACATCAATGTTTTTTTAAAAAAAAAACTCCTTAGGTCTCAGTATTAAGTCATATGCAAGCTGGCAAATAGCAAGGTCTACATAGGGAAAAGTTTTAGGTTTATCATTATGTTTCTCAGTCAGGTGAATATAGAACTAAAAATCTGCCTGTTTAAAGACCAGAATGGTTCCTTCTCCATTCATTCTTGCAGTTCTATTCTAAATAATGAGCAGAAAGCTTGCTTACTATTCTCAGCTTTTTAAAAGAAAGAAAGAAAGAAAGAAAGAAAGAAAGAAAGAAAGAAAGAAAGAAAGAAAGAAAGAAAGAAAAAGAATTATAGCCACACCCCAGTTTTGAGGTATGTTACCAATTTGGTCTTTATAAAGGACAAGGGAGGCCAGAAGACAGCTTAGAGCCAATATTAGATTTCAATATTCCAGGCAGAATATAACTTTTGCCAAGGGCCTTGCTTAACTTCAGAGTGTTAATGTACTTCCTCATTTTGGGCACTCAAAGAACTCAGGAAAAGTCATTAAGCTGCACAAGCACAAATGCTTCCATCTGGGATGTTGTTGTTTTTTTTAAAAAAATCTAAAATTAGATTCTCCCTTGCCATCTAATTTAGTAGATGAAATTAATTGCCATTTACTTGCCAAAAGCAAAATATGCCAAAATGAGGTATTTTAATGTTTTGGCTGTAGAAGAGTGTTACCACTGTTTCATTAAGGCCTATCATCTAAAAAAACTTATAAAAATTTAAAATTTGAATAATATAGAAGTAAATTATTATATGACATATTTATTATACTGCTCAGAAAGGTTAACTAGGTCTCTCTTAACCTAATTGTATAGTCATAGTCAATAAATTCTTTCTTTCTTTCTTTCTTTCTTTCTTTCTTTCTTTCTTTCTTTCTTTTTCAATATGTTCTTGAGAGCTTGAATGAGAAATACATAATATCTAAGTACTTGAGACCTACAATATCTCGTTAGTTGGTGCATTATTTTGGCAGCCTTTAACACTTTAGAAATGATTCAAGTTAGTCAAAGCAAAATTAAGTGTTCTTCTTTAATTGCAGTCTTTAATTCCTTTGGGTTTCCTTTCCTCTAATGTCCAATCTTCAAATTCCCAACCTATCATGTTTTCTTTTAAGAATTCAAAGCAACTATAGGAAGGATTCTTATGATTAACTTTAAAATCTTATCTCAAATTCACCTGAATCCTTCGTCTGTTTATAACTTCCCAGATTTAATGTTCTGATCACCTCTTTGCTGCTGATTAAAAAACAAACATTTTAATGCCTTTTTTAAATAAAACCTTTATTGTCAATGCACAACATGTGTACAATGAAATTGAATAAGCCTCCCTAACTCAAGTGACTGTTAGCTAACTTGAAAGGTGGTTAAACCCATAGTTTAACCTGAGTAAACACATCCCATCTTGCCCAACCCTGCATTAAGGAGAGTGATTTCATTTCTCTAGTAGCAAGTGAAGCTTAGTGTTTGGGTAAATGGATCCAAGAGAACCCGTTGGTTACTTTGCTTAACTTGCCTGAGTTAAATCTTTAAGTACAGCACCACTTACTCAGTCTTGTTGAGACAGGATAGTTGAGGTTGATAGGGCAGCAAATGTTAAATTGGGAGACTTTAGTGCCAGCAAATGGTGGATTGTATATTATGGATGGTCATCTGGTCATCTGCTGGGGAATGAATGAAATTTTCTAATATCTGAATTCTTCAAAACAAAACTTTTCTAAATCATCGATTCAGCATTTTAGAAGCTTGCTGATTCTTATTAAACAATGTTTGAGTTTTTAATTATTGGTGTTTAGTTGCTGGTGTTTACAAATACATACTACATCTACCTATAAGAAGTTGTGTTTTATTTCTGCTTCATCTCCAGATTATTTAGAACATAGGTTTCCTATGAAATGTCATGCTGAAATTTTTCTTTATTTCATGAGTATCATACCACGTGATATCCAGATTTAAGGAAATCACATAATAAAGAGAACCTGTGTCACAAAATATATGAAGCCATAAACACTTGTCTCTTTGTATTTGGGTTTGGTATTTTCTATCCCAAATATAACAGCAAACATCTAGGGACTAAGTACAAGGTTATTTTGCTCAAATCAAGTGTTAATTAAGCACAAATCCAGAAAGCTATTATTTCTTTAACTATGCAATCCTAAGCAAATCACATTGGCTTTTCAGATCCAACAGCATTGCAGGATCCATCTTGTCCTATCTATTGTACAACCTTTTCCCTGTGCTACAAAAATAGACAATTAGACAATGTTAGTATTCAAGCAGATTATAATTTATGGATAAAAAGCAATTATTTTGGCTTTTAAAGATTTTCCACATGTATATATATGTGAATATGTAGAGGTGTGTGAGAGAAAATTATATATCTGTATAACTTTGTGTGTTTATTATTTAACTTTATTAGTTTTTGTTTGGAGACAGAGAAATCTAAAATCTAATGAATAATTCCTTCAAAATGTCTATTTGGTTTGAACAAATATTTAGCCACTGAAGCAACCTCCTTTTTATGTATAATTGTATTTGTCAGCCACGTAAAGTTTTTTAGGACAGATGCAAAACTTTTATTGAATTTAAAGCAGATGTTGCTTCAATTGTTCCCACATTGCATTTATTACTTCTATTGATAGCTTTTTATCTGGATGATTTTCATAAATTACAGCATACTCCAGCTGGGGGAAGAACAGAAGAACAAAAAAGGGGAAACTTCTTTGACAAACATTTTTGAATATAGAATAACAGGTTGGAACAGACCTTGGAGGTCTTCTAATCTAACCCCTGCCAAGCAGGAGACCCTATACATTGGTCGTAAAACATATTTTCTACAGTGGATGAAGATAATAAAGGAATATTTATTTAAATTATTGACAATTATTTAAATTATCTTATCTGCTAGTTAATACAAACTGAAATTAAAAAATACAAACAGAAATCCAAATAGGAAAATAAAACTAAAATTATGAATGCAAAATATCTGTGAGATAACAGACTGCCTACAAAATAACTTGTGCTGTTGTTGTCTTGTCCCGTGAAGTCCTCTCCCTAGTCAGCATAGCAATTGTAGATTATAAAAGCAGAGGGTTGGTGTTTGGAAGAAAGAGAAGGCAGTGTATGCATTTGTAAAGCAGTCTAAAGCAGATAGAAAAAGATACTGCTGTCCAGCAGTAGGACTCTCAAAGAGTAGTAATTGGAGCAGTAATAATAAATGTAGTAGAAGAGGGAAAGTGTGAGCAGTGAGCAGCGAGTACTAGGCTTTCTCTCTCCCTCCCTCCCTCCCCCCCCTCTGTGTGTGTGTGTGTGTGTGTGTGTGTTGCATAAGGATCTGTGTGATCATCTTGGCTCTCTTGGGTTTTGGAACCCACTGACTTGGGTGCATGTAAAAGAACCAGTGACAGAAGGACATGCAAGCTTAACCGAGGCACATTGGAGCACATAGTCCGAATTTTATTTATATGTTGTTATAATTTGGCATGGTGGTCAATGACCAAGAAAGCTTGAAGAACAGGGGACAGATGTTGGGAAAACAACAAATTCCATACTGTAATCATTAAGGAATTCGGAATTCAAAATAAAATTCTAATGCCATAATACAAATTATCATGTCTATGAGACAGCCATCTCGAGTACTGTATTATGCCCAATTTTGATTATCAGATCACAGAAAGAAATATGCTAAATATCTTATACATGGGGAGAAGTTACCAATGTTAAAAAAAATATGTGGGGATGATAGATGTGTATCCAACTAGACAACACTTTTTCTTCTATATAATACTCGATTCAGAGTTACCTTGTGAATAGTTCATGAATAGCAATGAAATATCACTGGTATTTGATAGTGGATAAATTGTCAAAAATGTAATGGGATTTCAAATATTTGCTGGGAATGTAATCAAACTAAAGGTACATTTTTTTCATCTTTGGTGAACGTGTAGGAAAGCTAGAAAATATTGGAATAGAATAGATATTTTGATTCAGAAAATTTTAAAAATAAATGTACAATTGAAACCAGAGGGGTTTTTCTCTTTTGAGATTAATGGACAAAATGGACAGATTGAAAGAGTTCGGGTTAGAGTTAGTCAAGGATTATCTGCAGAGATTATTTGCAGAGTGCAGAGAAGAGCAACAAAGATGATTAGGAGACTGGATGCTAAAACATATGAAGAACAGTTGCAGGAACTGGTATGTCTAGTTTAATGAAGAGAAGGACTAGGGGAGACATGATAGCAAGTGTTCCAATATCTCAGGGGTTGCCACAAAGAAGAAGGAGTCAAATTATTCTCCAAAGCACCTGAGGATAGAACAAGAAGCAATGGGTGGAAACTAATCAAGGAGAGAAGCAATTTAGAACTAAGGAGAAATTTCCTGACAGTTAGAACAATTAATAAGTGGAACAACTTGCCTGCAGAAGTTGTGAATGCCCCAACACTGGAAATTTTTAAGATGTTGTATAACCATTTGTCTGAAGTGGTGTAGGGTTTCCTGCCTGGGCAGAGGGTTGGACTAGAAGATCTCCAAGGTCCCTTTCAACTCTGTTATTCTATTCTATTCTATTCTATTCTATTCTATTCTATTCTATTCTATTCTATTCTATTCTATTCTATTCTATTCTATTCTATTCCATTCCATTCCATTCCATTCCATTCCATTCCATTCCATTCCATTCCATTCCATTCTATCTGTACAGCTAAGAATATTGGGATTAGCCAATACTACATAATTGGTTTATGGGTTGATTTGTTAAAGGAATCATGAACAAGGGATATATGCAGTGGTGGGCTGCTGCCAGTTGTAACAATTAATTGCCTGGAACTGAAAATGTGAGCGGCATCGAAAAACCAACAATTATGTAGGACGTAATAGTGCCACGGCGGGGGGGAGGGGGGGCAGCTGCTGGTCAGAACTACCAGTTCACCTGAACCAGTCCGAACAAGCAGCAGCCCACCACTGGATATATGGGTAATAAATATTTGTTTTCAGATAATTTTAGTGTGTTGATAATAACTATATTATCATGTAGCATTATTGTACTCTTGGTTTTTCAGCACTTGCATATGAGCTCTTTTTTAAAAAGTAAATTTTAAAAAAGTAATGCTGACTAACAGTCTTGACAGCTTTAGCTAGAATTTAGAGAAAACAGTGGAGGACAGGGCATCATTGGGTATGAAACACAATGGCTACATAAAGCTGTGGAAGACACTTGAAAGGATTCCTTGTAAAGCACTAAAATGCAAATAAAATGTGGAGGAAGTTTGGCATAATTCCTTCAAGTGTTTCCCAAGTTGTCTATCTATATATTTGCATAATAAACAACATTGTTTCTCAGAGTGCTGGTGAAGTAGACTGATGTTGCATGTACAACTTGGGGATTGCTCCACAAAGAAGTTTTGTGAAGTGAGGTTCTTTCAGTGAGGTGAGGAAAAGCTTCAAATACTGTCATGTAATACAATGTCAATGGATCTGTATTAATGTTGAAATACTAATTCTCCTGCAATGTTTTCCTGCACATTTTCATTCTATTTTATGAGGAAAAAATAATCCTCTTTCAAAGGAGAAGTTTGGAGACTATCAATTGCCACCTTATGTTTGCTTGTGCTTCGTTATCATGCAGTGACAGTCTGTCATGAACTCTGGGGAGGGTGGATAGGAAGGAGAATGCTTAGGGGCAAATGAAAGTAACTTCTGTATCTCCCTGAGACACTGCCTCAAGATCACCAGGCTGGAAGAAGAAGGCAGCTGCATACCAACCTACACTTGAACTGGCCATTCTGAAAACATCTTGCTTGAACCTGATTGGTCATGGGGGAGTCAGTGATGGGAGGCAGTTAAGGGAGAGAAAAATTGAATTTAGGGATTTTGGTACATGATTCTCAGTTCTAGGTATGCATTACTGAATAAACTTGGCTTCTAATAAAGCTATACCTTTCTCAACAAATGGAGCCACGGATCATTTCTAATTAGGGGTTTAAGTTGTGGCAGGTTTGACGTAGACATTCTCATAAGTGGAATGTAAGGCCCTTGAACTAGTGGTGCTCAAGAAGTGTCTTTCATCTCTTCAGCAGCTCGCAGCCTCTCTGGCTTCCCTCGCTTCAATTAAAATCAAGGATTGGCAGCATGAGGAAACTTCTCTCATTAGTTGTTTTTTTCCCCCAATAGCAATGATATTCTTACTAAAGAAGAGTCCTACCCCTGAGAGATTATTGAAGAATTGTTCCTTCCCTTGAGAAATTAAGACAAATTGTCCTCCCAATTACTCGGCACACAGATTTGGTGGATAACTTTGAAAGGCTATTTGTACCCAGTTTGATATTCCATAGCTGACATGAATGTAGCCATTGTGTTCCCTCTCAGTATCAATTGCTAGGGAACATAAATAGGATGATACTGTTGCGTTTGTGTCCTGCTTCTTGGCCACTGAAAAATAGGGTCTTGGATTGTATAAAACTTTCATTTCGATTCAGCGCATAAAACACATTCTATGTTTTTGATTTCTATCTGTAACCCATTTTTCAGGTTTCTATAAAGCTTCAAGGTTTGATGCTGAGTTGCCTTCCATAAGAACCAACATCTAATGATTTTTTTAATGCACAGGATGCTCATGAGAAGACCTGCAAAAATATAAATAACTACTTTGCTGCAATCTAGTGGTTATCCAAATTTTTGCAAGCAGATCTGAGACCCCCAGTCAAGAAACAGTACTGCTACTTCATGTCAGCCTATTTCCTCCTATTTACATATTGTGTATGTAAATATCTTAAGCATTTTGACATGAAGGATTCTATAGCCAGAAAAGTTATCCAGAATGATGTACAATATATTAACAAAATGCTCCAATTTTGAAGCTTCGTTTTAAAGGATTTGCATGCTTCTTTTGAAATAATATACATGTCATTGATAATGAAATAAAGCATGCTTTGTTTTAAGGCACCAAAAAGCGTTGATTCCAAATAATTCAAAAGATTATTTTATTATAACTTGCTTCATTGTTATTGCTATTTGATCAGTCGGTATATAAAAAATTGAAATACTGCTTTGATTACTGTGTATGATAATAGTGATTATTCCTCTTATTTATCCAGTTCAGGGGTGAATGATGATGTCCTTTTTCTCCAAATAAGTAAGACACCTCCCAAAACACACAAACAGATCAAATGTAATTATATCAGCAGATCTGGAAGAACTCAAAGGTTTATAGAATTGATTTGAAAAAAGGTAATGGAATGCAAAGTGAAGTATTTAATTGGAAGTCATGGCCAACCTATTGCAAAAATGAAAAACTAACATTCCGCAATGCAACATTTCGTGGTAAATATCATTTGCATGCTATCTTTAATAATCATCAACATCTGGTATTGTTTGAAAGGTTTCTTCTCACCAACTACTTTGTTTTGGAGCACGTTGCACGTGTTTTTATGTGACTTTCTGTTGAACACTTTATAAAAGTGTTTTTCAACCTTGGCAGCAACCTGAAGTCCAGACGTCTTCAAGCTGCCAAGGTTGAGAAACAATGGTTTATAATATTTATAAAGTTTCATTAATTAGTCTCCTCGAAAGAGCCCAAATTTCTCTGATGTCATTGCTAGATATCCTGACCCACTACCTCTCAAGTTATTGTTCCATCTCTGACATATTTCCCTATTAGGAAAGAATGTAGCAATATGTGTTACAATGGCAAGAGTTTCTATGTTATCTTACAATAATATATTGTATTCTTCATATTATAGTAGTGAATTCATTGGTTAAATCAGTGGCTATTGATGTATATATTTTCCCCTTTTCTCCCCTCTTCTTAGTTTGCAGTTTTTAGCTTGTTTTTTTTTAAAAAAATCTTTCTTCTTTAAGATTAAAGATAATTTTGCTGAAAAATAATAGATAAAGCAAAAGAGAGAGAGAAGAGAGATACAAGAAGAGGGGGTAAAAGAGGGAGGGAGGGAGGGAGGGAGGGAGGGAGGGAGGAAGGAAGGAAGGAAGGAAGGAAGGAAAGAAGGAAAGAAAGAAAAATAAAAGTATGCCCAGCTGTTAGGATTCTATATGATGTATATAATGTTAGAACCAGTTGTCCAG
>WNWU01000001.1:43260266-43301803 GCA_012654045.1 Ptyas mucosa
TTAATGATGGATATTGGTTTAAAGATGGATTATCCAATTGTAATACATGAGGACAACCAAGCTGCTATAAAAATGGCAACAAATTTAGCAGTCAAAACTAGAACTAAATATACTGACATTAGGTATCTTAATGTTCGTCAATGTATCCAAAGCAACATGGTTACGTTAGAATATTGTGTGTCGGAAGACAATATTGCTGATGCATTTACCAAAGCGCAAGGTACTATAAAACATAAAACATGTTGTGAAAGCTATGGATTAAGAATCTAAACTGTATATATTGACCTGTCCAAAGGGGAGAATGTTAGGATTCTATATGATGTATATAATGTTAGAACCAGTTGTCCAGGCAATATATGTATACTGTAGCTTTAAGCTGTAAATGTTACGTTCTTGCTGAGTCATGCTGTAGTGGGATAATGACTAGTTGGGAGTATATTTAAACAAAGTATTGTAACCTGGTCTGTTGGGAACTGCTGCTGCTATGAACTGCTGCTGCTATTGTGACTGAACTGCTATGAGCTGCTAATGTGAAGGAGTTGCTATCTGTTGATGGATCTGCTACCATCGTGGTTTGTTAACCAGAGTGAGTTGTTTGGACTGATTTACTGGACTGATTTATTGGTGAAGACTTGGGATTTGTTTATGACTACGTTACTGCTTTTTCCTATGATAAAGTACACTTTTGCTAAACCAGTTTTCTTATTCATTGCTCTCAACGTTTCCTTGTGCAGTTACTCTGCTGGTTGGTAAAACAACATCAATATCCTTAACACCAGCCACATAAATGTGATTTATTATTGGCTATCATAAATAGGAATGATTTTAATGGCAATATCTTCCCTCATAATATATCATGGCATATAATACCCCTGTAAGATTTCTTGGCTTACTACACACAAGCAAATGCTACTGTTTTTCCAGCAGGAACAGACTTTGACCCTCTGAAGTAAAAAAAAATATAACATTTGGTATTGTTTATTGGTAGTAAATTCTAAATCGGTAAAGGTCAAGAATTCCTAGTACACAGTTAAACTTGTTTTCTTAAAGAGAAAGAACTGGTAGCACATTCTTCATGCTTCCATATAAAAATCCAAACATTAACATGATCAAAAGTTATTTTATCTTTCTCTGTTTAATCAATTTTATGATGTAAACGAATATACAGAAAATAGTGGAGAAAACCATAATAGGTCTAAATGGAAGAATATTGTTTGGGGGAGGGGAGAGACAGTTGTAAAGCATGCACAAGAGTGATTTCATAACAACAGGAATGTACAACATCTCCCACAATTATTGTGGGCCCAGGTAACTTTACCTAGAGATCAACAGTAGCCAGAAAGAAAGGTGACCAGTGAATAAAATTAAATAGGAATAGTAAGAGTTAGATTGTTAAAATCACACAAAGACCATAGTCGCATTAGACTTGTGTCGGAAGCACCAAGGAGCTTCCTGGTTGAAAGGATTAGCTGGTGACATCACTACTGCCCAGGGGCCATCCAGTTGGGGGCTTCTTTCATGTCTCTGGCAGGAGCTAGAGCGAAGACCAAGAGCTCAGGCCGTCCCACAGCAGCACTCGGGTCTCGAACATGGGCTTGCTAACCTCCAACCGAGCATCCTAACCACACAAACCACCGTGCTCCTTATGACCATAGTAATGGTTAAGAATGATGGGAGTTACACTTCAGTGAAAAATGGAGGTTATCATATGGGTCACCATTATTATACTACTGAATGTTCAACATTGCAACTTCCCGTTTGGTGAAATAGGCCATCCTTAAAAATAGCATTTCTTACGTGTGTTTTATTTATAGCCTTTAAGGAACCTAGAAGAATACATGATATCTAGCCAAAACTAATGTAAAATATATTCATATAAATTGCAGCAATACATGGTTTATCCTAGGCATTTATCTCCTCATTAAACGGTCACTGTATTGTGCTTTTAAATATGCAAAGAAAATATGGAAAATGTGTATCTCTACTGTAGTAATAGGTCACATGTGTGTCTATTGTAATGCAACTGTTTAAAACACGCAAAGGGATCTGGCCAGTTCTGACAGAGTATGCTTCTTATCTAAAATGCCTTTCCATTAAGGAGAAGATGAAGTACACAGATTGGAGCAGGAATGGCTGGAAGTGAGATGACCTCCTCCATTTCCCCCCCCCCCATCCTGACATTCCAGAGATGTCTACCTTGATGAAAAGAAGCAGAGCCTGTGAGGAGGGAGAAGGAACAACAATCTGCATTCTGTCACTTCAGTATATGACTCACCATTGGCCTCTGTGACTAATTCTTTTTTCACAGAACAGTCTGTTAGGCAAGAAACTGAAGGAAGAAACAGCTGGGCCAGAACTATTTTTATAACTAATACCATATGGAGAGCCTCATTGGTTTTTCTATTGGGCTAAGGAATGACTTGTTTTGTTTTCTTAGCGTTGTTGCTATTGCTTGGGTCAGGAGGGCTATGACTTCTTCCATTATTAGACCTCTTTTTATTTTTATGTCTATGAATAACTAATATTTCTAAGTCCAAGAGGCCAGCATATAACAGTTTTATAGGGTTGATGACCAGTGATCTTGTTCCTTCTGCTACATTCAACCTTGCCTCTTATTTGTTGCCAGATCTTTGGTCATTGTTTTATATTCCTCCTGTTGCTTTCCATGTCTTCTACTCTGCACAAAGGCTACTTTGGCTTCAGACTGATTGATGTAGCTAACTTCAGTCAAGCAACCTGCTGCTCCATAAGTGCATTGGACTCCAAATTCCATCAGCCTCACCCAGCATGGCTAAAGGCACAGCAGCTATGGTGGCTGTGACAAAAAAGCAAATTCGATGATTGGGAACATTAAGGGAAAGTTTTAAAATTAAGATTGTTAGAGTTGTATTCCTTATAAGATACATTATATACCCCAGAGGTTCCCAATCTTTTTCGGTTCGCGGCTCCCATAGCAATCCGACTTGCAACTGCGCATGCGCACTAGACGTTTCAGAAATGGCGCATCAGCGTTAGACCCAGCGGGCGGAATATTTCGCGGCGCCCTTATGACGATAGCGCGGCTCCCCAGGGAGCCGCGGCGCACACTTTGGGAACCACTGATATACCCAAAACATGGAGCATTATATGGAGAAGTATGGATACGTCAATCAGCACTCAAAAAAGGGAGTATTTTTAATGTTAGAAAGATTACATCTGTTTACATCTGGTTCCTATTGGTTTATAAGCTGGCTCTTTATCAGTGTAATGGAAAAAAGTGATAATATTACATGATGTGATTATATTTTAAACATTGGATTAAAAATTAGACTGAATTATTTCAATGTTTTGATTGTTTAGTTTTTGTTATTTTAATTGTGTGAACCACCCGGAGTCAAATATGTGAGATGGGTGGCTATACAAATTTGATAAATAACAAATATAACATAGATGGTCTTGTTTCTTTAATTCTACTTCTTTCTGCTTTTTTCCCTCCTGCCCTTATGCATATTAAGGTGAAAAATTTAAACAAATACAAAGAGCAATTCTCTTAGAACATTTTTAGCTGTTTGCTTTTCAAAACTCTAATGACAGTAAAGATGGAGACATGCATTCACTAAAACATCTTAATCATCATTTATGCTAATTTTCCCATGTAGAAAACATGACCAGATGAACTGATTCTATATATTTTTTTAGATTCCTTTCTGAGTTTCTTTTTCTGGCTGTAAGGCATTTGTAGGCAATGCCCTCCCTTAAGTGATTGTTCCTTAGGCAGCATCTCTTCTTCCCATTATCTCCAAGGTTATTCCCCACAAATCATTACAATTTACAGTTTACAATTTGGAAACTGCAGAAAAGTGTGATGTGTTTTTCTCTACAAGACTCTATTTAATTGCTCTTCATTTCAATTTTAACATGCTACTTAATAATCACCATGCATTAATGGGTGGAGAATTGGTTTAATAGCATTTTACAGAGATTTTGTATGATGGGGGTGCTACCATGAAAGAAACTAAAAAAAAATAAATGCTCAAATTCAGTATTTTGGCACAAAGATATGAGAAATACAGATGACTGCAATGAAATCCAGAATACATTTTTGGTTACAAAACGGATGATTTTTAATTTTTATTCTAAAACTTGCTGTGTCCTATTAATTTTGTATCTTTTTATTTTACATTTTTTTTCAAATTTAACATGCCTACACTTATAGCAATCTCTGTCTGTCTGTCTGTCTGTCTTTCTCTCTAATATCTATCTAAGTGACATTTTCAAAATTAATAATTTTAAATAGTGCAAATAATAAAAAAATGAAAGACATGGGAAATAATCATAAGCAGAACAAAAAATTAAATATTGGCAAACAGATTTTTAAAAAATCTTATAGTATTACCACTTGTTACAGTTTAATAAAAAAGCTGTCAGAGAATTGGAAAAGCAGATGAGTGAGCTTAGCTCATATGAAAATGATGAAAACTTGGAGACATTATAAACTTCCTTAGACTTAGATCTCTGAAGAAGTTCACAATGCCAGAAAAGATGGAAGGAAAGGGGAGAAGAAAACAAGGTAAATGAACTCAAATTACAGTGGCAATGGGTGCACTGTTGGAAGACTTAAAGAGCCAAGTTGGGGCCAGTTCATCCTGGAGAAAATCTATCTCTGTGTTTGCTAAGGTTCAATACTATCTTGAGAGCACAAAATCAATTAATCAAAGTTCATAAGAATGAAGATTGATCAGCTCAAAAACTGGAGGCACTGTTACAAGAAATGAGGAGAAAGCAACTCCCTGCAAGGAAAACAATCAAATCAAGCAAACCCAGTGGGAGAGAGTCCTAAAAACCAGAATTGTAAAACATATTTTACCTTACTGGAACTCAAAAAAAGCTTGATGGCCTTCACAGAACAAAACAGCAAACAATCTGAGAACAAAATACGGCAGAACAAAGAGTAGGACAGGACAGAGGGCATGCAGCTGTGCCCTGAATGAGGAAAAAAAAACATTTAAAAAATATGGATTGTTGACTCAAAATTACAAGAAACAAAACAAATGTGTATGCCAGGAACATAGACCAAGGAGGTGGAACAAATTCCAAGACTTATCAAGTTTACTGACAGTTACCCCTTCTTGCTAATCAATGCATGAACAAATTGTATTGCAAAGAACAGCTACAATCATATCAAAGATGGATTTTGATTATCTTGGGGAAAAAACTAAAGCACCTTGTGGTTCAGATTGTATTCCCATCCATAGCTAAGGTCCATGGAAAAGGAAGGAAGAAGCAAAATAAAAATAGATGTCTAAATAGTTACTCAAATAGTGTCAGTGGGAGAAATTTGATTTTTGGAATTGTGTTCAGAATTATCTGATGATGCTAGTGTGGCCTGGTATTCAGCTCAACCGGACCAATAGATGGTCCAGTTGAGATGAAGTATGGCAAGTTGTATAAAGATTTCATATAAAAACTTGTGCAATATAAAATGAATATAAAATTGCTGTTTAATGGGAATCTGTTATACTACTTAATGAAAAATCAGAAAGAACATTGGCTTCAGGTTCATGACTCTTGTTGTCTGCTCCGATTATAGCAAATAAGATTAACTCTTAGTAAAGAAAGGGAAGACAAAGTTAATATATACAAAATGGAAATCTGATGGAATGACCCCCATAGTTGGAACGTAGGAATTGAAGGATACTATTTGTTCAGAATAAACAGAAACACTAGAATGGTTATATGTTAAAATTACCATATATACATTTGATCAGAAGTTAAGTGAATGAACTTGGCAATACTATGCAGTATCTGGATTAAACTAAGTGGTATTATTGGTGTTTACTATTGCCTACCCAACCAAGGGAAAAACTTGAATAATACCTTCCAAAACAAGCTGTATCTCTTTCCAGGGGGCATGAGGTAGAGAAAGAGAACTGTGAATACCCTAATATCTTGTGGGATAAAGCCTTTGCCCATAATGGTCCTTCTAGGACATTTCTGACATGTCAAACTAACAGCTTTGACCATCAGAGAATAAAGGAAATTTCATAAGTATTAGTTATGGTTCATTAATCTCTGAGATTTGGTATGCATGTTCACACTCAGAAGACACTTCCCTAAAAATCTAGAGGTTTCACCAACTATTACTGAAAGATAAATGCCATCTTTGGGCCAAATGCTTGAGAGAGTGATATTTGTGCTATGGCAGGTATCTTTGGAAGAAACCGATTATTTATATTCTTTTTTACAACAAGTTTGAACCTGGTTAGCCATGAGTACTCTGATTGATGACCCATTTCAGGAGAAAGAGAGGGAACATGACTCTATTAATCCTTATTTAAATGCTCAGAGTCTTTTGATATCGGCAGTTATTGCATCCTCCAGAACCATCTTTGTGAGCCTGAGCTATTATGGTGAGTCTATTTCTATTTGCAAGAAATGGCCTCAAAAAGGACTATTAGGTGTGCTTTTGGACCCTAGCACTGCTGTAGTGAGGTGTCCAAAGTCACTGTTTTGCTCCAAGTACTTTTTAATGTTTAATGCGATCGTGGTGGAAAGTTATACCTGCAAAGAATCAACTGCTGGTGATTCATGGGTGGACATTCCCCGTGGTAGTACCTAACCTCCAGGGGTGCTATTCAGCAGGTTTTGACAGGTTCTGGAGAACCGGTAGCGGAAATTTTGACTAGTTCAGAGAACCGGCAAATACCACCTCTGGCTGGCCCCAGAGTGGGGTGGAAATGGGGATTTTGCAGTATCCTTCCCCTAGAGTGGGGTGGGAATAGAGATTTTGGTGGAGCAGCAGACTAAAGCGCTGTTAAGTAGCACTTAGCTGCCAGCTGCCTGCAATTACTGCGAGTTCAAATCTCACCAGGCTCAAGGTTGACTCAGCCTTCCATCCTTCCAAGGTAGGTAAAATGAGGACCCGGATTGTGGGGGCAATAAGCTCACTTTGTATAAAAAAAGAACGTTTGGGGGGGGGTGCGAAAGCCCTACTAAGCAGGTATACACAAAAGTATGAAGGCTATTGCTTAACACATTGTAAGCCGCCCTGAGTCTCCGGAGAAGGGCGGCATATAAATCGAACCAATGAATGAATGAATGAATGAATGAATGAATGAATGAATGAATACATACATACATACATACATACATAAATAAATAAATAAATAAATAAATAAATAAATTTGCAGTATCCTTCCCCTGCCATGCCCACCAAGCCACACCCACAGAACCGGTAGTAAAAAAATTCAAATTCCACCACTGCTACCCTCAGTAATGTTCCCTCCATTAGTTTGCAAGCTACTTATGGATACCTATTTTAAGCACTATAGAAGACCCAATGCTTCTCTGAATGTTGGATTAACAGATTGTTAATGTTGGATTGTTTCTTCTTTGATTTTCTTCACCCTCTTTTTATTATACAGTACATATTGTTTTTAATCTAGTTTTCCTCTGGATATTTTATTTTGTAAACTGCCTCCTGTACAGTACATGCTTTTGTACAGGAAATAGTTTAGAGTAATGTTCTTAATAAAAAACATGCCAAAGAGTCAGAAGCAGAGATGGAACAAAAGGGGAACAGGAAACAGGTTTGATCACTTGTATTAATCCACAACTAAGCTACACGGATGAAATGCATTTTCTGAATTACAAATGCAGGTTATGGAGAAATTAATTGCACTACTGATAAATACTGCATTTCGACTTCTATTCTGCCTTTTCATATCTTAACATCTATGAGTATTTCAGCTTGAGTACCGTCCAAGTATGATTTGTGCTTGTTCTTAACAATGAGCAAGGAAGCCAAATAATACTTCATAGTGAATGTTTCTAATTGGGGGAAAATGAAACTATAATGGAACTACAGCCAAGTTCAAAGAGGAGTTGTATCTTCTTACTCATTTTTGACTTTCAACCACTGGGTTTTCTCAGTATTTTTCCTGGATGTATTCCTCAGTGCCATCAATAGGAAAGACACTTTCCTTGGAAGGCCAATGGAATTCTGCTTGTTGCTAAAATGTGACAGAAAAGACAGAAATGTGTATATGGGTTGTCAGGCGGCAGCAACAGATACCTTACCATAAGTGGTAGTACTAATCAATAGGCAAGTCAAAGCAAACATGTAGTTCCATTCTTTAATAGCTGGAAGCATGGCCTCAGCATCTCACAACTTGCTCTACACAAGGGCTGTTTCCCCCATCCCATATATTTTGAATTTTTTAAAAAACCCTTCTTTCTCTGTTAAAATTACACAAAACAGCTACTGTAGTTCTTACTCAGTAGATTCCTGTTTTCTGAGAACATAGTCAAATAATTTCATCCAACATTAATAAGACAAAAAATACTTTACCGCTTTTCCTTTTATGGGACTGACGGCTTAATGATTTTTTTTCTGGAATTCATCACATGAAGTTTCTACACTGTCTGGGACTATTACTTTTTTTAAAAAAATCATCAAAACAGATTCAGCATTTCCCCTCCTTTTCAAACCCTACATAAAACTGTTGGGTGAAGTCATCTGCTGGTTTGTGTTTTGCTAGTAACAGTACCTTGATACTGAATTATACCTCTTGACCCCATGCGAGCCAAATGAGGCTGTCAAGATTCTGTCCCATGCTTGGAGTTTGTGTAGATTTGAATGAGGAGACCCATTTCCAACTCAGTCTTAGTAAGACTGAATGACTATGGGTGTTTACATCACCCACATCTGGGAATAATACATTTCTGACCTTAAATGGTTTACACTTATTTATTTATTTATTTTATTTTATTTATATACCGCCCTTCTCCTGCTGGACTCAGGGCGGTGCACAGCCAGAAATAAAAAACAGTCAATACAAAATTTAAAATTTAAAAGAATTATAAATTGTGGCCAAAAGTTTTAAAACCTCATAACTAAAACCCAATTGGACAATTTAAAAATCTAAAATCTTAAAAAATCTTTAAAAGGGGGGGGGGGGTTATGCCAGCCCTGCTTGTTGAAAGAGAAAAGTTTTTAGGGCATGGCGAAAAACTCGGAGATCTGATATCCTGCGTTATCTCCGGGGGCAGGTTGTTCCAGAGGGCAGGTGCTGCCACAGAGAAGGCACTCCCCCTGGGGGTCACCAGCCAACATTGCCTGGCCGACGGCACCCTGAGGAGTCCCTCTCTGTGGGAGTGTACTGGCCAGTGGGAGGCTATTGGCGGCAGAAGGCGGTCCCGCAAATACCCAGGTCCGATGCCATTCCACTTCTCCATTCCTCATTGCAAAAGTGTGCAAACTGGAGCAATTTCTGCTCACTGAGCTAGTTGTAGTACCTGTGGCCTTTATACAGTTTCATCTGGTATACCTTGGCACCCTTTCCTCAATTAGAAAGCCCTTTAGGTATCACTCATGCCCTGACCACCTCACATCTTGACTACTCCAATGCATTCTATGAGGCTGCTCTACCCAAAAGCTTCAATTTCCAGAATGCCACAGTGCAGGGAATAATAAGTAGGCCTCAGTATGCCTGTACTGGCTGCCTGTTTGTTTTCAAGGTACTTTACAACATGGCACCTGGTTACTTGAGGGAAAGCCTATTTTCTATAGTATCTGGCAAGGTTGGTGTGCCTTGGGCTCCTTTGATTAAACAATGCCATCTATTGGGACCTCGGAAATGTGCCTTCTCTGTAGCATGAGGTTTCCTCTGGGATCCAGATGCCCCCACCACCCCCACAGGTGTTTTGCTAAGACCTTTGATGAGGGTGAGTAAAGTTCCCTTTCAATTAGGCGGGTCTGCTTTTCTATCACATCCTTTGTCATCCTTGTCAACTTCTATTCTTTAGTTTTGTCTCTTCTTATTTTCTCAATTTTCTTGATTTTAATATTTTTCCATGTAAGTGGCCCTGAGTTGTTAGGAACTGGGTTGCATGTCAGTTGATTAATTTGTACTTAACAGTCAAATGAATTGAATCAGGAGGACACATTAAGGAAATATTAACAGAACAGAATAACATCGTTGGGTGGGACTTAGATCATCCATGTAGAGTAATAGAGGTTTTGTACATAAATTTAGTCTGGGGCGAGAGCACAGCTGAAGGGCTAAATGTGACATTCCTGCAAGACCAACCTTGATCAGATTTTTGTACAGCTTTAAATTAAAAAAAAAAAAGAATCTGGAGAATGAATGCCATCCAGTTTGTTTCGTGTACCGATATTAAATAGCAAATGTAAAAAAGTAATTTCCCCTCCAGTCTCACATCTGGATATTACATTTCTCTAATATTATTTGAACTGTAATAGGATCCAATCTTATTTATTTATCTTTTCCAAGGTGTGGAATGCAGATCATTTTTAAAATATTTGTTTGCTATTAATAGATAAGGATCACAACCAAACTATTTTCCCCCTATTAAAATGTTCAGTTACATCTGAGCAAATACAAAGCACTTCCACCATTTGATTTTCTTGCCAATCCTACTGTGTATTGTCGGTCAGCTATTATTGTAATATGCAGAGGGAGGCTGCCAGACAAGTTAATGTTAGTTGATGTTATTACAAACTTATCTTGAGCTGAATCTCTAGTTGTTGTTGTTGTTGTTGTTATTATTATTATTATTATTATTATTATTATTATTATTATTATTTATTAAATTTATATACCGCCCTACTCCCGAGGGACTCAGAGCGGTGAACAGCCAAAATAAAATACATGTAATACAAATATTAAAAACATTTAAAATATATTAAATATTATGGCCCCAAACGACAAATTAAAACCAATTTTAAAACCCAATTTAAAATTTAAAACAATTTAAAAGAGGTTAGGCCAGGCCAGCCTGCTGGAAAAAGAACATTTTAAGGGCACGGCAGAAAGCGCGCAGATCTGGAATGTTCTGTATCTCTGGGGGGAGCTCGTTCCAAATGGTAGGTGCCCCCACAGAGAAGGCTCTCCCCCTGGGGGCCGCCAGCCGACATTGTTTGACTGACGGCACCCTGAGAAGTTCCTCTCTATGGGAGCGTACTGGTCTGTGAGAGGCTACTGGTGGCAGAAGGCAGTCTCGTAGGTACCCTGGTCCTAAGCCATGGAGTGCTCTAAAGATGGTAACCAAGACCTTGAAGCACACCCGGAAGACCACCAGGAGCCAGTGCAGCTCGCGCAGGAAGGGTGTCACATGGGAGCACCACGTCGCTCCCATAACCACCTGCGCAGCCGCATTCTGGACCAGCTGGAGCCTCCGGATGCTCCTCAAGGAGAGCTCCGTGTAGAGAGCATTGCAGTAGTCTAGGCGGGAAGTGACGAGGGCATGAGTGACTGTGTTTAACAAGTCCCGATCCAGAAAGGGACGCAACTGGCGAATCAGGCGGACCTAATAAAAGGCCCTCCCGGCCACAGCCATCAAGTGCTCTTCTAAAGACAGTTGTGAGTCCAGGAGGACACCCAAGTTGTGAGCCCTCTCTGTGGGGGCCAACGACTCACCCCAATAGTCAGAGATGGCACCAACTGACTATACCGGGATGTCGGAAACCACAACCACTCAGTCTTGGATGGGTTGAGCCTGAGTCTGTTCCTCCCCATCCAGTTCCGCACAGCCTCCAGGCACCGGGACATCACTTCAAGGGCATCATTGGGGTGATCCGGGGGGGGAGTGTCATCAGTGTACAGATGGTACTTCACCCTGAAACCACGGATGATCTCGCCCAGCGGCTTCACATAAATGTTGAACAAAAGGGGCGAGAGGATCGACCCTTGTGGCACCCCACATACAAGGGGCCTCAGGGTGGACCTCTGCCCCCCATCAACACAGACTGCGACTGGTCGGAGAGAAAGGAGGAGAACCACCGTAACACGGTGCCTCCCACTCCTAACTCTTCCAACCAGTGCAGCATGATACCATGGTCGATGGTATCAAAAGCTTCTGAGAGGTCTAATAGGACCAGGACAGAAGAACAGCCCCTGTCCCGGGCCCTCCAGAGATCATCAACCAATGCAACCAATGCCATCTCCGTGCTGTACCCAGGCCTGAAGCCAGACTGGAGCAGATCTAGATAAGCCAATTCCTCCAGGTACTAAGGGAGCTGTCGCGCAACCACACTCTCAACAACCTTCGCAATAAAGCGAACATTGGAGACTGGATGATAATTAGACAACACTGCCGGGTCCAGGGAAGGCTTCTTGAAGAGCGGTCTCACCACCGCCTCTTTCAAAGCGGCAGGAAAGACACCCTCACTCAAGGAAGCATTTATAATCCCCTGGAGCCAGCCTCGTGTCACCTCCCGAGAGGCCAGCATCAACCAGGAGGGACACGGGTCCAATAAACATGTGGCAGCGCTCAGTCTACCTGGTATCCTGTCCACATCTTCGGGAGTCACTGAGTCAAACTCTTCCCAGATAACGTTCTCAAGACCTGCCTCCATCCTTCCCCCTGACTCTACCCAGTCAGAGTCCAGATGTTTCCGAATCTGAGTGATTTTGTCACACAGATATTGTACAAATTCCTCGACTCTACCCTCCAAGGGGTCCTCCCGCGCTTCCTGAAGGAGCAGGGAGCAGGTCACCCTAAACAGGGCGGCCGGGCGATTATCTGATGATGCAATAAGAGCAGAAAAATAGTTATTTTTGCCGCTTTTATCGCCACCAGGTAGGTCTTAATATGAGACCTTACCAGTGTTTGGTCAGATTCAGAACGGCCGGCCCTCCAACTGCTCTCTAGGCATCTTTTCCAGCGTTTCATCTCCCTCAGCTCCTCAATGAACCAAGGAGCCAAGTGAAAATGGCGCCGAGTCAGAGGCCGCAAAGGCACAACCCGATTCAAAGTTCCAGCAGCCGCCCTCTCCCAGGCGGCTACCAGGTCTTCAGTTGAGCCGTGAGCCAGAGCCTCAGGAAATGGCCCAAGCTCTGTCTGGAAACGATCCGGATCCATCAGGCACCTGGGGCGGAACCACCTCATCGGTTCTGCCTCCCTGCGGCGGGGTATAGTGGTTCGAAGGTCAAAGTGAAGGAGAGAATGATCCAACCATGACTAGGGTTCGATTTCTATATCCCCTATATCAAGATCATTCAACCACTGACCAGAAACAAAAAATAGGTCCAGAGTGTTTCCCCCCCCCCCCCCCGTGTGAGTAGGGCCATGCACTAACTGGGTCAGGTCCATAGCCGTCATGGAAGCCATGAACTCCCGAGCTGCTTCATATGCTTCGCCGATGGATGGCAGATTAAAATCCCCCATGACCATAAGCCTGGGGATATCAACAGCCACCCCGGCTATAATGTTGAGCAGCTCAGGCAGGGCCGCTGCCACTTGGCAGGGATCCAGGTACATGACCAGCAAGTCCATCTGCACCCCATGGCCCCACTTCACCAGGAGGGATTCACATCTGGCAATCTGAGGAACAGTGGTCTCCCTCGGACCAAGACCTTCTTTTATAACAACTGCCACCCCCCCGCCCCTACCCTGTGACCTTGGCTGATGAAATGCGCAGAAACCAGGTGGGCACATTTCAACGAGGGGGACCCCCCCCTTGGCCCAACCAGGTCTCCGTAATACCTGCCAGATCCGCTCCCCCCTCCTGAATAAGATCACAAATGAGGGGGGCTTTATTTACAGCGGATCTGGCATTGCACATCAGCCTAAGGTCCGGGCCCTGAGAGTCTGGTCTACCTGGGGAACGAGAGGAGCCTTGGGGGCCGGAGTGTGCCACCGCTCAAAGACAGCGGGCGCGCACTCCCATAACCTGGTTTGGCCCCCTGCTCCCACCATATCTGCCCCTCCCACTCACAGTACTAATGTTATTACAAGCGCCAACCCCCCTCCTTAACCCGTAACCCTGCGCCTTCTGTATCGTGATCCCTAATCAGGCCTGGTCCCAACCTCAGTGGGTTTTCCTCCGACCCCACAGCCCTACTTCCAATCCAACCCTCCCCCCCGAACCCATTTCCAATTTAATTAAAAATTTATGTAAAAATCTTCGCAATCTCCCTTTCGCTGCGTGCCACCTCTCGGGGTTTCAAAACCTGTCATCAAGGTAGGCCCTCAATAAAGTGGAAGGTCAAACCTGTGAGAGGGGGGAATCTTGCAGTGTGCGAAGTTCAGTCACTGAATACATCCAGTCATTTGGGGTGGAAAATAGTCCATAGTCATGGGGACCATTTCGATGATTTAAAATCCAAAAGGAGAAGAAGCTGGTATCTTTAAACCTGTATCTAATGTGTACGTCAATTTCATTTAATACCCAATAAACATGAGTTTATGTGCTTAGTCTTAGGCAGAACTCTCAATATTAATTCTTCTGTACCACTTGTCAGTTGCTTGGCAGATTGCACTGTGTGTTACTGTTAGAGTTTGCAGCAATCCAACCAGCACACAAGTAAATAATTCAGCAGGATTCATTTATAAAAGAAACTTCTTTATATACAGTAATATAAAGCATGATGCATGTATACAATACCCATGCAGCAGAAACCAGAATCAGAATCCAGAAGCACAGAATCACAGAATCACAGAAGCTATATAATACAGAGGCTATATTGCAAGGATAAAGCAACTCTTATATACAAATCAGTCAAGCTAAGCCACGCCCAGGCTCTGAGTCGTCTGGGTCACCAAACAGTCCCCATTGGCTGGCCTATTATCACGTCTATTCCAATTCATGAACTCTCATACACTGATAGTTACTGATACAAGAATAGATGAAAAAAGAAAGATGCATCACTGGACTATATAGCCTGATATATAGGCTGTTATTGTTGATTCATATATGTAGCACCCACACAATCATAAAACCATATGATCTGGAGAAAAAAATTCTTTCAAATGCAATAGTGGTGGTTGTTATCTGATTCTCAAATATAATTCATTAAGAAGACAACAATACACCTAAGAAACATGAAGATTTTTATTCTGTCCCAAAGATTGATTTGTAATATTAGCACCCACAAACAGGCCACTTTTTAAATTTGATATGCCAACAAGTCCAAATTATTTATTTATTCAGTTATATAAGAAGGAATGATGACAATTTCTGGAATTGAAAAGCACCAATCTGCACACTAATTCTAGCTTTTAGGATATATCCATTTTCTAGGAATAAAGTATCTGTCATAATGAAAACTAAGAATTTCAGGATTACATGAAATGTAAGAATTTGGAATATTCTTTCCTCTATATAATACTGTTGCCTTACTACAAAGCATGTAAATGCCAGTAGATTAATAGGTACCACTTCGGTGGGAAGGTAACTGGATGCATGACCATGGAAATTGTCCATGGACAATGCTGGATCCCTTGGCCAAAAAATGGAGATGAGCACCGTGCCCTGACATGACTGACAGGGAAACCTTTACCTTTACGTACAATATATTTGTGGTTTAATTTAGATGCTCTTATTTTGCCTTTCCTGTGGAAATAGGTCCCAATAATGTCCCAAAGGTGCCTTTTTAAGAGGCAACTAGACTTTCTTGTTTTTCTTTGAAGATATTTCACTTCTCATCCAAGAAGTTCCTTCAGCTTTGACTGGATGATGGGGAATGGAAGGATTTATACTCCTGTGGCCAATCTCTACATAGAAGAGGTAGAAACCAGGTAGGTAGAAGAGGTAGAAGCTCTAAACTCCTTCACAGGAATTCCACCCACTCATTGGTATAGGTATGTGGATGATACTTGGGTCAAGATCAAAACACAAGAATTGGAAGCATTCACCAAACATGTAGGAATATAAATCTTTCCATTCTCCACCATCCAGTCAGAGCTGAAGAAGCTTCTTGGAGGAGAAATGAAATGTCTTCAAAGAAAAACAAGAAAGTCCAGTTGCCTCTTGAAAAAACACCTTTGGGACAACCATTACCTGGATGACTGAGAATCTCCATACACAGGTCTCAATAATCTTCTACTATATAACTATTGCAGTCTACTTGTGAATTGTAGACCGTTATATGGGTTTTATCTATAATTAATTCCAGAATCTATGTGTTTGGGTTGTTTTTTCCAAAACCCTTTTCTTACAGATTACTCAAATTGCAAACATTCATTAGATCATCGGAAAATGCAAAGAATATAAACTTTGCTTACAATATACTCCACAGAGCCATTAGTGCCATTGGTCATGGATATTAAGTGCCAATATGATCATTTCAAACTGGTTTACTCTGTTATTGACCACACCAATGAAACAATATTATATGATATAATATAAATGTCATAAATGCTTCTGCATTTTAGCCTGTATGGAAAATTTCAGAAAGAGTTGAATGACAGTTTTATAAACAAAAAAGGTAGAATTTGAGTAACTCGTTATAGCTCTAAAACTTGAATAAACATTTTCCTATAACCTTTAGAATGCTAATTAATGAACACATGTACAACTTTTTAAAATTTATCATAGACTTATACAGACTTTATCATTATTCTGTACGATGATGAGCCATATTTCATACCAAACTACATTTGATTATTAACATAGCCACTTTAGGGAATATCTGCATTTTTAAAAACTCCATTAATGTATTTCCTTTTAATGTTTCAAAACAACTGTTACATGGATAATTGATTCTTTTTCAATTCATGTGGCTTCAGCTTAGTGGCATTCCATTCTAAGGGTTGGAATTAAAAAACAGGAAAAGTAAAACAAATGAAATGTGAAAGCCATTGTTATAAGCATTATTGCAGTTAGATTAAGTAGTGGCCCAGAAGACAAATTCCTTTAATAACTGAGCAAATATTATGTTATACTATAATGATATATATTAATTAATTTTTAAATAGGTGCTGAGCACATTAGGAAAAAAGTCTTAAACTGTTTCCCGTCATTAATTGTTTTAAATTTAAAATATAATTATTATAATCCTTTTAGGATTATTTCAGTAATACAAGTTTATATTCTCTCTCTCTCTCTCTCTCTCTCTCTCTCTCTCTCTCTCTCTCTCTCTCTCTCACACACACACACACACACACACACACACACACACACACAGAGCAATATTTTTCTTACCTGCCTTATTGGGCTAAAGGCTTCTGTATAAATAAGTACAGATTTCAAAATATCTATGCACATAACTGCATGATCCTGGACTGCATACATGAAGTACTTTTTTTAAATTAAAAAAACAGAAATTTAGTGAAACTGCAAGACTGAATCCTAATCAGCACACTGCTACATTTTTGATAACACCTTGTATGAATGTAAATCTTTTAAATGTTCAAAGTTCAATTAATTATATCTGGCATAATTCACTGTAGCAAAAAAAAGAGCATTAATTCAAGAAATTTCATTGCTAAAATCAGATCATACTGGAGCCCTTTGATTTTGTCCCAAATTCAATGTCTTCGTAATTTTTAGTTTCATATAACGTTTATTTTAGTTTTTTTTAATAGTCATAAAATTAATCTCAAAGTGGAGAATATGTAATAGAACCCAACCCAAAGAAATGCCTGCTGTCAGTTTTGTGATTCGTTTGTTCCTAATAAAATAATTACCTTAAAATGTTCAGATGCATTTTTATTTACTTGCATTCATTTAACTAGTATTAATATTCTAAAATAATAACATGACTGCAAACATTTTATGAATGGACTAATTTATTTTGGTGTTTTTCTTTTGAAAATAAGACAATTTAATTGTTTTTCTTATCTCATCCAAGAAATGAAGATTATTTGGATATTTGTTATATATAAATTAAGCTTTTAAATGGATGCATTGTTAATAATTGAAGCTCCACAACTGCATGTCATTTTTCAGCTGGTAGATAATTAAATTTTGCATCGTGTTATGTACTGTAGATAAAATCATGGTGTTTGCAGAAGCTTCCTATTTACCGATATGTCAAAAGGATAATAGTGTCACACCACATCACAAACTCTAGTCCTTATATACCAGTGATGGCTAACCTTTTGCCATTGCATGCCAGGAGATGGGGTGGGTGGGTGGGAGAGGTTCGCATACACGTGTGCCCATACCCATAATTCTATGTGCCCCCCCCTGCACATGCATGCGCAACCCCCCCCTCCTGGTAGGCGATGGCTGGTAGGCCCATTTTTCTTTCTTACCTGGCTCTAGATCCTCTCTATGCATCTGGGAAGGGCAAAAACAGCCTTTCCCACTCCCTTGGAGACCCTCCGGAGGCCTGAAAGGGCCCATTTCCCAACTCCCGGTGGGACAGGAAATGACTTTTTTGTTATCCCCAGCCTAGGAGTCTCTGGAGGCTGGGGACAGCAAAAATGTCACTTCCTGTCCCACCAGGAGTTGGGAAATGGGCCTTTCAGGCCTCCGGAGGGCCTCCAAGGGAGTGGGAAAGGCTGTTTTCGCCTTCTGCAGATTCATAGAGAGGATCTGGAGTCAGATAAGAAAGAAAAACGGGCCTTCCCCACCCCCGCCCCCCAGGCCCTCCGGAGGCAGGCAACAGCCTGTTTTCCTATTTCTGGTGGGCCCAGAAGGCCCGAAAGTCAGCTGGCCGGTGTGCGCATGCATGCCAGAGCTGAGCTGGCATGCTCACTGATATGGCTACACATGCCACCTGTGTCACGTGTGCCATAAATTCACCATCACGATTATATATCCACATACATACATGAAATATGATAGACAAAAAAGGGGAGTGGCTAGTATCGCCATAGTGCAACATTGTTTTCATTATTTTATTTATTTATTTATTTATTTATTTATTTATTTATTTATTTATTTATTCGGCTTATATGCCGCCCTATCTCACAATGGACTCAGGGCGGCTCACAATAATAAAAACAAGCCACAATATAAAATAAAGTCTAAAATTTAAAAGATTTAAAATTAACCCTTAAAACCCCATTATCAGTCCAGGTCAAGGGAATTAAACAACCAAGTTTTTAATTCACGGCGGAAGGTGCGAAGGTCAGGCGCTAATCGGAGTTCCAAGGGAAGTTGATTCCAGAGGGTGGGGGCACCCACCGAGAAGGCTCTATCCCTGGAGGTTGCCAGCCGCCACTCTCTAGCTGACGGCACCCTGAGTAGGCCCTCTCTATGGGCGCAAACCGGGCGATGGGATATCGTTGCTGGCTGTAAGTGGTCCGCCAAATATCCTGGTCCTAGGCCATGTAGGGCTTTGTAGGTCATCACCAGCACCTTGAATTTCACCCGGGGGGCAACTGGCAACTAATGCAAACCGCGCAGGAGAGGTGTAACATGGGAGTATCGGGATTCTCCCATCACAACCCGCGCGGCTGCATTTTGTACCAGCTGAAGTACAATTTTGCCTTCCAGAGACTCTCTTTCTTGGGATGGTCACATGCAATTTGTGTCCACATATTGTAATTTGAAAAGAAAACCCTCATGTATGAAGTTTCTTTATGCTTTAAATTTTTGATTAATTTGATAAATTAATGATTGAAATTTAATGGATCTGAAGCAATCCAAAAAGCCTGAAAATAACTAGAGAAGTGATTGTAAAAGAACATGACATTCCTGTTCATCTGTTGGCCATTTCAGAGCCCAAATATATGCAAAAACAGCACCTTCCACCATAGGTGTCCACAGCTAATTTTCATTAAATTTCATCACATTGAAAACCAGAACATATATTTTCCTGCACAAAGATAGCATTCATTATATTATATGCTCCACTAAATGTACTATACTAAATGTAGTAGCGTAGCCTGATTTTAATCATACAAAAATAGAGCAAGCTGAACAGTCAATTGATCTTAAGCTACTTAATTAAAATCCATAGAAAATACGTTTGATTTTGAATGCTCCAACCATTCTTTCTGACTCGTTATTACTTTATAGAACAAATTCATGAAATACCACTAGAACCTATCTACTGGTTCATTGGCACCTATTCAACTTGGTCTCTGAAAAGCTGCTGAGCTAGCAACCCTTCAAGATAGATAGATGGATAAATAAATAAAAGGATGGTAAGGAACCCCACTCATTTGTCAAGGAAACATGCTAATGTAATTGCAATCAAATTTGTTGCTCAGCCAAGCATTCACTGAACAGAATAAAAAGAGCACTGGGAACAACTTCTTTTATAAAGTTTAGTTTGGCAGGGGAAAGCAGAGTCAAACTTGAGATGTCTCTTGAGGGATGCCTGGCCTACTCCATTAGCTTACAATGACAGCTAGCTGGAGGGGAGGGCAAGGGGGAATTAGGTTACATTGAGCCAGGAGGAAATCTGTTAGGGACAACAGTTAGTCCCTGTTGGGAAGCTGTGAGGCAGGAAACAGGAAAGACTGGGACTCTGTTGATTCTCCCTTTTAAAGTCTCAGTTTTATGAGCTCATAGATTGATAGTCTCATAGTTCTCCTAAGAGTCAGCCAAAGAAAGAAGTGTTTGTTTTTGAGCTGCAACTATTCCTTTTTATGTCACTCTGTTTTTTTCTTTCACCTTTCTCTTTAACACAACAGAATGTTTTGGGGGGTTTTTTTTGTTTTTGTTTTTTTTACTAAGGATGAGTTTTCTCTTTTTTGTAAGAGTGTAGTAGATGGAGATTTGGTGATTTTTCAATCAATCAGAATAAAACTGGAAAGGACCTTGGAGGTCTTCAAGTCTAAGTCCGTAGTCAAGCAGGAGACGCTATACCATTTGAGACAGGTGACTGTCCAGTCTCTTCTTTAAAATCTCCAGTGATGAAGCACCTACAACTTCTGAAGGCAAGCTGTTCCACTGGTCAATTAATCTCACTGTTGGGAAGTTTCTCCTTAATTCCAGGTTGTTTCTTGTCTTGCTTTCTGGTGCTTTGGAAAATAAATTGACCCCGTCTTCTTTGTAGCAGCCCCTCAAGTACTGGAATACTGCTATTATGTCACCCCTAGTCCTTCTTTTCTCTAGACTAGCCATATCCAATTCCTGCAACCATTCTTCATATGTGTTTGTCTCCAGGCCTTTAATCACCTTAGTTGCACTTCTTTGCACTTTTTCCAAAGTCTCAACATCTTTTTTGTAATATGGTCATCAAAACTGGATATAGTATTCCAGGTTATAAAGCGGCACTAATACTTCATGTGATTTTGATTCTATGGCTCTGTTTATAATATATCTATATCTATATCTATATCTATATCTATATCTATATCTATATCCAGTGGTGGGATTCAAATAATTTAACAACTGGATCTCTGCCCTAATAATTTCTTCCAACAACCTGTTCACCAAACTGCTCAGAAAGTTAACAACCGGTTCTCCAGAAGTGGTGCGAACTGGCTGAATCCCACCACTGCCTGTACCAATATCTATATATTTCTACATCTCTATACCTCTATCTATCTCTATCTCTATCTCTATCTATCTATCTATCTATCTATCTATCTATCTATCTATCTATCTATCTATGAGATATATACTATATAATATATACAATATTTATAAGATTTGCGTACAAGGAATTGAATTTTTTTTAACATTTAGTAGCAAGACAAAATCTTCCATGGCATATAAATAACCATATAACTTAGGGAATATAATGCAGGTCATGTGACACCATTAGATATCTATTCTACATTTAGAATACCTCACACTACCAAATGGAAAAGCTTTCCCTATATGTTGGTTATGCAGCATCAAATAGATACAATATGTAGAAGGAATCAAGGCTAAATGGAGAAAATATAGTTTGATCAGCAGCATTGCACTCAAACATCAGCTGGCTGTAACAAGACTTGTTTGCAGGTAGAAGGGATGAGCCGGAACGAAATATTTTGGGAAGTTGCCAAAATACTTGTGGGAAATTGCACAATGTATCTTCTGTCTCTTAAATACTAGATTAACATTTTTGTTCTCCCACCAAAAGTCAAACAAATCTACAATTAAAATAATGAAGAAGATTTGTTGATAGTGATTTCGGAACTAAAGCCCACTGCCAGCGTAATTTATTATTTTTATTTCCTTACTAAGTAATACCATATATTTAATATATCATACATTACGGCTGAGAATAGAACTGTATGTTTAAAATTAAATGATACTACTGTATATAGTCCGAGTAATCAGCAATAGCAAGGATAAGTAGTCCTTTCACTCACACTTTGCATTTTGTATTTAGTCTAGATGGCCATATACTTTGGCCAGGAGAGTGAGTGTCCCAATAATTATGTGTTATGTTATTTATTATATTATTTAAAATTACATAGTAAAACATATGGCATACTTTTACTTCAGATGTAGTTTCTAGAGTAAAACAAAGAGTTTAGAAAAATAATGTCTTATTACTTTTCTATTTTTAAGGTGAGAAAGGAGATCTAATAACAATAACAAAGTATTTGGCACAACTTCATTCTAAGGGCTTGGCTCAGTTCCAGTTGTTGCACCATTAACATTTGCTAGGCTATTGTCGCTTGTATGGGGGATGCAGGCTCAGCACTAGAAGCTAAAGTTTGGTACTTTTGAGTGTAAACTTCCTCCTCTCCCCTTCCCCCTAAAGATAAAGGTAAAAGTTCCCCTCACACATATGTGCTAGTCGTTCCCGACTCTAGGGGGCGGTGCTCATCTCCATTTCAAAGCCGAAGAGCCAGCGCTGTCCAAAGACATCTCTGTGGTCATGTGGC
Source organism: Ptyas mucosa (assembly GCA_012654045.1). Taxonomy (NCBI): domain Eukaryota; kingdom Metazoa; phylum Chordata; class Lepidosauria; order Squamata; family Colubridae; genus Ptyas; species Ptyas mucosa. The sequence goes on from WNWU01000001.1 coordinate 43,282,719, forward strand.
CAGCATGACTAAATGCCAAAGGCGCACGGAACGCTGTTACCTTCCCACCAAAGGTGGCCCCTATTTTTCTACTTTCATTTTTTACGTGCTTTCGAACTGCTAGGTTGGCAGAAGCTGGGGAAAGTAACGGAAGCTCACCCCATTATGCAGCACTAGGGATTCGAACTGCTGAACTGCCGACCTTTCGATCGACAACCTTAGCGTCTTAGCCACTGAGCCACTGTGTCCCTATACCCTTCCCTTTAGATATACTGAATTCCAACTTCCATCAACACCAATCAATACTGAAAATAGATTATTAAGGATTACCTCTAGGAAACCCTATAGAATTGCTCATGATTCTATCAGCAAATATATTCACCAAATATAATAATAAAATATTATGAAACACACACACACACACACACACACACACACACATATATATAATTTTATAATTTGATTATTACAAAATGATTCTATTTCAGCTGCTTAAGGTAATCCTTTTTTGCTTGTATCAGTTTTCTGAACTTTATAGCATAGTGATTTTTGCATTTCCTTATGAATGATTATTCGATTTCACTATTGCTGTGATATGGAACAGAATTTTAATTAATCTGAAATATTTATATGTGTGTGTGTGTGTGCATTTTCGTAGATTTTCACAAGTAGAGGTATGCAAGTTTTGGTGTATTCAGGTCTTTTCCCGTGTAAGATTGAGAGTATCTTAGCGACATTTCGATGAGGTCCCACTCGTCATCTTCAGGCTGGTGTCTTCGGGTTCGTGCTTGTGCTTATTCCTTGCTAGAACTGGAAAAGACCCGAATACACCAAAACTTGCAGATAGATAGATAGATAGATAGATAGATAGATAGATAGATAGATAGATACACACACACACACACACACACACACACACACACACACACAAAATACACTAGTGTAATTAACCAGTCAGCTCCTGATGAAAGTAATGTTCTCATGCTTTTCTGGAAATTCACTCTATTACTGACAAACATGTTACAATGAGTTGCACCAAAGACTATATTACAGATTAATTTGCTGGAAGGAAGGAAGGGAGGAAGGAAGGGAGGAAGGAAGGGAGGGAGGGAGGGAGGGAGGGAGGGAGGGAGGGAGGGAAGGAGGGAGAAAAAAGATTTCATAACTACTTGAAAGGTGGATATGGTGCCATTTTTTTTCTTTTCTACTTTGTAGCTAATTGCTATAACTACTGGTAACATTAGAAAAGCTTCCTATACTTCAATATTCAAATATTGTTCAAATGGGGACATCCATTCAAATATTGTTCAAATGGGGACATCAGTATTCAAATGATTTTAGATAATTTTCAACTTTCAAGTGCATCTTCTATTTAAGTGTGTACAGTGCTCTCTGCTGGGGAGGAATCAAACATTATCACTAATAGTTAAAAGTTGTGAGTAACTTGCAACTTACTTGTGGGTATTTTTTTTCTGAAGCTAATAATGTTAATTTTGTTCAGTATTCTGTATGTAATGGCATGAATTGGGAACAAGGAGTTAGAACTTATTGGAAACTGACATTATCCTTAGGAGGTATTTTCTTTTTGCTCTTTATTTGTGTTTGTTACATCTGAGAGCAGTGGTGGTATTCAGCCGGTTCGGACTAGTTTGGATGAACCAGTAGTGGCGACCTGGGGGTGGCCGCTCACCCACCCCAGCACTATGCTGTCCTATTTAGCCACTTTTTCTAAGCCGCATGCTTGCATGCAAACTGCGCACACGAGCAAAGCTCACATTTTCGGTGTGCGCCAACCCGATGGTAAAATTATTTGAAAGCCACCTCTGTCTGAGACCAATAAAAGCCAACTTCAGTAGATGTGTAAAAGAGGGATATGTACGTAGTGTAGTTTTTCTCATTGTGGCTTATGAATTGTTTTTACTAAGAGCTCTGGTTCCTTCCTCTGATATCCCCTTAGTCTTTGCCTAATTCACAAAGGTCTATGTGAAATATTATCCCCAATCAAACAAGCACTTTCCCTTGTCAAAACTTAGATTTTATATTTAGACAAGGTTTTTTTGAGGTAGCAATTGGTAGACAGTGTTTTCCATGTCAAGTGTTGCAATTCAGCCTTTCAATTATCATAGGGATTTATCAGAGAAAGAGCAACAGAAAATTCAAATGGCTGCTTTGGGTGTGGAAAGATTTTAAGGATAAGAATAGGGTATTTTGCATACAAAGTCTTAGTGCACACACTCATTCATTGGGGGTGGGGAGGGAAGCAAAAAATCTGGGAGAGGCAGGTTTGCAAATGGGAAAAACACAATGAATAAATAAAATTGCTCCTGCCATTTTGCACAATATTGGGGGGGGGGGGGTGTTTTATAATCCTTTCTAGGGAAGTGAGAATTGCATTTAGCCTGAAGCCCTCAAGCTATCCACTCCTGCTCTAGAAGGCTTGTGAATAAAGCATGTTTTCATACCAGCTCAGCTAACTGAATGTCAGGACTCCAATGCTGAGCAGCAGCAGGACACTGATGAAGGAGAAGAGGAACCAGCTGTCTCAACAAGGAGCAGTAATGAATCCAGGTCCCGATATTAAATCAGAACCTGTGAGTTAGAATCCCCTGTGTTAGAATTTCCCGACAGAGAGGGAGAGAGTATAACCATGATATTAGCTGTATTCATAGGATTTCGCTTCCAGACCCTTTATCATCTTTGCTGTTCTTCTCTACATTCTTTGCAGGGCTTCAGCATCTTTTTCGTGTTGTAGTGACTAGAACTAAACACAGTATTCCAAATGTGGCCATGCTAGTGCAGTAGAGCATGATGCTATCACTTCTCATAATCTTGATGCTACCCCTCTATTGAAGCAGGCTAGGATGGTGTTGGCTTTTTCAGCAGCTGCAACACACTGCGGGCTCATACTTAAGTGGTGGTCCACTGGGACACCTACTGTAGATTCATCTCAGAATTACTACTGTTGAGGCAGGTCCTGCCTATTCTAGACCTATGGATTTGATTTTTTTTTTCTGCCTAGGTGCAGGACTTTACATTTTTCACTACTGAACTGTATCGTGTTGGATGGGCCCAAATGTTCAAGTCGGTCAAGATCCTTGTGAATCTGGAGTTTATTTTCTAAAGTTTGGCAATTCTCCTTAGTTTGGCATCTCTCCTTAGTTTGGCATCATCTGCAAATTTGATGAACCGCCTTCTATCCATTCCTCTATGGCAAAACATTTATGAAGATATTGAAGAGTACTGGACCTAAGACAGACCATTTAGGAACCCCCACTGTATACTCTCCTCCACATAGATGTAGTTCCATTAAGGACCACCTGCTGTGTGGGATTGGCCACCCAACTGCAAATCCATCTGAGTTCTATTTGTTCTATTTCTATCCACATTGTTCTATTTGTTGTCTACTATATCAAACTGAAATCTAAGTATATTATAACCATAGTATTTCCCTGGCTCACTAATTTAGTCACTTTATCAAAAAAAGGCAGTAAGATATGTCTGGCATGATCTGCTTCTAGTGATCACTTTGTTCATTTCTAGGTGCTCACAAATTTTCTGCTTGATAATCTTTTCCAGGATATTTGCGGGTATTCATCTCAACTTGATTGGTCTCCCTAGATACACTTTTTTCCTCTTTTTAAAGTCTGGAACCACATTGGCACTTTTCCAATCCTCTGGCAGTTCCCCATACTCCAGCAGCTCTCGAAGATTTCATCTATTGGTCCTGAAATTACATCTGCCAACTCTTTCAGCACCTTGGGTCCAGGAGAGAAGCTGGGTATTCTCTAATCCCGTGATGGCGAACCTATGGCACGCATGCTGGAAGTGGCACGCAGAGCCATCTCTCCAGGCACGTGAGCCTTTGCCCGTTGCTCTTCCGGGTTCTGGAATGCAGGACAGGTGGTATTAATGTGTGTGGGAGTGCCGGAAATGGGGAAGAGCAGCTGCCCAGTGCTCATGCGCATGCCGGGAATATGATTTTCCGGTTTCCAGCAGGCGCAGGAGCACCAGCCATCTGGTCTTCTGGTTTCTGGAACGCATGAAGACCAGCTAGTCGGTGTGCATGCACACGCCAGAAACCCAGGTGGTCATCTTCCTGGCGCATGCATGCGCACCAGGCGGCTGCTCTTCTGGTTTCCGGGTTCTGGTTTTGACATTCAGATCACCAACACTGCTCTAACCAATTCTTCACCTATTTTGATCTGCATGCCTTTTCTCTCTCCATGGTGCTGCTTTTGACAGGTTGAACTCCCTCCCCCCCCCTTTTGTGTAAAGACAGATTTAGAAATAGAATTTAGCAGTTCTGGCTTCTCCCTGCTGCCTGTCATCTTTTTGCCATTCTCTCCCATTAGTTGCTCAATCATTTCCTTGACTTTCCTCTTACTTCTTACATATTAAAATAAACTCTTTTGTGGTTGTTGTTATTGTTGTTGTTGGAAGTCTTAGCTCATTCTGAGTCTTAGCCTTCCTGATTCTGTCCTTGCAGATTTGGGCTATTTGCTGGTGTTCTTATAAGCCCCTCTTTCCATTTTTTTATACTTGTCCTTTTATATTTCTGTCCTTTATTTTGCCAGAGAACTTTGTGTAACCAAGCTTGCCTTGTCAAGAGTCTCTTGTTTTTCTTTCTCTGTTTTGTTGGGAGCAATTATCTCATTTTTTTAGAGGTTCCCAAGCATCCTGAACTGTTTTTCCTTCTAGAATTTCCAATCCATGGAATCCTTTCTATTCGTTCTCTTAGTTTGTTGAAGTCAGCTCTCTTAAAATCTAGAAGTGTAGTCTGACTTTGTTCAGTTACCCTTGTCTGCATTATGGCGAATTCTAGTATGACTTGGTTACTCTCTCCCAAAGTTCTTACAACTTCCACTCCCTCAGTTTCTTCATTCCTTTTAGTAAGTATTAAGTCCAATATAACTGACTGTCTAGTTCTCTCCTTCATCTATTGAGTAATAAAGTTGTCAGCAATGCATGTCAGAAACCTATTTAATATTCCATTTGCTGCAGAATTTGGCTCCCAGGAGATATCAGGGTAGTTAAAAGTCTCCTATTAGTACAATGGTGTGTTTTCTGGACACCTCCATTCAATCAGAATAGAGCACAAGAGAACCTGAAGGTCTTCTAGTCTACCCCCTACTCGAGTGTGAGACCCTATACAATTTCAGACAAGTGGCTGTCTAGTCTCTTCTTAAAAATCTCCAGTGGTGAAGCACCCACAACCTCTGAAAGCAAGCTGACTCTGCTAATTGATTTACAAATATACCTGTTAAGCAACTCTCTATGGAATATATCAGTTAAATAAATCTCATGGAGTTTTCAACAGAATCATAGCAATGGCCAAATTTAGAACAGAAAACTACAGAGTTTTACGCCTGTTAATGATCACCTCAGGTTCTTTTCTGTATTGATAACCAGGTCAAAGCATTGTGATCCTTCTGTCAAAATAGAACCTGTTTTTGAATTAATCTTAAGGCTGTGTTTCTTAGAGAAACTTTTCTCTGTTGGAGCAGGGGATGTCTTTTTCCCCCATAGGTCAATCAATTCATTTGAATTTGGTGTCAAGAGAAGAAGGCTGTGGACAAAGGGGAATGGAATGGTGTATAATACCAATCAAAGTCTAGGATTCCTGAGAGCAGCTGTGGATTCCAATGAGACTTTAAAACAGCCAGTTAATTATAATTGTAAATGTGTAGTTAAGGGGAAGGCTTTTGAAAATATGGAGCTATTGTTAAACTGGGGCAGGATTTGGTTGATCTCTGACTCTTAGGGTTAAATGTTTGCTTTAGTAACACAGCAGGGAGATGCAGATACTGAGAGAGGCAATGGACTTGTGGTTGAGACAAGATCCAGCCCTTTTTTTTTTCTGGGATACTGAGCCACTCAAGTACTTTAGTCTTCTTTGATGACATAAAGGAATGTGTCAATGAAATTCATTGAACAGCCCCGAGGCGTGGTGTCTCCCTCATGCTAATGATTCCCAGAATCGAATTCTTTCATAGAAAAGGCTTCTATAGCTTAGTGATGATAATGCAAACACACGTCTCATCTAATAGGAACTGTATTTCATCACTGAGATCAAAGTAATGGTTAAAGATTTGGATCTTCCCATACACATTAGGCTTTAAACGTTGTCTACTCCGAGTCGGCATCCTCCCAGTTTGATTGTTTTTATTGTGATTTTTGTTGTTTTGTTTTTTTTAAACAGTCATGTTGCAAGCCACCCAAAGCACTTGGCAAATTGATTAAATGAAGTAATAGTTTGAAGAAATAAATGTGTTCTCTGGTATAAAAAGTGAGGTTGTGATCTTACTTGCCTTTCATTTGTATTTCATCCCTAAAACAGGTAGTGCTAGTGAACAGAAAGTAAAATGAGAAGATAGGAAGCTACCATATGTCGGCTTGGAATACTGTTCCAGTGGCTTCTTAGGATTTGAGGAAGGAGCTTTTTCCAGCAAGACTATAAGAGAATCTAATTGAACTTAGGACTTTTCCCCTGCAGGAGATGCATGCTCATGTAGAGCTAATAGCCACTTTAAAAGAATGAATTTCAAGTGGAAAAAAATGCATGGAGAGAAGATTAAATACCCTTTTTCCCAGTGCTTTTTCCCTAATCAATTTAGTAGTTCCATATGTCTAAACTGAAGCAAAAAAATGAGCAAAAACAAACAGGAGATAAATGGATTTCCTGTGTAGTTATGTGCTTACAGTTTTGGAATGAAGTTATTTGTTAGATGTTGAATAAATTGTGATTCTTAGAAAATTAAACATTGGCAAAGATTGTTACTTTTTAGATTAAAGTACTAAAACATTGAACTGACGACTGTCAGTTTAACTTTTCTGCTGAAACTTCCTGTGGGCCATCTGACATGGCTAAGCTAACTAAATTGTTATCTGTGAATTTGGAAACATTTTCATTCCATCCCTCAGCATAAATTAGAATTTTGTAAATATTTCAGTTCTGGAATTTAACATTGACTCATGTGATACCTCACTGCTGTTTTTAAATGTTGAAAATTGTTTCCATTTATGACCTTCCTACATTTCCTATCCTATTTAGTATCCATGTACGCTTTATCATGTTTGCCATCTCTTCACTGACAAATCAGAGAGACCAGACAAATCAGAGTTTGGAATAAGTTGGATCCATATTTCCTGCTGGAAAAAGCAAAAAGTATTGTACCTTTGATTGCTAAAAGACTATCTTCCAAAGTTCGTTATTTTCATAAGCACTGTGCGTAAGAAACATTTGTAACAGAATAACAGAGTTGGAAAGGACTTCGGAGGTCTTCTAGTCCAACTCCTTGCTCAAGCAGGAGACTCTTTATCATTTCAGACAAATGGTTGTTCAATCTCTTAAAGGCCTCCAGTGATGGAGCACCCACAACTTCTGGAGGAAAGCCATTCCACTGATTAATCGTTCTAATTGTCAGGAAATATCTCCTTAGATCTACGTTTATTTTTCTTTCATTAGTTTCTATCTATTGCATCTTGTCCTGCCTTCAAGTGCTTTGGAGAATAGATTGATCCAGTCTTTGTGGCAATCCCTTAAATATGGGAATACTGCTATTATGTCAGCCCTAGTACTTCTTTTCTTTAAACTTGTAAATGCATAGTAATATCTCTTTTAAAATATGCAATATCCTGATATTTCTTCTATATTTGCACAGTACTGCATTCACTGGTGATTCTTAAGCTAAATCACATCCTTTGAAGGATTAACCCAAGTATCCAAATATTACTTTTTTCTCACATCAGTACCTAATTTCTAAAAATGCAAAGAAAAGAAACTTATCAGTCTCAATCTATGTGGAAAGATTATTCTTTAAGCAGTGTATATGTGTGTGGAGGCTAGGTCAGTAATTGGATCAATCCTACTGTATTCTTATTTTATTTATTTACTTGTCAAAGTTAGACAAGTATTTCACTGTCCAAGTGACAATGGGCAATTTACAAACAAAAGCTCTAAAACCATAAACAATACACTTAACAATGCACTTAAAAATAGGGCTAAAAGCAGAATTAGCACACAATTAAAAACAAGTTAAAAGATGGAGGAAGCACTTTTAAATCACCAGCCACTACCGGAGGGTTGCATTCTTCCATCAATTTTTACTAGCTGTATTCCTACATTTGAAAACGGATGCTGGAAATGAACCTAAATTAGTCATGACATAAATTAAACCCTGTCACAATGTTTCCTTAGCAATTGGAAGCAAGATTTATTATTTTTTTATTTGCTGATTTGATCCATTTTCTTCCTTCTTCTGATCTCCTATGAGCCAGAGGGAGGGAACTTCCTTTCAGTCAGCAAGAAAGTGATAAAAACTGACACCAAGAGGAAGATTATCACAATATTTATGGTTTATAATTACTTCTACCAAAGATGGTGAGAGATCTTCTCTTTCTGCCTCTGTCCCTCCCTCTTCTGGTTATACTCAACCACTATCTTGGCTGTTAATATTGCAATAGTCCCTGAGACACTAGGCTTCTGCACTAGTCTATCTCCCCCACCCCCAAGAATTTTATTAAGATTATCATGGTATAAAATACAAATGAAAATAAAAATAATAGAAAAACTTAGATTTAGAATAACTTTATTGTCACTTTGAATGTACACTAATCTGCATACATTAAAATGAAATGTTATTGTATACAGCTCTCAAACGGTCACCACCTCCAATATACACTACTGTATATAAACATGACTAAATAAATAAGTAAATATGCATATACCCACATTTAGTATATGACACAAAGAAACAACAAAATCTAGTTGAGATGTATACATGTACATGGTGAGAAAAACGAATCTTGCAAGTTTATCAGACAGATGGCATAGGGAACAAAACTGTTACAGACTCTGGTAGTCCTGATAGAAATACTTCAAAAGCTCCTCCCACAGGGGAGCAACAGAAACAGACTGTGAAGTGGGTGTGTGGGGTCTCTAACAATGCTTTGAGCTCTAAGCACATAGCACTTATAAACAGTATCCTGAATAACAGAAAGTGAGCATCCTATAATCTTCTTGGTTGTCCTTACCACTTTCTGTATGGACTTTCTATCTGAGGCACTGCTGCCACCAAACCAAACGGTGATGCAGTTTGTTAAAATGCTCTCACTTGTGCCTGTGTAAAAAGTGGCCAGGACAGAAGGAGAAAGATGTGCTCTCCTCATCCGACACAGGAAATGCAGACTCTGGTTTGCATGCTTCACTAAGGATGATGTGTGGAGAGACCCCCAGATACTAATACTGTTGACCACCTTTACAGCTGCATCCTTGATACTGAGTGGAATATGATTATGCCCGCCCTTTCTAAAATCTACAATGATTTTCTTTGTTTAGAACCAGGTTACTTTTATTGCACCAGTTCACCAGAACCTTTACCTCTTCCCTATATGCATCTTTATTGTCATGCCGGATAAGATCCACCACTGCCACCTGCCGAGGCGGGTGGGTGGGCCCAGCCGCTGGCCGTAACTACTGGTTCACCCGAACTGGTCCGAACAGGCTGAATCCCACCCCGATCCATATTTTATTTACCAACTTAACAAGTACTTGTCGTTTCTACAGCAACAAACTAGATTAATCAGCAAAATCCAAAGTTAAGAGGGCTTTCTTCTGTGACATACACAAAGCTCAGAAGCACTTTCCAAGTAGAATCATAATTGTTTCTCTAATTAAAATAGTCAATTTTGCCAAGTCTACTAGCTCCGTCACTTTTTCCATCCATTCTTCTGTTGTGGGATTGAAATATCTTTCCGTTTCTGTGCATATAGAATTCTTGCTGCAGACAACATATACAATAACAAAGTTCCAAATCTTTTTCCAACTTCTTGTCTAATAATGCTAGAAGAAAAACATTTCAATTTTATGTTAATTTTAAGAATCCTTTGCATTATAACATGAATCTGGGCCCATGAAGTCTCTTGGCCTACAGTAAAGTCTTGTGTTTAACCATATAATTGGGCATTTGCATTACATAGAGCAGTATTTCTCCTCCTTGGCAACTTTAAGAAGTGTGGGCTTCCCAACATTTATCAAATTTAGATATTGTCCATCTCACTGTCTAAGTGAGCCTTGCTATCTGGGGATTCTGGGAGTTGAATTACATACATTTTAAAGTTGCCAAGGTTGAGAAACACTGGTATATAGAATGAAGATGATTCCATCTTTCTTCCAACATGGTCCCTGTTGCCTCTGCAATGTTTTGAATCTTTACTGGAGCCTCCCTTAAAAGCATTATGGCCATAATTTCAATGACATAATTTCAATGACAAGATTATTTCTCCTATCCCTTTCCCTGGCCTTTTGACCTGTTAAGCTGTGATACTGTTAACTGTATGGAGATTGTAAAAAATATGAACCCAAGTCACAGAAATGCAATCACAAACAGACATGATAACTCCCCTAGGTCAGTTCAAACAGGATGGAAAAAATTCTTCCCAGCCAATAATGAGCAGCCAATACCTTCTGGGTTGAACTCATTATCATCAGGAGGATGGAATGTTATTTGCTGGCTGAGAATGCAATCTTTCTGTGTGAAAGAAAGATTTCCATTTGCCTCAACCCAAGCTTTGCTTTCCAAATCAATTTCTTGATTAAAGATTAGAGGAAAGAAATGCATGCAGTCTTGAAAGGGAATCTCTAGGGGTATCCTAATAAGGATTTTCTTGGATGATGACATGGATTGGATTTGAACTGACAACTGGTGTGTACTGCATATATCCCCACCTGTGTCCATCTGTTTGGAATAGAAATAATTTGGCAATTGAAATGCAGCCAGAGAAAAAAAAATCAAAAGTGGAAATGCACAGCCACCATAAGATTCCGTTCAAATTAAGCCAATTTGAGATTCTTCCACCATTGAAAAAGACTTTGGACCAATCAGTTCAACATGAAGCCTGAATTCAAACTTCTCTTTGGAAAGCAAAAATTGACTATCTTTGGAAATTGGTGATTGATAGAACTGGATGCATTCCTTACCAGTAGCCATTACTTAGGAAAGAAAGAAAAAATATTTTAAATGTAGACATATTGGTTGAGCACTTTTTTTAAAAAAATTAAAGTATACTGCACTTTATTTCTTAGGCCCCAAGGGATGAAATTCATAGAAAGATCTGACCCTATAAGAACTATACGGTGTTGGCAATGTTTAAACAGATCACCTTGGAGATTTCCCCAAAATGTACTGGTCTCTGATTTTTTTATAAATAACATTTGTTAACTAGGATCATCTCGATGCATTTCTTTTGAAATTTACCTCTGGGTTTAAGAAGGTTGAGCATGCTTAAAACCTGTACTTTTTTTCTGGGTTTTTATCTACCATTTTAAATCAAGGGCTATGAGCAGAAAGATTGCATAATATTGTACATAATACAATAAAATAAAAGCATGAGACAATAAAAGCAATCAGACAATAAAATAATAGCAATTTACGTAAGCATTTTGAATTATAAAGCATTATGAATGTAAGCATTTTGGATATAACTGTACTTTTTAACTACACCTATTTTACTATCTTACGTTTGCATATGTAATGACATTAATGATAATATCCTGTAGTGTCAAACACTCTTTAAGAGCGTTCTTGGATTAGATTTCTTTCATAAAGAAGCCATTCAAAACAAACAAAACAACCTCACCCCAAAACACTCTGCAACTTACTGTAAACGGAAATTCCTTAAAACCCTAATGAGAAACATACCTCGACAGATGTAGGACAGAAGATAAAAAGTGAGATTTAAATTGGATAAGATTGCCTTTTTTTCTCCAAAGATTTTGCATTGTGTTAAAAAAATAAGATGAAAAACTTTGCAAAGGGTGTTTTAAATTTATTTGCACTGTTAGGGAAAAAAGAAAGCCAAAACAGCTGGGAGAACCCACAAAGAAAATACTACCACATTTCTCAATACATGTATAAATCACGCTATGTGATGGTTGCCTGCTTCACAATGGACAAAGACGGCCAATTTTTAGAGCCAAAGATGAGATGATTTGAAAGGAGCCTCACCTTTATGATATCCATTCATCGTAATGGGAAAACTGCTTGTGCTAAATACATTGTAACATATATGTGTGTATATTGTTATGTGTATATGTGTGTGTGTGTGAGAGAGAGACATACACACACACACACACACACACACACACACATATATATATATATATGTACATTATATATTAATTAATTCATTAATTCATTCACTCATTCATTCTATTTTCTTCAAGTTGCTTAAAATGATCCACAGTCTTTTTAAAAAAATATTATATATTTACCGGTAATAGATAACATATTAATGTATTTCAACCAGGTTTTTCAGCATAGATATATGAAGCAGTCTATTTAAATGGTCTAAAAAAAGCCATTTTAAAATCATGTAGCAGATATAGATAAAATAGATAACAGCAAAAAAAAAAAAAAGAAAGTAACAGAAAACAGAAAACTAATTTAACAAAACCAGCAGGTTCAAATATATGAAACTGAAAAATCTTTTTAAAAAATGGAATCTGTTGCTGAGGTTCACAGTCTAGGATTGATTGATATGACTTTATTTATAGACTCTTTCAGCTCAAATGGGTGACTCTGGATTGCTTACAATTAAACCAGTGATGGGTTGCTACCGCTTCACCCTGGATCGGGCGAATCAGTAGCAGCAGTAGCGGGAGGCTCCACCCACCTGCCCAGATGCTTCTGGGCATGCGCAGAAGCTTCTGGGCATGCACAGAAGCTTCTGGGCATGCGCAGAGGCATCGCATGCATACATGAGCGTGCGCGCGCACATGAGCGAACTGGTAGCAAACTAAATTGATTACCCACTACTGAATTAAACAGATAAAATTAAATAAATATATTTTATTTTATATATAAAATAAAATAAAAACACCTAGCAGCTGAGCTTCATAATAGTCGACAAAGTCAAGAGCCTGCTTGTTTCTTTAATTCTTCAAAGTCACTTCTGAAATACTTGAAAATATTGCCCATACCTTACATTCTGATAATGAGATAATTTTAAAAAACATTTACTTAGTGTTTATATTTTTAAAAATGTTACAGTTAAATTTTTCTGTATAAATCTATATACAGTATATAAACATGAAATACCACTCACGCATCATCACAAAATCTTTAGAACCATAAAGCCTACAAACTTGAAATTTGCCACATATGTTCCTCTTGGCTTCTAGGTGCTCACTAAGGAAGGATTTTTCTAAATGACCATCAGACCATTAATATTTCCTTTATTATGATTAACTCACTCTGATGCTAAGGAGTTCTACTCCCCTTCCCCACCTGAAAAGAAATCTGTTCCAAATGCAAAACACAAGCAGAGGAGAGAAGTTTCAGTTTCAGTTTTACTTTCACAGCAGCAAGCAGAGAATAGGATAGGGGACACTTCTGTGAGGCAAGGCTGAGGGAGAGAAGGGGGATAGGATAGGGGACACTTCTGTGCGGGAAGGCTGAGGAAGAGAAGGGGATAGGAGAGGAGGGGCTTCTGTGGGGCAAGGCCCAGGGAGAGGGAATAGGATAGGAAAGGCTTCTACAGATGGCTGTAGTCTCTTCTTAAAAACGTTGTGATGGAACACCCAACCAGTTCTGGAGGCAAGTCGTTCCACTGATTATTCACACTGTCAAGAAATTTCTCCTTAAGTCTAGGTTGGATCTTTAAATCTTTAATGATTTTCCACTGTTACTTCTTGACCTGCCCTCAGGTGCTTTGGAGAATAAATTGACTCCCTCTTCTCTGTGACAGCCTCTCAAATACTGAAAGTCTGCGATCATATCATCCTTAGACTTTATCTTCATTACATAGCTAGTTTCCTCAATTGTTCATCATATGGTTTAGCCTCCAGAACCTTTATCATCTTCGTTGCTCTTCCCTGTAATAGGATCTCAACATCTTTTTTGTATTGTGGTGACCAGAATTGGATGCACTATTCCAAATGTGGTTTCACCAATGCTAAAATGGAAAATGACAAGAATTGCTTTACATGGTATTCACAGTACAAAATCCTGAATACCTGGATTTGTTTTGATTTATTTGAGACTATTTTCAAAAGACTGGCATTTGGAAAAAATGTGTGTTCTAAACCATGTGCTACTCTTCTTCTTTTGTTAATAGATAAAAATTGACAAAAACTGTCTGTTCTCTCAACAAGAGAGGTTTGTTTAACTTTAGCAGAAGTTAATCATATAAAAGTATTCCACTGTATAAACATTTCTTAATATTCCCTTTTAGAATATGTTATTGCTCACATTCTGGGATTAGGTTCCCTCCCTTGTTAACAATGAGGTTAATTTTAAAAGTTTTCCTTCCGTCCTCTTAAATCCTCTGTCAGAATATTTTTTGTGATGAGTCACTGCTGTCCAGTTGGAATCTCTATGCTCAAAAGGATTCAAGATCCTTGCTCTTAGCAAATTTACTTTATAGTTAAACTGACTTCATCTCTAAAACACTATCCCAACTGCTGACATGATACAGACTCTGACCTCTTAGGTCATTGACTTCTTACACATCTTGTTTTGTTTTCCATGTTTTATATAGCTTAACACCTTACTGGTGGGGGCTGATTGCCCCACTAAGAAGGTGGGGCAATCGGCCCCACCTTCTTAGTGGGGCCAATTGCTTTTCTGTAGAAAATCAGTGGAAATGATATTGCCTCTCTCAACATTCTTTTAAAAAAATTTAATATGTCACATACTTTTCTTAAAGCTTTGACTGAGAATGTAGCAAACATGACAGGAAAGGTAGAGGACAAATGTTTTCAATATCAGAGATGTTCCTTCTGAAACAAGCTGTACACTCATCATAAATGATGGCTCACTTCACAATCCCATCCTTCTCACATTCACTTATACCAAAACCTTTAACTTAAACCAAAAATCTCAGTTTAGTTAGAATACAGAATAACAGAATTGGGAAGGACCTTTGATGTTTTCTGGTCCAACCCTTTGTCCATACCTCTACCATTCTAGGCAATGGCTGTCTAATCTCTTCTTCAAAACCTCCAGTGATAGAGCAGCCATAACTTCTGAAGGCAAGCCATTCCACTGATATCTGTTTTCAATGTCAGGAAATTTCTTCTTAGTTCTAGTTGCTCAACATAGGTTGAGATCTTCAGCAATTGTCAACTAAAAGCCGAATTCTTGGTATAGACTGTTTTTTTTAAAGTTCAAAAATGGCAACTGAAAGCAATTTGAACCATCAGGATAAAATCTGATGGAAAGGAAGAATCTGATTATTATAATATCTGGGATTTATTTGATCAATGGTTAGAGAATAAATATAAAAGTAATGTATAATAAAGTTTAAAAAATTAAGAAGAGAAATATCATAATAGATATGTTAAGTGTTAAGTATTAGTATTAAAATAAAACAGCTTGAATAGGTGGCTCAGTGGCTAAGACACTGAGCTTGTCGATCAGAAAGGTTGGCAGTTCAGCGGTTCGAATCCCTAATACAGGTCTCCTGCATGAGCAAAGGGTTGGACAAGGTCCCTTCCAACTCTGTTACTGTTAAGAGTAGATATAAATAATGAATATGGTGGTAAGCTTTAATTGTTATGACACAAAAAAATTGTACCCAGACGACACACTGTTTAATGAATGATGGAATGTTTTGTAGTAAAAGAAAATATTTTTTTTTTAAAAAAGGATAAGATCTGATGAATGTAGAGATCAAGCAAAACAGAATAATATTCTCAAATAAATAATATGATACCTCAAGGAGACATGACATACAATGGGCTTAATATATTGCTGTATTTCACTCAGAAATGTAAAATATCGCACACACACACACACACACTCAGATATATAAAAGCTATTGTCTAAACCATTTCCATTATCAATAACTATATAAATAAATTGAATATTTATTGGGTCTGAGGGTATATACTAATAGAGTCATATAAATTTACCAAACTTTGGTTTCTGCAACAATTGAGATTCAGATAGCTTATTTAGAAGTTGATGGGATTGTTCCAGCCTCTCAAATAGGGAATAAATTTAATTTGAATTTTAAGTCACAGATGCAGTCAAGATTCAAAAGGAATTAGAGTACTTGGTGGGAGTGAAAGGGGAAGGATCTAGCATTTCTAAGAAAGCTGCATATTGGAGATAAATTATGCAAAGTTAACCTTTGTTCCAGGACTGGGTATTTAAATATATCTTGAACCACAGGAAGCTCCTAGTCTCTACTTGAGCACAACTGACACTGCTCGTTCTTGATCCTCAATGTCAGGCTAATAAATTTATCCATGCCAGATGTTTGCTTCTTAGCCATGTATTCCTTGGTTTCCTTGTTCTCCAGATGGATAGACCTTCACTTGAAGATCTGTGTCAACTGCCAAAGATAACCCTACCCATCGAGTCAGGTCACCTCAAGATGGTTTGCTGAAAATTTCTCCTCCTTGGGGAACAAGGCAGCAGATTTTCAAGTGATGGACTACCCTCTTAACGGGATACTAGGATCTTCCAATTTCTGTCAGCCAATTGATTGTGCACATTTTTGTCTATTGTGTTCGGTTTTTTGGGGGGGTTATATTTGAGGTGGGGTTATGGTGAAAGTAAAAACAAGGGACAGAGGAGATTAATAAATATCAGTTGATAAATAAACAGAGTTTGGGTCCAAAGGGCGGCTATTGTTGCCTCACTGTTATTGCTTGGACCAGGCTTTCATTGTTCCTATTGTCTTCTTCTGTTACAAACCTCTAATGTTCTCTTCATGTGAAGCAATAGACATCAATTAGGGGAGAATGAATTGGGGGTGTTGGTAAAGTCCATTTACTGGCCATAAGTAGCAAACTGGAGGAGTGTGCCTAAGCCAGAGTCTATGTCTACCCTCCTAAACACTGTGCGTGGAAGAATTATCTGGTTAAACATAAGGAGATGTGTTCATTAGCATAGCCTATATATTATCAGCTAATATTTTTAAGCCACAGTTCTGTGGTCAGTTTTCATGACCACATACATTTCTCGGTATTCATTTTGACCATTGCTATTTCTTCTCAAAATTCACTAGTAACGCTTTTATTTCTAAACAAAAGCATGCCATCTTGGGGGGAAAATATGGTTGAAACAAAACAAGTAAAATTATTGCCAGCTGCTTTCTTGGACTTTCATCTAATAGAATGGCAGAAAATAAATCCAGTTTTTGTTTTTGGACATTCCTGAAACTTGGAAGGTATCTCTGCTCATTAAACTCACCAAATCAAAGAAGTTTAAAAATCAATAACCAAAAGATTGAGAATTGAGATGAGAGTGCTCTGTGCTATTAAGACATCTGGGATGTACTGTATAATTATATTACTTTAGTCAGCTATATTACTGAACAGTGATCCATTGTGATGGACCATAGAGGATAGAGTTTAATCTCATTTATAGTTGTCCTTCTGTGGCATATCAAAGCCATATGTCTCCTTACAATGAAAAGGAACCTTTCCCTGTTATAAAATCCAGAAAAGAATTTCTATTCCTCGCATTACAAAAACTTAGAAAGTTGGTTAACAACAAATATATTTTACTCTTTGGTTACTTTTTCATTTGGAATTTTGGAAGATGCTGGAATGAACCCAGTTTAACCACAATATTGTCCTTCCATTCTTTTCCAGCTTCCAAAGCTCACTCCTACACCTTTTGTTCCCCTGGCAATCTGACTTCCCCCCTGTGGAACCTTCTGTTTGCCAAAGCCTACTGTAAGACCATGATTAAGCCTACAAGTTTCAACTGCTCATTATCTGACTCAGAAGAGCATCTGTCTTGAAGGGTCTGCTGGTTAAGACACGTTGCACAGCTGCACCACTTTGTATCCAAACCAAAGCCCAACAGATGTTTACTACAGCTTACTGTTATACATGTTTATACAACCATATTGTAACCACAAACAACTCCCAATTTCTTAGGGAGCTATTATGATAAATATTGTAAGTTCAGCATTAGCATGTTTAAAGCATGTTTCTTTCTTTTCCTGCATATATTTACTTAGTTCTACTTTTGCCCAGGCAAAAACTTTCCTGGATGAATGTCTGTCAAAAATAATAAAAAAATAAAAAGCACAATAATAATTAGTACAAATGAAAAAGATTAAAGCATATAAAAACACATTCACAACCAACAAATTTAGACTTAAAACATTAAAATCTAACAGGTTCCAAGGAAGAGCAGCATATTCACATTCAGGACAATATTAGTACAAAAAGGAGCCTGAGTGGCATAGGAGGCTAATGCCTCCTACTAAGGCAGCATTTAACATCCAGCTGCCTGCAATTACTGCGAGTTCAATTCTCAGCAGGCTCAAGGTTGATTTAGCTTTCCATCCTTTCTAAGGTGGGTAAAATGAGGACCCGGTTGTGGGGGCAATAAGCTGACTTTGTATAAAATATACAAAAGTATGAAGGCTATTGCTTAATGCATTGTAAGCCACCCTGAGTCTCTGGAGAAGGGTGGCATATAAATAAAAATTTTAAAAAAAAATCTGTGTCACAGAGTAGACAGCCAGATGCTAATGAACAGGATATGGGAGTGAAACTTTTCTTCCATGTTGTGTCTCCGCAAATACGTTGCCTGTGATTAAGGAAGTAATAAATATACTGCTAGCCACTGATGGCATTAATGAATCCTTTTTAAATTTATGATTATCACTTCATCAGGCAGCAGCAAATTTCAATGCTGAGTTTTAAAAAAAAGAACACAAATCAATTCTTATTCAGTTTCAATAAATTCTCCTGAATTCTATTATTTGAGACATGGAGAAAACTCTGTTTATTTGCAATAGTGGTGAATATCTGTAACTTGGGTGGAGGATGAGTGGGGTGGTTTGTTCTCTAAGCTTGTGGGTGGTTTCTGAACATTTTGTGTGGTTAGTGGGTCTTGTGATGGTGAGGTCCGACCCACAACCAACCTTCCCACCCACCCTCCAATCAGCATTTCACTTCCCAATGATAATAATTTATCAGTACTTTTTTGTATTAAAATTTTATGAACTATTTAGTGGTAACTATCTGGGAGGTAATAAACCAATTAAGAAGTTAGAGGTATTGGACATCCAAGGAGGTGGGCATTATATTAGATAGATAGATAGATAGATAGATAGATAGATAGATAGATAGATAG
>WNWU01000001.1:43301813-43374632 GCA_012654045.1 Ptyas mucosa
AGATAGATAGATAGATAGATAGATAGATAGATAGATAGATAGATAGAAAAATGACAGACAGACAGACAGATTCATGAACATCAAGGTACTGTCTTGATTCCTCACATTTTTTTCATCATTCTGTTTTGGTATGAGGGGGGAGGATGATTCCTTCATTTCAGTTGTTTCCATACAATTCAGTTTTCACACAACTAATCTGCAAAACATGTCCCAAAGAACAAACCTAGAATGTTCACACACTTCCCAGAAATTCAATTTCTGTCCCTTTGACGCCAACGGAACAACTTCTGTCAATAGAACAAGGAGGAAGTGATTACGTCTTTCCCTCTGCAACTTCCCACTTGCCCTCAACACCTTTTTAAGAGGATTAGAGAAGGCTTTGGAGCTGAATTGGACTAAAAGGAGAGGAGAGGATGGGACAATTTAATCACACAAGCAGAAGTATGCTTACACTACATGGGATTTAAATCTTTCTCGAAAGAAGCAATAGATTATATTTAGACCCTGATCCCAACAGTGATGTAAACCATCCCCCAGGAAAGCACTGAAAAAAAAAATTAGAAGGAGTCAAGCTATAAAGCAGACATTCAAGTTATCTTGACTCAAGAGGTATCAAAGAAGTCACTGTTCTCAGGGCGGCTCAGGCCATTCTGAAGAATGTCAGGGTAAAGCATATCATAATGCAGGGAGATCTTGTAGACCAATTAACTTCCATTTCAAATTTGCCACAAGAGCTTTATGTTATCATAAAACAAAAGACCCAAGACATATTTTAGTATATTGTCTTTTTTTTTTTGTCCAAACCCTCCTTTTCTACCTCCCTACTTTTTATTTTCAGGATATATAGATTGCAGTATTATATCTTCTGAAAACTGTTCTGGATATCCTTCTGTTTTTATGAGAACAACATTGGCTATTAATCCAGTCATACTATTAATTTAGATTCCTTGTCTCAGTTCAGACACTCTTTCATGCTTTATTATTTTCGGGTGTGTCTTGGTGAATAAACTAGCCTGTTTGTTATTGCCAGCTCCATTCATCTGGACTACAAAATGTTATCTCTGGGTTCGCTTTATCTAATGCCAGCTTTATGAAGCTATCTTTTGAACTTTCAGTTAGGGTCTGAGTTAATATAATTTTAAAAGAGGAACTAAAAACAATGTTATTTGATATCCTGCTCTAGTGGAAAATGTATTACTACTTTAGATGATTTTTGGCTAAGTATTCATTACCTTATGGAAATTCACTGGGATTAAATGTTTTGAAATAGATCACCAACATTATGTTACTTGTTGATCTGATGTGCATATTTATTATGTTATATCTTTCTGAATGTATTGTGCTAGTTAGATTTTTGGCTTTGGTACTAAGATTGTTGTTACATTGTGTTGCGGAACAATTTCATATTCACTGTATATTGTACTTACTACTCATTATGTATTTTGCAACATTTAATTATAACACAAAATAAGTTCTAGCCATTAAGGGCTGCAGAAGACTTCACTAGCCCTTTACTGGCATCTACTCGTTGATTGGAGTTTTACAGCTGAAAACCAGTAGCTCTATTTGTATTGCTTCTGTATCTACTAAATGGGAATATGATTCTAATATTTGTTTGTGGAAATATTTGGATTTTTCTTTATTTGGGGATATAATTTGAATTTCTCAATATTACACAGAAATTTTAGCTTGGCTTACAGGATGATTGTGGAAAAAGTAAAGAGAGCATAAGATGAACAATGATGAATTTCTTTATTTTGGTTTTCAAAGTATGCAATGTCTACTAGTGCTGTACTTGCAAGTAAAGTAAAGAAAGTACCTGGTCATAGTTAATACCTGTAAATAGCATACATTTATATATGTCACTTCATTATTTTTATTAGTCTAGTCATAAAGAGTTTTATAACTGGACACATCAGCTAGCAAAGGGGGAAAAACACAACTATAGTAATGCACTTTGCACTAAACTTGCACAAATGTATGTGCTAAACACACAGAAAACCATGAGCAGCTTTACATGAGAGGAAAAGAAATTAAACCAGTTATGGAAACATTCATAAGAATATTTGCAGGCTTATTATATTTGCAACTTTTTTGATGCTGTATTATTTCACACTCCAGTTAAGTCATTGTAGAAATGGCATAAGTCCAGGTGTCTGTTCCAAAATGGAATTTGGAATTATATTGTCAGTCTGGAAACAATCCAATTTGTCCTGAGGGATAGTAGGCTACAATTTTCATTTCCTGTCATCACAATGCACCAGTCTCCTACTACAATAATAGATGGAATGTCATTGTTGTTCACTCCAACTAAATATTTTGTTCTTCGCTTCATGATTAATATTAAGGCTAAGAGTGAATAGCTTCCTTACTTTGTAAATTATGCCATTGTTTTTGCTTGTTTTGTTCACTTACCACTTTTTCTTAAATTCTGCTTAAACTGGTTTTAAAAAAAGAAAGGGAAAGAGAGTGGGGTACTTCCAAGCTTTAAATTCTCCTATTTTATCGGTTGGTTTGAATTCTGGCCTAAACTGAATATGTACTGCAATCTTCCTCAAGCAGAAATAGTACAGGCTTAGCTTATTTTATAAATTTGCTAGATAACCTGTGTTCCATTGGGTTATCGCTTCAGAGGTATTTTCTTACTTAAATAAATAAAGAAGAATGGCCGCAAGTATGCAAAAAAGCAATGGGAGCAGGAGCAACTTCCGACTTTCTGCCAGTGTCAGGTCCCATAGTCCTCTATATGGACGCTGCCATTCTGGTGGGAGTGGGGAGGCTTGGGGGGGGATTCTGTACACAGGGTTTCTTTTGGTTTGCTCTGCAGGACCTTGTGGGAAATAGGAAGGGGTGAAGGAATGTGCTTTGGGTCATCTTAGGGAGGTGGGAAAGAATGAGCTTTGAGACATCTGTTTTATCTCACCACTGGAGAAAGTGAAAATGAAATGCCTGGGAGTTGACAGTTATCACCTTCTCTGCCCAAGGTTCTCAAAAGATTTTCACACCTTGGGATTGGCTCGAGGTTGAACTGAACATTGAGTCCTGGTGGCGCAGTGGACTAATTCACTGTTATTAAGATCAGCTGCTTGCAATTACTGCAAGTTCAAATCCCACCAGGCTCAAAGTTGACTCAGCCTTCCATCCTTTCTAAGGTAGGTGAAATGAGGACCCAGATTGTGGGGGCAATAAGCTGACTTTGTATAAATATACAAAAGTATGAAGGCTATTGCTTAACACACTGTAAGCCACCCTGAGTCTCCGGAGAAGGGCGGCATATAAATCAATTTTTTAAAAAAAAAAGCATTGGGAGGGGCTTTGCTTGTAGCAGTTTAACCTAATGCTTTGAGGAGGAAACTTCAGATCCTGCCTACATTTCCTTTGCTTTCATTGTCTTTCAATAAAAGTTCCTTTTGAAATGATAATCATTTCAAGAGTTCTGCTTTCTTGAGAAGATTGGAGAGGCAGGATCTTACAGCCAGCTTCTCCATTGAGTTTTCTGACTACGACTAAGCTGAATCAGCCATAACTTCCCAAAATTTCATTCCCTTGATATTCTGGATCTTGATATTCTGGATGTTAGTCCACTTGAGTTACCTTTGAGTTACCACTTGAGTTACCTTTGTCCAATAATTGTTGCCCTATAGTTTCCGATTTTGTCTAACTGAAGGTTACAAAGTATCAAACAAGCACAAGAGTTTTAGTAGTATGTAGATTCAGTAATATACTTCTTCCATCTCTTTTGTTCCCTTCTCTTCAGCCCACCTTCCAAATTTCTAAGTGTAACCTGATTCCAAGTGTAGCCTGAATGCAAGACTGTTCAACTTTTGAACATATATTGCAGAAAGGTTTTACATCAATCTCCCCAAGTCTGGGGCCTCCTGATGCATTGAACTAGACATCTTATCATTTCCTGCCAGCATTGCCAACGGCCGTGCAAACTTGAGGTGATGATGGTTCCAGTCTAATGCTATTGAATGGCGTCGGGTTGGGCAAAATTACTTTGTACTGATAAGGTACAACATTTTGAATGTATTAATTCAGATTTAAGATTTCATAAGATATCTTTCATCTGATGTCAGCAATATTGGGTTGAATAGGCAACTGCCTTGCACAATATTTGGAAAGGGATCTCTAAACATTGAAGGTAATTTACATCAACATAAAGGCATGCTTCCCTGATGAGTAGTCAGCAGCTCTGGTTTGTGTTTAAATTCTTTCATTAGAACTCATTTACCTATTACACTTTGTTGGAGAAAATTCTGCTTTGAGATTAGCATACTTCATGAAGTATTCTGCAGTTTTCCATAGAAAAATATCTATAGATGAGGGAAAACCTTAGCTTCCTGTGAGTTTACCGATAGGTTAGGCCCAGTTTCCAGAGTAAAATAGGTCAAAATGTATTTGTATGTGCTGGATATTCTATATTTATTATACATCTAGTTGCTTTGATTCACTTATTCTACAGACAGAGAATACTTTTCCTTTAAAATGAATATATACACAGTAATAAAGGCTGAGCTTCTTTAATCACTGAGTTTTATCAGATTATGAGTTTTTGATAAAGAACATTTCCAGACTCCCCCCTGAAATTAAGGGCTGGTGCTTGTTATGGTTCTAGAATTTCTTTTTTCTTGTTATGGTTCTAGAACTACAGGTTACTCTCACAGGTAGTTCCTTGGTCCCCTCAAACAGATGTTGACACTTAAGCAATGAAATGCACGATGGTTACCATCCAAATGGACAGGGAGCCAAGGAAGAGAAAGGATCCATATTCTTAGAAGTTCTTGAGGACATAAGCTGTACCCCAAGAAATGTTTCTGAATGGAATTCTGTCCATCTCTCTCTCTCTCTTCAGATAATTCAGGAAGTGGACTCTTGACTGAAAACTCATGGACTTGGTTAGACTAGTTACTTTAAGGCAGGTTAGAATGAACCCATAATGAAGTGAAGATTTCTTTACGATAATTCATCACAATCAAGTGAAGGAAAAAGAGAAAGGAGTGAAATTAAATTGTAGGGTTTTTTTCTCCACCCTTTCTGTATCAGTGGGTATTCTGCTGTGCCCTCAAGGGTATGAGAGCATGGACATTTTTTCTCCAGCAAAGGACCTATGGTTCCTGCTCACCATCTTCAATCCTCACACAGCACTTGAGATACTAAGACTGCTTTTGTTCAGATGATTGACTGATTCTGATTCCTATAGTCAACCGAAAGCATAGATGTGGAAAAAACGAATACTATTCATTGAAAATATTTGTATGCAACTCCTCAAGATAACATTCTCTTACACATGACAAATCTTTTCTTTTTCCTGCAACTGAATTTTTAGAACAATTTTATTAAAATTTGCAGTTAGAAATATAAAAGGTTATTTATTTATTTATTTAATTTATATGCTGCTCATCTCATTTGCCAAACTCGCCCTCTAAAAACTAAAAAATAAATAAAGAATAAAGAAAAGGACATAGAAAATGCAGAAAGGAACATATAAAAACAAAACAAAAAAGGAACAAATAATATAGTAAAGAAAAAGAGAAATATATAAAGGAATTACTTCTCCCCCTTCATCACAAGTAGAAAACTTGTGTTACTGAAAATTTCAGTAAATTATCATCTTCTCTGAAATGCAACAGATCTTTAATCTCTTTAAATAAAATCCCACAGCTTGATTTCTTATCATTTTCTCTTTGTCTCTTTTCAGAAAATCTTTGAAATATTACCAAATCTAATCTGGGTCAGTCACCCAGTGCACACTCTGCTAGAGAGAGGTTCCCTAAAGATGGGCTCCTGCTAGGGGTGGGCTTCAAAAATTTTATCAAGGGGTTCTCTACCTCCACCATGGCCATGCTGGGTAGGCATGGCCATGGTGGGCATGGCCTAGTCGGCCTCCTGCACTATGGTGAGAAGGTATTTTTGCCTTCCCTGGGCTCTGGAGGCTCTTTTCAAGCCTCCGGGAGGACAAAAACAGACTCCCCAGGCTCCGGAGGCCCTCTGGAGGCACAAAATGGGCCTGTTTTTGGCATTCCTGAACTTCCAGTAGGCCCATTTTTTGCCCTCCTGGAGCCTCAGCGTGCACCCTGCACTTACCTGCATCCAAAATGGGCGTGTGGGGACTCCTGGGAGTGTAGGGGTGGGGTGGGAGAGGCAGCCAGGAGTGAGATTTGGGGGTTCTCTGAACTGCACAGAATCTTAGCTAGAGGTTGTCCCGAACCCCTGCGAAGCCCAATAGCTCATCCCTGGCTCCAGCATGAGTCCAAAAGCTGAGAAGACAAAACCACTGGTCCCGGTGACCAACCCAGATTGCTTCCTGCAACATTATCCTGGGACACATATGTTCACCTTCATTCATTAACAAATCTCTTTTATAAATCCAAAACAATAAAATTATCCAAGTCACTCTTCTGGTTTATTATATATATATTTCTTTTAATTATTATGGCATCATCCAATTTTATTTTTATATCCAGTGTAACATCTTTTTTCATATCATTTTTATAACCTCATTTTTAAATTCACATTTGAATCTGTCATAGTCTCTGTATTATCCAGTGCAACTTGTTCGTCTTCGATAACCTCTTTTAAATCCAGTTTGCCCATTATAGCAGAAAATCTTAAGATTAATTTCTGAGTCCATGGTTCCCAAATATCCTTAAATTCATCCAAAGTTACAATACTTTGCTTCATTCTGTATTAGTGAGTTGAATTTAAGTGCTCTTTCTCCTTAATTATAATCTTTAGGGTTTTTTTTTCTTCTCTCTACTGTCCAATCTTCAAAGTCCCATCTTATCATATTTGTTTTCTAAATAACAGCATTTCCTCACAGGAAGGCTTTCGTAATCTTGCTCCTAAAATTTATTTTTCCAAGAGTTGAGAGAAAGCCACCCAATGAATGTAATAAAACTTGACAAACCAAAAGTTCTTAATAAGTGAAAAGCAATTAAAAAGCAATCCAAAAGTGATTCATAAATGAGGCTCAACTGAGCTTTTTGTCCATACAGGCTACATTAACAGCTATGAGCTTATGGAACTCCCTCAACTCCCAGACATTCCATTCATGAGCCAATCATAAAAACTTCATTTCCTGTAGTCAACTTGTGAGGCGCAGCTGTTTGGAGTGTATATCTAATAATACCTCCTTTTTTTGGAGAGATAGAAAGCAGCCAGAATACACCTTCTGATCACTGATTTCTGCTACAACACTGTCCCCAATCCCTTGAAAATATTCAGCTCACCATGTCCTCCCTGGAAGTCTTCTTGGAAGTCTTTTTAATATGTAGGAATTTTACTAAGAATTATATAATAATGAGCCCAAAGCAAGATACTTTAAGAGCCAATTCTATACCTTTATGAGAGTTAGCCACTGTACTCTGATGCAAGATCTCCATTAATAAAGTCAATAATGTTAAATTCTAGATTGGGAAATTTTATATCTCTTTCCTCATAATTAGGAATAATAGTTACTTACGTAAGTGGGTGGGAGCAAAACTACTGAAATGATTAAAACCAAGAATGTTGGAAAAACACCTTCAGTTTCAATGAGTCTCAGACTTTACATCCTATTGAATAGAGGAGTATAGAGAGGGTATGTTCCCCCTCCATCTTTTACTCTGCCTGCTCTTTGTCTGTGTGATTGCTAATCACAAAATACTTTCTTCCTGCCTTTGTTTTTGTAAGCACAGGTGCTGTCTTGAGTCTCACTTAAAATGAGTTAGTTGGCTTGGAGCTAAGCTTTCACTCTTCCATGTATATCCTATATTAAACATTCTTTCTGTGAAAGTTAGATGGGCTGCTTCACTAGTCGTTGTTCATTTCAGAGAGGTTCCTGGTCTCTAAAAACACCCAAATCATTTCCTCTAAGTGGCACCATCAGAGCTGTTTGTAGGATCTAGCACTTTCATCTAAATGATGAAAATAACACTGTCCTCTCAGCAATGATGAAAGCTTCATCCCTTTTGTACAACTGTACAGTCCTGTGACACATGTACCAAAGGGGCTAAACTTTGTCACTGGCGCAATGTTATTTTTGTCATTGACATCTCCTTGGCCAACCATTGCCATTCTGTATATCATGAAGTGGAGTCCTTTTTACAGCTTTATTTTTTATTTATTTTATTTTGTCGAGTACATATTAGATAATATATATAAGTATAAGCATGAATTGAATACATAAAATGAGTACAATTAAAGGAAACATTGCACGCCCCTTACAGACCTCTTAGGAATGGGGTGAGGTCAACAGTAGACAGTTTTAGGTTAAAGTTTTGGTTAATGCATTCCAGGCATTAACAACTCTGTTACTGAAGTCATATTTTCTGCGATCGAGTTTGAAGCGGTTCACTTTAGGTTTGTATCTATTGTGTGCTCGTGTATTGTTGTGGTTGAAGCTGAAGTAGTCATTGACAGGCAGGACATTGTAGCAAATGATTTTATGAGCTATGCTTAGGTCATACCGAAGGTGGCGTAGTTCTAAATTTTCTAAACCCAGAATTTCAAGTCTGGTGCATAGGGTATTTTGTTACGAGCAGAGGAATGGAGGACTCTTCTTGTGAAATATTTCTGGACGCGCTCAATTGAATTAATGTCCGATATGCACTGTGGGACAACTCACTATGGCCAACTCGCCATGGCACAACAGAACTAGAGTTTCACTAACAAAGGAATGTTGGCATAGAAAGGATGTAAAAGTAGGGGCAGAATGAAATGTGAATGACAAAAATTAAAATATTTTTTATTTGTTTTAAATAATTAAATTACATTGTTAAATTTTTCGTCAGGAAATTGGCCATGGTGACTGGTCCCTCAACAAGTTGGCCATAGTGAATTGGGTGCATCGAGTTGGCTGCGGCAAGTTGTCCAATTCTGAATATGACAAAAAAGACAATCACTATACGCAACCAATATTACTATTAAAAGAGGCAGCTGTTGACTTTTAGTTCTCAAGTATCTTTTATGTACACTGAGAGCATATGCACCAAGACAAATTCCTTGTGTGTCCAATCACACTTGGCCAATAAAAAAAATCTATTCTAAATTCTATTCTAAGATGTCAGTGCCGCAAACCACAATTCATATTTTCTCAAACTCAGCCTGGGCTTTTCTCAACGCTTTTATTATTAGTAAAGTAAATGAAGATGTTGGTTTAATTGAATTGCAACAGCTGTAAGTTGAAGGATTGATGTTTTCATGACTTGCATTGTGTCTAATCACACTCAGGGTAATAAATATTTGCTTCTTTTCAAGGAGACGTGCAATAGAGGAAAGAAATGTGGTTGGAAAAATAGCTCCCACTCATTCCCCCACATTGTTCCTCTAAAAAAGATCTTATCCTTTAGCTATATTCGGATAAAAACTTTCTCTACTCAAGACCTTCATGATTCATGTTTTATATATAGTAAACAACTTTATTACCCTCTTGCTCACTTAAGAGAAAAGAAAAAGAGTCAAATGCCCCTCTATATTTATAATTTAACTGTTCATACTGCTTTTCTTGTTGTTTCTGTTGTTGTTCATAGCACAATCTGCCAGATGTTCAGACTGGGTTTGGCATTTTTGTCTATCTATCAAGTCCTTACCAAGGACCTGGGGTTGGCAGATGTGGATGGTTGATGGTATTACAGCTATCATCGCAGGATGAAAGCTATTCCAGTAAAGCCACGTTTTGCAATTGACTGATGGCTAATTTGTCAATGCCAAGGGTGTTCAAGTGATGTTCCAGTTGTCTTGGAATTGCACCCAAGGCCCCTATTGGTACTACTTTTGCTTACTTTTACCACAGTTGCTTTATTTCTATTTGTAGATCTTTGTATTTTGTTATCTTCTCCAGTGCTTTTTCTTCTATTCTGCTGTCTCCAGGCACTGCCACTATCCAGACTTTTTTTTGTCTTTCTTATTGACAATTGTTAAGTCTGGGATGTTATATGCAGGTGCCTATCTGTTTGAATTCTAAAGTCCCAGAGCAATTTAACTTCTTCATTTTCTATGACTTTCTCTATTTTATGGTCCCACCAGTTCTTGCTTGCAGAAAAATGATACTTCTTGTAGATCTTCTAGTGCCCCATTGTTGCTACTTTGGTTATGCTGCTGCTTGTAGTCAGTCTGTGCAATTTTCTTGCAACAGCTAACCAGGTGGCCCACTGTTTCTTCAGCTTCTTTGCATGAGCGGCATTTGTGTGCATTGCCCTTAAGATTATCTCTTTTATTCATTAAACATGTTCAGTCAACTGAACATTTAAAAATGTATCACAAATATCATTGACTGGCGCTGATGGTTGATATGGGTTGCTGCCAGCATCCTAGGTATCAATCAAGTATCTTCTTAAAATGTACATTGTTCAGAGTAGTGCAGTTTTTTGCAGTTCCGCTGGTGTTATTGCAGGAAGCTGCAATTTCTTGATGTATTTTGTAAAATTCTTGCACATGGTACCAAGTGCCCCAATGACAATGGGTATAACTGTTACATGTTTCATCCATAATCACATAGTTTCAATGGCCAAGTCATAATACTTTGTCATTTTTTCCAGTTCTTTTTCTTTGACTCTGGCATCTCCTGGTACAGCTATATCAATAAATTGTACTCTTTGGTTTTTGATAACTGTGATATCTGGCATGTTTTAGATTAAAAGATGATGATGATGATCTTCAGGATTTGGATGCAGCATTCACTAATGGTTTTCTTTTCTTCAGGATCCTCATAATCAGATGGAGACCACAGGTTTTCTCAGGGTCATTTTAGCAACTCAAGATCAATAGAGGGGAAGACAATCTACAAGACTACTTCAACCTACCAGGGACAGGAAAAGGAATTGGACACAGGGAAGAATCTTCTATTTAGAAACAGAAGAAGGAGTTTGTCCATCAGTTGAAAAAGAAAAACAGAAATAATTGTGAGATAGGTGGATGTGTGACAGATGGCCCTTAACCAAGAATTTTCATTTTATGAAATAACAAATACTATGTTACTCAACTTATTACACTGGAGCAGTTCTTAACAGTCATTGTCATATTGAATAATATGAATATTTGCAGAACCTTTTTCTTTTGTCATTGTCAGTTACAATCTTCAGGCCTTCCTAGAAACAGAATTAAGAAACAGACCTTTTGAACTAATGGCATATTTCCCAGATAGACTGGAAAATTTAAAATTCCAGTTTTTTTGAAAGGAGTAAACTCTATCTACAAGCACATGAATTTTGTTCTTTTCCATACAAGAACCCCCTCCTTATTTCCTCTCATAATAGCCTTTCACCCAAAAATGTTCATTTGTCACAATTTCCTTCCTTTTTATAGTCAAGCTTTTTCAAAAAGTCATTACTACATTGCATTTCCACCAAGATGTAACTTCAGCTCAGCCCCTGATTCTTCAGCACCCAGGTTTCTTTGTCTTACAATGGAAAATAATAATAATAATAATCAGAACATTAAAAAAAATCAGTACATAAAATATAAGCTGGATGGACACAACCTTACAGACGACCCTCACACTCATCTCTAATTGGAGTACTCTAATTGGAGTACTCATCTCTAATTATCTAAGTGCCAAAGCCCACTGTAACATTACCAAAAAGGCATTAAAATTATTAACCTATTAACCTAATCTTTTGTAGCTTCTTCTCTGGTAATATTGTATGCTAACTAGAGCATACAAAACATTTGCTAGACCAATTCTTGAATACAGCTCATCTATCTGGAACCCATAGTGCATATCGGACATTAATACAATTGAGAGAGTCCAGAGATATTTCATGAGAAGAGTCCTCCACTTCTCCACTTGCAACAGAATACATTATGCCACCAGACTTGAAATTTTGGGTTTAGACAACTTAGAATTACGCCGCCTTTGGTCTGACCTAAGCGTAGTACATAAAATTTTCCATTACAATGTCCTACCTGTCAATGACTACTTCAGCTTCAACCACAACAATACACGAGCACACAATAGATACAAACTTAAGGTAAACTGCACCAAACTTGATTGCAGCAACAGAGTGGTCAATGCCTGGAATACACTACCTGACTCTGTGGTTTCTTCCCCAAACCCCCATAACTTTAACCTTAGACCAGAGGTGGGTTTCTGGAGAACTGGTAGTAGAAATTTTGAGTAGTTTGGAGAACCGCTAGTAAAAATTCTGACTGGCCTCACCCCCATCTGTCTGTCAAGTCCCAGCTGATAAGGGAAGAAATGGAGATTTTACAGGATCTCCCCTGCCACACTTACCAAGCCATGCCCACCAAGCCATGCCACACCCACCAAGCCACACCCACAGAACCGGTAGTAAAAAAATTTGAAACCCACCACTGCCTTAAACTATCTACTGTTGACTTCACCCCATTCCTAAGAGGTCTGTAAGGGGCGTGCATAAGCACACCAACGAGCCTACCATCCCTGTCCAATGTCTGCTTTTATTTGTATCCATTTCATGTATTAATAACCATGTCTATACCTATGTCTGTTATCTAATACATGCTTGACAAATAAAATAAAATAAATAAATAAAAAAGTACCTCAAAACATACACAGAAAGCTTTACACCTAACCCCTGAACAACTGTACTCCAGCAGTTCCTCACCTAATCAGTCAGTAGATGCTCCAAGTACATTTTTTTTAGTTCAGAAGCTCTCAAGATTCCCTTCAGCAGCTTTTAGAAGTTTTTATTCATAAATATTTGTTTTATTTGTGACAGTTCAAAAATGATCTCAATATTCTGCTGAACATAAAACTCAAAATCATTTAATAACATAAAACCATGCCCTGTGCTACTACAAGTTACCATGAGAGTAGGAATAATAAAACAACATTGTATTTTAACATTTGTTTCCAGGAAGCTAACTCCCTCTTCCCAACATAAGACAGAAAAATAGGCAAAAGGGCACATTTTAAATTCAAGCTGTCACACCATTTAACAGCTTTCTCTAACCTAATGTACTCC
The DNA here is from genome assembly GCA_012654045.1 of Ptyas mucosa. NCBI lineage: Eukaryota > Metazoa > Chordata > Lepidosauria > Squamata > Colubridae > Ptyas > Ptyas mucosa. The sequence continues at coordinate 43,314,740 of WNWU01000001.1, forward strand.
AGGTATCTTTGATTTCAACTCCCAAATATCCTTCGGCAGCTGTTTTCTTCAACACTTCTGAATAGTTGATATAAGACACATGGATTGAAACTGGATTTTAAATAGATAGGTTACTTTTAAGCAAGGAAGGTATAGTATAAATAAGTTCATTGTTCAAAGGATCAGGCCATCATCCACAAATCGATAAACTGGATTACAATTAAGTCGCAGTAAAAAATGTGACTTAACTCAAATTCTGTACACTGTTTCTCCCAAAATAAGACACCCCCTGATAATAAGCCCAATTGGGCTTTTGAGCTCATGGCAATAAGGCCAAGCACTTATTTCAGGGTTCAAAAAAATATAAGACAGGGTCTTATTTTGGGGGAACATAGTATTATAACTCGGAACTGATACAGATAAGATTTTCTAGTCTGTATTGCTGTGTGCCAATTAGTATGTGTGCTAATGGGTAAAAATGCATGCATGTGTCAGTGTTTTATATATGAATATGTCTGCCTCAAATAATCTTTCTTATTAGGGATTAATGATATATCCAACACAATACAATCCACACAGCAGCTGCAAATAAATATTTATATTTGTCAACATGTACTTAGTCTCATCTAAAAGTGCTTCTTCCTGCATAAATAAAATCAAGAAACCATTTACAGTATTTGCTTCAAAGAAGCCTTAGTGTAACTTTGTTGCTGTGGGTATGCATATAATTTACCTTTCTCTCTCTCTCTCTCTCTCTCACACACACACACACACACACACACACACACACACACACAGAGAGAGAGAGAGAGAGAGAGAGAGAGAGAGAGAGAGAGAGAGAATCCTGAGAAAATTCCTTGCATTCCAGAATGAGTATTACTGAAAAGTAACATCTATTATTAACCTTCCCCTGTAATGATTATGTAGTGAATGTCTCTTTCTCTTTGCAAAACTTCCTCAGAGAACATTGTTCTGGCTATGACGCTGCTGAACAGCAAATATTCAAGCCATATATGGGCAGCACTATTATTTCCATGTAGAGGCTGTCCCTTTTAAGCAGCCAGATATGAAATGATTCAGAGAAATTTAGTAAGGGAATTCCTTTTGATGTAACTGCAGAAAGCTATTTTATAAATTTAGGGATAAATAATTAAACTTTTAGACCTCGTTTGAACTTTGTTTCACTTAAAGCTTTTCAAGTAGGGTATGGTTCCTTATCCATTGTTAATAACATAATTTTATCTTCATTACAATATCTGTATCTGTAAGTACCTGTAGACCCCAATGGATTTATGTTTATTATTTAATCACTTTTGTGACACAATTATTTAACCATATTTTTCGCTTGCTATGTTATGCCATTATCTTAGGGAGCTAACAATAAAAACTCCAATTTAGAAGAAGATGATGAAATCAACCTTCTAAAAATCCATTAATTTGGTAGGAAGAAGAAAAAGAAAAGAAATACAGCTCCTTTACAAAGTTACAACCCAATGTGTATTATATGTTAGCCAAACTATCTCGCTATCTAGGTGCCTGATACATCAACAGGCAGTTTATTATTACTCCAGTGTTATATGATATTGTTAGTGGAATGTCTGAATAAAGAGATGAAGTCAGCGATAAAAGAATTTAGCAAACTTTACTTGATTTAACAGAGCCAATGGAATAAAAAAAAAAAGAAATTTTGAAACATAATAATCAGCAGACCACAAAACAAAAGATTGATGGAGAATAAGAATTGCGTCTATTCACAGGAAATCTAAAATCCACATTTCCTTACATCATTACCAGGACACTATTTCTGTAAAGATGAAGTAACCCTTTTACCCTGATGTAATTTTATTAATCTCTTTTCCAGTGGCCAAGGCCAACATTATGCAATGCTATCTTAGCATAGCCTTAATCCATCATCTTTTGCAACACACTAAATGGATCATTTGGTCCAGTTTTAGCAATGGTCATCCATCAAATGACCAGTGTTTCTATCCTATTTTTTAAACATCAGATACTTGAGATGTTCAAACTGCGTATATCTAGTTTAGCCTTATTGCTACACATACATGAAATTTCAATCACACTTTGGATGATGTTTAACCTCTGTTCAGTCATCACTTTTCATTTTCAGTAACCATGCAACCAAATTGTTGATCTCTGAAACATTCCTAGGAAACATTCTTAGGAAATCCCAAGTATGTTACAACAAGCCCTTTCATAACGTTATCTTATCAAAATCACAGCAACTTTGTACTGATCATCAAGATTCAAGATTTAGAAGTGTGTGCCAAATTGCTGAATAATAACAATAATCATTACAACACCCTAGGTTCTTCCCAAGAACTCAATGCATCCGAAGGTTAACATCAGATAAACAATTGGCAGCTGTAACTTCACATTGTTGTGAACAAATAAATTATTATTATTATTACTTGACCTGGACTGATAATGGGGTTTTAAGGGTTAATTTTAAATCTTTTAAATTTTTAGACTTTATTTTATATTGTGGCTTTGTTTTTATTATTGTGAGCCGCCCTGAGTCCATTGTGAGATAGGGCGGCATATAAGCCGAATAAATAAATAAAATAAATAAATTATTAATTGCACAGACAGCCAGATGTTCAGACCGGGTTTGGCATTTTTGTCTACCTATCAAGTCCTTACCAAGGACCTGGGATAGGCAAATCTGGATGTTTGATGCAGGGGTGAAATCTGAACTTTGTTTCTACCAGTTCCATGGGCGTGGCTTGGTGTGTGTGGGGGGGTAATGTGACTGGGTGGGTGTGGCCAGCTTTTTTTTTTTTTTTTTACTTATAAAGGCATTTTTCTTTCTACAGCCTCTTCGGTCGAAGAGGTTGCAGGAAAAAATGCTTTTAGAAGCCTCTGATGATCCAGCAACTCAGCTGGGATCGCCAGAGGCTTTTAAAAGAAAAAAAGGGTTGTTTTTCTTAAAATGCCTCTGACGATCCAAGCTGAGTTTTTTAAAAAGCCTCTGCCAATCAGGCAACTCAGCTTGGATCGTCAGAGGCATTTAAAAGAAAAAAAGGGTTTTTTTCTTTTAAAAGCCTTTGACGATCCCAGCTGAGCCACATGATCATCAGAGGCTTTTTTTTTACTTTTAAAAGCATTTTTTCAGCTGAAGAGTTTGTAGAAAAAACGCTTTTAAAAGTAAAAGAAAAGCCTCTGATGATTGTGTGGCTCAGCTGGGCATGGGTGGGGGGCAGGGATTTTTGCTACCAGTTCTCCAAACCACCCGCTTCCATCGCTACCGGATCAGGTGATCTGGTCCGAACCGGGAGCATCAAACCCCTGGTTTGATGATGTTACAGATATCGTCACAGGATGGAAGCAGTTCCAAGTAAAGCCACCTTCTGTAATTGACTGATGGCAAATTTGTCAATGCCTCTGGTGTTCAAGTGGTGCTCCAGTTGTTTTGGGACTGCACTCAAGGCACCTTTAGTATTGGTACTGCTTGCCTTTGCCATAGTCGTTCTATTTTTATTTGTAGGTCTTCGTATTTTGTTATCTTCTCCAGTTCTTTCTCTTCTATTCTGCTATGTCCAGGCACTGCCACATCCACTATCCAGACTTTTTTGGCTTTCTTATTGACAACTGTTAAGTCTGGGCTGTTATGTGGCAGGTGCCTGTCTGTCTGGATTCTGAAGTCCCAGAGCAATTTAACTTCTTCATTTTCTATGAGTTTTTCAATTTTATGGTCCCACCAGTTCTTACTTACAGGTAAATGATATTTCTTGCAGCTCTTCCAACGCACCATTGTTGCTACTTTGTCATGCCGCTGCTTGTAATCAGTCTGTGCAATCTTCTTGCAGCAGCTTACCAGGTGGTCCACTGTTTCTTCAGCTTCTTTGCATAGGCGGCACTTGCTGTTTGTTGCTGTCTTCTCAATTCTGGCTTTGTATACATTTGTCCTTAAGGCTTGGCCTTGTGACGCCAGAATTAATCCCTCAGTCTCTTTCTGTAACTTTCCTGCTCTTAGCCATTGCCTGGTCTTGTTATTATCTGCTTTCCCTGCTATTTTTTTAATGTACTGGCCATGTAGTGCTTTGTCTTCCCATGCCTCCATTCTGTTCTTCATTTGGTCTTTCTTATAAGCCAGTTTGGTCTCTCCAATAGTGAGCAAGCCTTCCTGGCATACTAACTTCAGCGCATCTTCTTCATTGTCCTTCAGATATTCTTCCAAAGCCCTTTTTTTCTTCTCCAACTATCTGGTGTACTTGCAATATCCCATGCCCACCTATTTGCCTTGGTAGGTAGGGTCTGTCAATGTCGCTGCAAGAATGAAGGACATGATTCATTGTCATTATTTTTCTGGTCTTTCTATCCATTGCTTTTAATTCTGTTTGAGTCCAGTTCACTATTCCAGCTGTGTATCTAATGACTGGTATTGCCCAGGTATTGATTGCCTTGATGTATTTCCTCCATTGAGTTTGGACTTTAAGATTTTTTCACTCTCTTGATGTAATCACTTTTAATCTTTTTCCTGACTTCAGTGTGTTTGATGTTGTCAGCTTGAAAGATACTCAGGTATTTGTAGTAATCATCTTCATCCAGACTATTGTTATTTTCATGGGGCATCTTGATTCCTTCAGTTTTCACTATTTTTTCTTGTTTGATAGTCAGTGTGGCACATTTGTCCAATCCAAACTCCATTGCAATATCTTGGCTATATATACGAACAGTGATGAGCAGTGATTCTATTTCAGATGGTGTTTTTCCATACAGCTTTAGATCATCCATGTAAAGGAGGTGGGATAGTCTGGCAGATGTTTTTGATGTTTGATAGTCATGGCCTGAGTTATTCAGCATTGTTGACAGAGGAAACAATGCAATGACAAATAGTAGTGGTGACAGTGAATCTCCTTGAAATATTCCTCTCTTGATATTAACTTCTCCAAGTCTCTCATCATTGACCTGCAACGGTGTCTTCCATTGTGCCATAGATCTTTGCGCAAAGCTTGTGATGTTTCTACTGACTCCTGCTATTTCTAGGCACTTAATTATCCAGTCATGTGGCAGAGAGTCGAATTATTATTAAGTCTGTTATTCATTAAACATAAAACTCAGTCAACTGGACATTTAAAAATGTGTCATAAATACCATTGACTAGTGTTAATGGCTGATATGGGTTGCTGCCAGCATTCTAGGTATCCACCAAGAAACTTCTTAAAATGTACAATGTTCTGAGTAGCATTATTATTATTATTACTATTGTACAATTTATTGATATCACTGTACCAGGAGACACCAGAGTCGAAGAAAAAGAACTGTCATTGGGGCACTTGGTACCATGTGCAAGAATTTTAAAAAATACATCAAGAAATTGCAGCTTCCTGCAGTAACACCAGCGGAACTGCAAAAAATTGCACTACTCATCATACATTTTAAGAAGATACTTGGTTGATACCTAGGATGCTGGCAGCAACTCGTATCAACCATCAGTGCCAGTCAATGATATGTGTGATTCATTTTAAATGTTCAGTTGACTGAGTTTTGTGTTTAATGAATAAAAGATATAATAATAATAATAATAATAATAATAATAATAATAATAATAATACATTAAGAACAAATATATACAAAGCCATAATTTAGAAGACAGTAACAGAAAGCAACTGCTGAAAGCAGAAAGCAAATTCTTCAGCAGAAGCTGAAGAAACAATGGGCCACTAGCTAGCTGCTGCAAGAAGATCGAACAGACTGACAACAAATGACAGTATGACAAAGTAGCAACAATAGTGCATTGGAAGATCTGCAAAAAATACAACTTCCCTGAAAGCAAGAATTTCTGGGATCTTAAAATAGGCAAAGTAATAGTAAATGAAGAAACTGAAGTGATCTGGGACTTTAGAATTCAAATAGACATGCACCTGCCACATAATACCTCAAGCTTAACAACTGTCAATAAGAAAGAGGGAAAAAAAGTCTGGATACTGAGCACCGCAGCACCTGGAGACAATATAAGGGACAAAAAAGAATTGGAGAAAATCACAACATAAAAGATCTGAGAATAGAAGTAGAATGATTTTGTCAAAAGAAAAGAAAAATAATAACAATATTAATAGGTATGTTGGGTACAATCCCCAAACACCTGGAGCACCACCTGAACATCAGCATTAACAAAATCACAATTGATTGCAAAAGGCAGCTTTCCTTGGAACATCTTACATCCTGTACACCAGTGGTGGGTTTTTACAGGTTCGCCCCAGTTCGCTACCGGTTTGCCCCGGTTTGGGGAGCTACACCAGTTTAAACCCACCACTACTGTACACACACTACACACACACACACACACACACACACACACACACACAGAGAGAGAGAGAGAGAGGTATGTGCATGTATGTGTTTGCTGAAAACACAATATTCGATAGCATCATTTTAACAAGATGCAAATATTACTGCCTTTTAAATCACATTCACTTGTGATTTTCTGTTATGGAATGCTTTTTAGTCCCAATGCAATCATAATTTTAATGCATTCTACTATGCCAAAGTGTTTTGTTACAATCTGTCTGTTTTGGAGAAAAAGGCTATATCAGCAGACTTTTTTTGGCAAGTAAAGATACAGAATCAGCAGAACAACACCATAGCAGCAATGCCAAGAGAAAGAACGTGTTCTCTAACATACTCCAGTCTCTTCCAGTATCTAAATTTTTTTGATGCAGGGTCTATTAAATTAGGGCTGCCCTACCTAGGCCAGGAGGAACATCCAGATAAGCATGGGAAGACATCCAGGAGTTAGCTTTGCCTAGAACTGAGAACCACAGCACTGTATAATGTTTGCAACGAAATGCTAAAATTCACGGGTCCAATTCTGTTACTAAGATTCTGTCCCAGCCTGATCCATGACATCACACAGATGGTTTGCTCCTCTTCTTTTCTCTTTCTTCAACAGAAAGCATTGGGCTACCAACATGAGTCCTTCTCCAGTGTCAACATCCACATTTATTTTCTTCTAGAAGGTAATAGAGTGGAAGATAACAAGATAACAAGAGTAAAACTATGGTGATTTAGAATTAGGATGTTTTGCCATTAGATGACAATGGACTTTGGAACTGAAGCTTCAATTACAACATCTGGAGATAGCAGGGATTGTTTTTCTGTAGCAGGAAGATGGGATTTTAGGACACATGAATTAAATAATATTTATTTATCAATTTTTATGCCACCTATCTCCCCTCCCCTGTGTTTAATTCAGGGTGAATTAAATAATAATATATAGTAATGTAATTAAAATCTGTAGTCCGTCTTGATCTGGAATCTGCCTTCTTGGAGGCATAAGTCAGTAGTTCAGGCAGCAGATTTCTCAGGATATACACATCTGTCTCTTTAAATTTCTGAAGGTGCCAGGTTTTCTTCCTAAGACCTGCTTGAAGATCAAGACCAAGATCTATTCACACAAACACATACGTGCAAAACAAGCTGCCTCCTTTTCCTACTATTTCAATGAACCTTTGGCTCAGAGTAGCCCTGAGTAGGAGCAGTCAAATCCTATATTTAATTTAATGGTTTTGTGGTTATGTAATTTCATTTGGGGTATTGCTGTACACTGTTCAGAATTCTCCAGGACTAGAACAGAATATAAGCATTGTAATTGGATAAATGAACAAAATACTCATGATTATGAATTGAGAATTCAGCAACATCCATAAAGGCAGAAACCAAACAACAGGATTATTAATACTCGTGAAGCTGTGTTTGCAAAGTTTGGCACAATTATCACAGGAACACAAGCTTTACTGTTACAACAATAATGTTAATCTCATAAATATATTTTGGTAAAGACAAAAATAAAGCTAGAGCTCTTCTTTCTATTGTTTTTGAGAGGTTCAACACAGAGCAGTCTGAAATGCTCTATTTCTGGCACACACTTGTAATCTAGCAGTTGCATGCTTCCATGTCTGTATTTGTCAACTGGTGATAATTTTCACATATTTGATACGCGACAGAGCCTCACAATCAGCTGGTACTATGTGGTAGCATTTACCACATGTCTATATTTGTAGGAAATAGATTGGGACACTGCAATTTTCCACTGCTGTAATTCTTAATAGATGATTTGAAATAACCCAAATGAGTTCTGGTGAAGTAATCCTGCAAATAATTTCTAGAAGCTTTACCAAGCAGCCCCTGAAAACCCTAGTAAGAAAGTATTTCAACAAAACATAAATGATCATTAAGGAGACAGTGCAATAAAAGCTGCAGACCCTTTGTGGATACCTTAAAATAAAGAAAAACATTCAGGTCCCCTCCCTTCCCCCATAGGGATGAAATGCTGAAGAATAACTGTCATTCAGTCCTGCATTCAAGATTTAGGGGTAGAAAGGTCCAGTTCTAACCATCTACCAGAGTAGTGAATACTTAAATAAGGATGGACTCATGTCTCAGTATCAAGCCCAAGGAACCAAGAATGACTTGAGGAGTTCCTTCAAAGTAGTTTTTCTTTTCATAGACAGAAAACTTGCTGGACTAAAGCACTTATCTGCATAACTATTAGATATACCCTGTGCACTGCTAGGGAGGTGTCCACCTTCAGCCCCCTTTTTTAAAAATTTGATTTATATGCCGCCCTTCTCCGGAGACTCTTTTCTGTATACCAAACAGTCTAAGCTACTGTATGTTGTCTCTTTGCTCCCTGGGAAAGAGCCGCTCCCTTCTGCACCTCTCGACTACATTCCACCACACTCAGTGGCACAATAAGGACAATAGTGAATGAAAATGAAAACAACAACAATAACAACACAGTTATAATGTTGTAGTCACTAAGGATCATGACTCTGGACCTGATCCACCCTAAGCCATAAGGTACCTCGTTTTTCATCAGTGAAAAGTAAGGGAAAGGAGTGTTGTAGGAGTATTGCAGATAAAAGGGAATTCTTTCTATCAGGCAATAATAAAATATTTAACCCCAAGAGCATTGCTAAAAAATATTTGCGTTCTATTCTATGATATGTGTACATTATACTGAAAAACATACAATTTCTTGGAGTCTCTCTTTGTTTTAAATAATAAAATTTGAAATAGAATAAAATGTATTTCCCAAATACTATTCTGGGATTACTGAACACCGATGTTATTTTTTCTCATGAGTCAAAACAGATATTATTTAGTCCCCATTATGGAAATTTGGAGATATAATCTGATTCATACATTCATAGTTTATGAGAAGTAAATTGTTACTGACTGAGACTGTTCTTATCAGAATTCTTTTACAGTTGAGGTAAGGCAGCTCCGTCTGGACTGTTAGGTTCATGGATGGCTTCAACTCTTACTTGGATTTGTTTCAACAATCATTTCTTCCTTAACATGAAAGACAATGTACATATAGTGGAGACTTTATATGAAACAGCCTAGCTGGATTACATTTTCAGTGGAACAGTTCCACAAATTAACTTTACAAAGTTATCTGTATTATAGTTACACGGCCTGAAATGATTGAACTTCTTGGAGAAATCTTGGTAATGGAAAGATATGAAAGAACTGAAGCAGCTTCCAGTTTATAAACAACACAGCATTAGCTATCTGCTTCAGAAGCTACTAGTCATTTACTCTAGGACGGAAAGTACCCAAACACTTCATGACTCAAAGACTAAATATTCTTATTTCACTCTAGGGATATCCTCAGATATTTCTCAGACTTTTTCTCTTAATCAGACCAAAGAATGAGACTAAATGGGCATGACAAGAAGAAAAACAACAAAGTATTAACTTAATAGAGCCAGATGATCCCCACCTATGTTATGTGTTTACTTAGAGTTGATTTAAAAATGTACCATTGTACAAAGGTATTCTCTGAACATAAAGTTACTCCAAGGATTTAGGATACAAAGGGTCAGAGTGTAAGTCTATATAACAAAAGTTCCTTTGCCATTGCAAAAATCTTTAAAATGTATAGAGAAAAGATGTGATTAGTATTCTCCTACCTGCCTTTGTCTTCACCTCTTCTGATTTGTTTCTTTACTTATTAAGTTTAGCCTACAACTTTATGGGGAGAAATCTCAAATAGATCATTGGCCTGGGAAGAATAAGTATTCAAGTCTTTGCAGTTTTTCTTTATATATCAATAGGGCTAGAAGAATGGGGCTCTATAATTACACATGAGTTAGAGAAGATAGAACTTGTTCCTTTGTTTATATGATTAAAATTTGGGGCCAATTAATAACAATAACAAAGGGACGCGGTGGCTTAGTGGCTAAGATGCTGAACTTGTCGATCGAAAGGTCAGCAGTCCAGTGGTTCAAATACCTAGTGCCGCGTAACGGGGTGAGTTCCTGTTACTTGTCTCAGCTTTTGACAACCTAGCAGTTCAAAAGCACATAAAAAATGCAAGTATAAAAAGTAGGAACCACCTTTGGTGGGAAGGTAACAGTGTTCCATGCGCCTTTGGCATTTAGTCATGCCAGCCACATGACCACGGAGACATCTTCGGGCAGCGCTGGCTCTTCGGCTTTGAAACGGAGATGAGCACCACCCCCTAGAGTTGGGAACGACTAGCACATATGTGCAAGGGGAACCTTTACCTTTACCAAATAACAATGAGTGGCAGAAGGATACTGATCAACCCAATGCCCTAGAGATAGTTTAAATTGCTTCATAATGGAATTCACCATCAATGTCTGTTGGGGCTCAGTGATATTTAAATCAACTATATAGTAAAGGAAATTAGTAAGCATTTATTTCAGACAAACTTGTCCACCCATAGATTATAGATTATGTGTCTTGAGGACCATTTTGTAAGTCCACATGTACTCCCAAATCACCTACACCACTGGTGGGTTGCTCCCTATTCGCCCCGGTTCAGACGAACCAGTAATGGCAGCAGCGAGAGGCTCCGCCCACCCCACCAGATGTCATCAAAAATACTCTGCGCATGAGCAGAAGCGGCACACACTCACAAAGTGAGTGCGTGCACTCGCGCACTACCGATAGCGAACCTGTAGTGCCAGGATTTGAAACCCACTACTGACCTATACCACTTCCAGAAAAGATAGAGCCAAACATTTTGCTTTGGAGGGAATTTAAGGGCGTTGGAGGGAACAATCCCTTAAACTTTGCAGAATCTTTAAAAATTTTGACTTCCTCAAAAAAGCTGAAGCATTTGACCCATTCATAATGTTTCCAATCACATTCCCTGGGCACTCCAGAAACCCATTTTTCTCTTTTAGGTGTAAAAACAAAAACAAGAAACAATGTTTCGCATAACAATTACTTTTCATTGCAAACATTGCATTGGAAACATGGTTTTCAGGACTTTTCTCCATTCGTCAAGAAATTAGGCAGAATAGAATGGTATGTGTATACAAGCAACACTAAAAGAGGCCTCATTTCCATCAATCTTTATAACCCTATTTTTATACTTTTCATATCTCCTGCAGAGCTGGTTTTCTTCAAAGAAAGCACCCAGAAGCTCTTATGAGCAAGGAAGTGCTAATTTAAAGTAAATGAGGCAACCAGGACTGATCATTATGTTTAAAGTCAAAAGTCATTTCCAAGTAAAATAAATGGAGGAAACCTTTTAACATTTGTAAGCATTGAACAAGATTTATTTATTGATTTACTAATGCTTATGGGCCACTCAAATCAACAGCTCTGAGCTGCTTCTAATTCTGATTCCAATAATAAAGTTACAGTAAACAAAATAATTACACGGTGATAATAAGCTACAATCTTATTGCACTACGTTTCCCCAAACTATCCAGAGCTTATCCATTATGAAAGAACTTCTGAAAAGTAAGGTTTTAATGGATGTCAAGAACAGCACCAAGGCCAACGTTTTCTCCCTTGAATTCAGAGATACATGATTGTGTGTGTCAGAAAAGTCAATATGATGACCGTGTAACTGAAACCTCACCCTTTTTTTTACATGCATGGAAAAGATGTGGGGCTTCAGTTGTCTGTATGTATGGCAGCTATCTTGATTTTAAAAAAAGATGCGCTGCTTCACTGATAAGTAGCAGAAGAAAACAAATTATTACTGATTTGCTTTTAGAACAGCCATACCAGGGATCCTCCAACCCCTAGGCCGCAGACTGGGCCATAGTCCTTTGGCCACATAAACGGCAGATGAGCACGCGAAGTTTCATTTGTGCATGCACAGGATTAGGTTGTACGTGCAAAACCATACTCTCTCCACAAAAGTGGGTTGGTTTGTTATATTTACGTCATGCATTTGGCCTAAAATAAGTGATCCTTATGGCTAATAAGAGTAAAATGTAAGTAAGTACAAAAATGTAAGGAAAACATTAAAAACAAACTAATACTTATACCGTGAGGAGCATTTATAAACCAGCTGTCAGCAACAAAAGCCATTGGTTTGGAGAAATAATTATAGACAAAACTGGTGCTTATTGGCATTAAAATAGTTCCTTTATATTTAATTTAGCAATTAAATTGTCAACATTGCTCTTTTGCCCACCTGTCACTATGATTCATTCTGGCTTGGGGTTTTATTCCCTTCCATTCGGGGTTAGAATCTTTTGGTGAGAACACCTGTGAAATACATCTGCCCGGCTGATATAAAAAAGGAGTTTTGCAATTTTGGTGCAGAACAACATTTTGCTTGTTCTAGAACAGTTTGTTCTGAGCCAGAGTGAGAAAAATAGGTTAATCTCATCACAATAATTAGTTGTTTTGGAATCTACTGGTAACTATTGCACTATAGACATTGCTATGGAACATAAGCGATCAACTTACCATACATTTTCATTCAAAAAAACCCCAAACCAATTAACTGTCCTTCTATATTTTTCCTGGAGCTCAGTCTAAAACGAATGTGATACAGTCACCGATGGAGGATGCAATGTTTCTGAAGCTGTGCCAGTTTCCCCACTGGCAAGGCCTTCATTCTGAGTAAAAAGGAGGGGCCAGAGGCATTTCACTACTATGTATTCCTGATACACATGATGTACATTATACATGTTCTCTTTTTCTCCCACGTCCCTAAAGCAAAGCACTCTGAATTTAAGCAGAATTTCTGACCCATTGCAAAAAATGAACCCGGTAACATAGGTCATTTCAAAGGACCAACATTATCCAGTACAGCTAATCCTTGATTTACAACCATTTGTTTAGTGACTGTTTGAAGTTACAATGGCCCTGAAAAGAGTGACATGACCATTTTCCATTCTTATGACCATTACAGTATCCCCATGGTCACATGATCAAAATTCAGCCCGCTTGGCAACGGGCTCACATTTATGATAATGACAGTATCCTGGGATCACCTTTTCCAACCCTCTGACAAGCAAAGTCAACGGGGAAGCCAGATACATGTAACAACCGTCTTACTAAAAACTTGCAGTGATTAACTTAACATCTGTGGCAACAAAGGTTGCAAAATTGGGCAAAACTCACTTAACAACTGTCTTGGTTAGCAATGGAAACGATGGGTTTAATTGTAGTTTTTTATTTTAATTGTAATCTATTACTATTAATCTTCTCATCGTTCCTATCGCCCATCTCCTCCCACTTATTACTGTATGACTGTAACCTTGTTGCTGGTATCCTTACAATTTATATTGACTGTTTCCTAATATGATTTGATTGCTTATTTCTTCCCTATGACTATCATTAAGTATTGTACCTTATGATTCTTGACAAATGTATCTTTTCTTTTATGTACAAAAAGAACGTATGTGTTGTGGCCCGCCAGCAGCCTGCGTGGATCATGGCTCATCCCGATGAGGAGGAGGCTGGTGTGGGGTCGCGCCAGCAGCCTGTGCAGCCAGCGCTCACATCGGACAGCAAGGAGGCTGAAGAGGATGTGGTGCCAGAGGCAGAGACTCAGCCTGGGCCTTCAGAACCTCCAGAGGCTCCTTCAAGTGGAGAGAGCGAAGTGGAGGAGCCTCTCCTCAATGCTCGAGCACACAGGGCTGCCAAAAGGCAGGAGTGGCTACTCAGGAGGAGGAGGTCTCCTCAAGAGTAAGGTTTGAGGATAATTGGCCACTCACTTAGCCTATTTAAGTCGCAAGCATTTAGTAATTTCTTGCTGGAAACAATGTGTAATTATTACAGAGCATTTTTGAAGAGTGAGTGTCTTATCGTATCTTGTTTTCTGGGCTGGTTGCCAACCTTTGCCGGATTTTGTTTATTCTTGGTACGTTACAACTTTGATAAGGACTGTTGGTGTGTGTCACAATCCCCAGAGCTGGGGCAGAACAGTATGCACCAGGACAAATTCCTTGTGTGTCCAATCACACTTGGCCAATAAAGAATTCTATTCTATTCTATTCTAGATGTAAGTCGAAGACCTGTAATACAATCCATAATCATGGCTGAAAACATCTCCATGGGGAAGTACTTGGTACAGGCAAAGAAATGAGAGGCTAGGACCAAATCCAAGATAATGATACACGAGAGAGGGAGGGTTGGAGGGGGGAGAGAGAGAGAGAGACACAGAGACAAAAGACTTACATTGTTGTTGTGGTTCGGTCGCTAAGTCGTGTTTGACTCTTTGCGACCCCATGGACCATAGCACCCCAGGTTCCCCTGTCCTGTCTCCCAGAGTTTGCCCAAATTCATGTTCAATGAGTCAATGACACCATCTAACCATCTCATCCTCTTCTGCCCCCCTTCTCCTTTTGCCGAGACTTACATAGGCAACCATAAAGTCATCGGATGGGACTAAACCTGGGGCAAGGATGTTTCCAGCATAGTCAGCTGGAAAAGCAGAAAGCTGGTTTCCTGCAAGACCAGTGTCCAAACATAAGAGAACAAAAGAGAGCTATGCATAAACTGGCCAGGTTATGAGACTTTTTTTAAAAGAAAAGAACCAATTCACTATGAATTGGGTAATAGTAGATTAGTAAGAAGGTGACAGAGAACCTCTGCATCGTGCCAGGAACATTCAAGAGTGCATTTAAACAGTGAGTGGCGAGAATCGCAAAGGAGACATATTATGAATTAACATGCTCATAATTGGACAGCTCACCACAATCTACAAATCAGTGAAATGAAGTGCCTCTAGAAAGATTGAAACAAGATCAAATTATTAGTCTTGAATAAACAACCTGTACCTCCACTCCAATAGAGAAGATCCAATTCTAATTCAATATGAAAAGAATTTGGTGTCTCCATCACAAAGTAGAGAATTTTGCCAAGCGAAGCAAGGTAAACACTTAGCCAACACTTGGTATTTCCCTGCCCTTTGCATGATACAAAAGGAATGAGATTGACCACCTCCTTCCTACCCACACAAATGATTTATCACCACCCCCATCCCAACAGAGATTTTATGACAAGAGATGAGAGCTGTGGCTAATTCCAGTTCTGAGGAATATTCATATGGAAAGAATTAGGCGTCTCCATCGCAAAGTAGAGAATTTTGCCAGGTGAAGCAAGGTAAACACTTAGCCAACACTTGATGATTTCCCTGCCCTTTGCATTATACAAAAGGAGTGAGTATGGTCACCTCCTTCCTGCCCACACAAATGAGTAGCAGCAGCCGAAACAGCTGCTACTACTAAGTTGGCTGTCAAGTGTTGCACTTGAAGTGGACATGAGTCAGACTGGTGCATAGATTGGATGGCCTTTGGCATTCATAAGGAGTTTCCTTTGCTATTATCACCACTTAGTGTTTAAACGCACTCTTGAATGTTCCTGGCATGACGCAGAGGTTCTCTGTCACCTTCTCAGTAACCTACTATTACGCACTCTGGAAGCTTTCCATTCATAATGAATGGATTCTTATTTTTTTTCCCATCAGCCTAAAACAGAATTCTTTGTGTGGTGGTGGATATTCTTTAAACAAACTGTAATTTTTTTTAAAAAAAATGCAAATATCATTCAAGTATCACAACAATATTACTAGGTTCTTTCAATGTAGTTTCTCCTTTGGGTATCTGGAGAAAAGTCCATCCCCATATTCTTTTATAGGTAATCCTCCAGTTACAACAGTTCACTTAATGACTGTTCAAAGTTACACGATAACCCCCTCCAAGTATTTACGACACAGTCCCAAAATTATGAATGTTGAAGCACCACAGCATTTGTTCACCATTAGGAATGATCACAGAGGCACTGCAACATTAACCCTACTTATTCCCCTGCCCGGCTCCCCACAATTACTTCCCCCCAATCCTGGTGTTCCAGGTCACTTACCTTCCCTCAAAGCATCCTGTCAGCTTGCAAATATTTTACGCAGAGACTGGAAGCTTCTGGGGACCATAATCTTGTGCGGCAGAGAGGCTGGGGAGGAGACAGCTCGCTAGATCTTTGCAAGGTAACTGACCCACTGTGGCAGGATTGGTGGGGGGAAGCAATTGTGGGGAGCATAGGTATCTCAGTGGGTTGGGGAGGCCATGAGTGAACTTAAACAGGTGGCCTGCTCTATCACTAGCCCTCCCCCAACCTTCCTCCTCCCCTAAGATACCTCATGTGCACTTAACAAACTGCACATTCAATTAGCGAATGCATGGGCAAAAGCAGGGAGTTTTCATGTTCATTTTACGTGATTCACTCCAACAAATCCTTGGGTTACGAATATAATTGGCAGGCTCTATTACATTTGTAACTGGAGGACTACCTATATATGTATGAAATCATCTGCAAGATTTAACTTTAAAAAATAATTAAACTGAACTCTTGCAGTAAACGCCAACGTCCTAAAATAGTAAAATTAATTGTATCTAAGAGTGCTGAGCTTTAACATTGCACCTATCACAATCAGGAAGTGAACTATCATTAGCTAAGGAGTCAGGAACCTTGTGATCACAATTATAGTTGTGGCAGAGGTGCTACCAACCAGACTCTGATTTTTGGCTAGCATGGCTGTTCTACAATGCTCACAACCATGCAGCACAGTATGTTTTTAGAGCAGCCAATGATTTTGCTTATGACTCTCTATACTGTCAGCAACTGATGATGTTTGTGGTAGGTTTGGTAAAAGTAGTTTTGAATAAGATCAACGGGAACACTTTGGTCAACATTGTCAGTCTCTATCTTAGATTAGCAATATGTCTCTTGATGTTACAAATTTACAGAGAATAATCTTGAAAACAAATAACTTTCCTGCCTCCAGAAGTTGTCAATGCTCCAACACTCACCCACTCACTCACTCCTCAATCAATCAATCAGAATAGACCTGGAAGGAACCTTGGCGGTCTTCTAATCCAACCCACTACTCAAGCAGGAGACTCTATACCCATGATGGCGAACCTATGGCACGCGTGCCACACGTGACATGCGGAGCCCTCTATGCAGGCACATGAGCCGTCACCCAGCTCAGCTCCACTGCACGTGCATGTGTGCCACCCGCCAGCCAGCTGATTTTCAGGTCTTTGCCACAGGGGGGGAGGGGGCGGGGTGCATGTGGGAAAAATGTGTGCATGCGTGGGGGGGGTCACCATGCATGCACTGGGGGAGGGGGGAGGGAGCATGCACATGTGACCCCCACACATGTGTGAGACCCCCCAGGGCCAAAACTGGCCATGGGGGGTGCAGCACATATATGCGGGGGTTGGGGGGAACATGGTGGGTCTCATACACATGGCTGGGGGCAGGGCACACAGGGGGCATTGCATTATGGGCATGAGGGACTACGACCCCCCTGTGCTCCCCCCACTTTTGCCACGCGATGACAAAAAGGTTAGCCATCAATGCTCTATACCACTGGAGGTCTTTAAGAAGAGATTGGACAATCATTTTTCTGAAATGTTATAGGGTTTCCTTCTTGAGCAAGTGGTAGGATTAGAAGACCTCCAAGGTCCCTTCCAACTATTATTCTGTTAATCTGTTGCATTTCTACTGCTCTCTAATATTTCTGCAGAAATATTACTACATAGCACCAAGATGATAATGTTCTCCAAGTCTATTTGTCACAGGCCCTTGTGATTGCCATTGTAGACACTCCTATGTTTTTACATCTATATTCCTTTCACATTGTGCAGTCTGTGGAACAATGTACCTAGCATATTTTTTAATGCACTCATTTGATTCTTAATTCCATTTTTAGACAATGCTGGCATTATATAAAGGCATGCCATTTCTTGCTGCATCCAGTATTAATTCTGATTGAAGAAATTAGCAGTATAGCTAGTAAAATGTCGGTATGCATTTTGTGTCTTGTATAGCATACCAGAAGTCGTTTCATCAATTTTTTTTTTAAAAAAGCATTACATTCGTTTCTCCCCTGCTTCTTTTTTGAACTAGATGACCTATGGAGTCCATTCCACTTGCAAAATTGTTTTAGTGTATCTTACAATAACATGGAATTAGTTTATCTGCTTCCTGTCTGGACTATTTCGCAAAGTTGACATGTGCAAGTTTGAAAATACATTTCTCTGCTTTTGCCTTTGCAGTCCAAGAAACTAGGGAGGCTTCTTTCTGAATTGTCTGCCATGTCCACATTCCTGCTGGAGGTTAAGTTGCTTCTTATCAGACCATTCCCCTGGCTGTGGCTCTTCCCACTCTCTCCCAAGGTCACTTGCACATACCGTTTGACAACCTCTTGAGATGACTGAGTAGACTGCCTATAGCACAGGTGTCAAACTCAGGGCTTCACATTGCTGTCACGTAATGTGTTGTGATGTTTTTTCCCTTCACGGGGCTGGGTAGGCGTGGCCTGCGTGTGATGCATCTAGACCAGTGATGGCTAACCTTTTTGCCGTCGTGTGCCAAAAGCGGGGGGGGCGTGGGGGGTCGCGGATGCGGGTGCCCACATCCATAATTCAATGCGCCACGCCCTCACGTGCATGCGCACGTGACCCCTCACACTTCCCCCTGCTTTTGGCACGCAATGGCCTGGTGGGCCCGGTAGGCCAGTTTTTCCACCTCCCCAGGCTCTAGAGGCTTTCTAGGAGCCTGGGGAGGCCAAAAACAGCCTTCCCCATCCCCCCGGAGGTCTTCCGGAGGGCGGAAACAGTCAGCTTCCCGACTTCCGGTGGGACCGGAAGGCCTGAAAATCAGTTGGCTGGTGTGTGCATACGCCCAGGAGCTGAGCTAGGGCAACACTCGTGCGCCCACCAATATGGCTCTGCATGCCACCTGTGGCACCCGTGCCATAGGTTTGCCATCACGGATCTAGACTGTGGGCCACCAATTTGACACCCTTGGCCTATAGAACTAACACACACAAACTCTTTTTTCCAAACCCTTTCCAAATAAAATGGACATGTGTCCAGAGCTTCTTAGTATTATCGTATGTTTCTCTGCTAAATTTTAAGTTGGTAAAAACAAATTTGGGTGCATTTTGATTCCAGACTTTTTTTGGGAGGGGGGGATTTGCTGTTTTTCAGCAAATTTTGGGGACATATGTTTTTCAGATCATTTTGTGAGCCATTCAGTTCATAAAGCAAACACCATACAAGTCAATCGTGGTGAAACTCACGATAGAACTTTTCCTGAAAGCTCCATTTTTGAAGAATATCCCATTATGTGCATAGTTCCAGAAATGCAGCCTTGACACATTATTAAATACAATATTCTGGCAGAAAAATAACACATTCAGTAGTAATCCATATCTTACTTAATCCTCTTATTAGACATACCCACTTGCTATTTCTGTTAAGCAAAGGTCTAGCCATGCTAGCATGTTGCTGCAAACAAGAAGATTAAGACTTGAGTCTTAAGAAGTCAGATTTGCAGAAGAGCTATTTCCTGTTCTCTCTCTTCTTACAGCCACCCAAATTCTCTTCAAGTAAAAATTGTGTCTGACCTATTAGCAATTCCTCTTTGAACAATATTGGTAGACTATGGAGACTGGTATCAACTCTGATGAATGTCCTTAATTTAACTTAATTTAGGAGCAAACCTTAGGAGCTAACCAAACAATGTTTTTGTGTCATTATCATTCTTTTAGGAGATACAAAGGTCTTTGGTTGCATTTACTGGCTATTAGTTCAGTTAGTGCCCTGGATTTACATATCAATTAAAGAAACCTTTATCATATTGAAACACAATGCTAAAGTCAATGTCACATGGCAAGACTACTAAGTGAGAATTGCTCTCAAGAAATACCATGTACACTTGAGTGTAGGGGACTTGAGACCAGGGGACACAGAGAGTACAAATTTAGTTTAATATAAAGTAATTAATATGGGATATCATATGGATTCTGTATTGCTCTGCGACAGCATGTTTGTGGCAATTAGATTTAATTTAATTTAATTTAATTTAATTTAATTAATTAAATTTATATGCCATCCCTCTCCGAAGACTCAGGGCGGCTCACAATGCATTTTAAAAAATCATTATAAAAACATTTAAAAATTAAAAACATTAAAAACTCATTCACGCCATTCATGGCCGGTTCTCGCCAGATCACATGTTTGATGTTAGATGTTTGTAAAAAAGCACTCCCACTCACCCACATGCCTTTAAATGGCACATGGGAATTGGTTTGAGTTCTAGCTAAGCAGTGCTACTGTCTCATTCTTCTGGTAATGCATTTTTTAGGTCAGCTGCATCACATCATTATTAATAATTGATCATGATCCAACATAAACTGTTCAGTCTATTCCAGAAGTTTCAAAATTTAGCCAACATTTCTCTTTTGTACCATAAAAGGAATTTCTTTCCGGGATGTGAGCACATTCTGTAACAGGATCTAATGCTGGGAAAGGTGGAAGAAAGGAGAAGAGGAAGACCAATAGCATGCTGGATGGACTCTGTAATCGTGGTGATTGGAAGACTTGAAGGACCAGATTAGAGATTAATGGAGAAAATCTATCTATGTGGTCACTAGCAGTTGAAAACAACTTGATGGTATATAATCATTCAATTAATATTGAGACTTTTTTCTGTAAATAATTTGTTGCTTGTCCACTATTTTAGTTAAATTTCAATTATTTGTCATACCAAGGTTTTTCATGCTAAATCATGGAATATTTAATAATTTTCTTCTTCAGGCCTTCCTGAAAGTAAATAACTGAAGGAAGATGTATTAAGTTTGTTAAGTACTCTAGGTAATCCTCAATTTACAATGACAATTGTGACTGGAATCTTGGTTATTGAGCAAATCAGCCATTCAGCAAGATGTCACGTGATTGCTTTGTTCCACAACTGCAATCCCGGCACTCTTAGTTATGGTCATTAAACAATTGCATATGCTGTTAAGTGGATGGAGTCAAGCAGGATTTTCATCCCCTGAGTGGACAGACACTCTCCACTCAGTGGCCAGTGTTGGCCTCCTTTACTCCCCTGAGGCACCCTACACTCCTTTCCTTACCAGAGTGCTTCTCTGCTCATAAACTGAAATCCTTTCTTGCTTACCTCAGGAAGAATTTTCAGCCCCATGCTCATGCATGGCCTGTGCAAACCTCTTAGGACCTCCCCTCCAGCCTGAGGCACTTCTCACTTTTTACCTTACCTGACTCTCTGCTCTCTGCTTGAATTTCTGTTCCCTCATCTCTAAAGAGCTGCCTGCCAAAAGAGGTTAGCTACCTTCCAGGCCCAGAAGGGAATTCCTTAAGTAGGGCACAGGAATGAAACCAAAATCCTCAGGATTTCTGCTTCATTTTGCACTCTGCCAAAGAAGTCCAGCTCCCCTCTGTGCACAGACATTCCTTTAGCAGGCGTAGAGATGGAGCTGAAATCTTCAAAACGTTTGACTCCATTTCTGCACCGCACTAAATGAATTAAGCTCCCCTGTATGCACAGAAAGGAACTCCTTTGGCAGAGTACAGGAATGGAACAAAAATATTAGGATTTCAGCTCCATTTCTGCACTCCGCTGAAGGAGTTCAGCTCCCCTAGGAAGGCAGTGCTTTCAGCCCCCAGAGGTGGCAGCAGCTTGCAATGTTACTTGCTGGCTTCCCCACTGACTTTCTGGGGAAACCATCAGAGAAGATTTCAAATGATGATAATATGATTGTGAGGTACTTGATAACCATAAGTGTGAACAAGTTATCAAACACCTAGATCCCAGTCACATGACTGCAGGAGTGGTGGTGCAACATCCTGGGACGGCAGGAAGTGCTTTACCCTTTCTGAAGCTATAATTGCACACCATTGTTAAACAAATGGTTGTTGCTTCAAGTCTTTCAGAATATGTATTTCCCTCTTTGCTTCATAGAGGAGTCCTTTGCTGATATGATATTAAAAGACAATACCTTTTAATAAAATATGTTATTGATACAGAACAGATACTACATTTTAAGTTAATAAACATATAAATGTATATTCCTTTTTGGACAGTCTTAATAAAGCAGACAGCTGAGGAATATTCCAAACATCATTAAAAATAAAGCTTCTAAGTGTTCAGCTTTGATTGGATCATATCCATCAAATTTTACTTACAATATGTAACATATCTGTAATGAAATAATGCTATCTATTAAAAGAGCATCTCTTAAGTGTGTGAGAACAGGATAAATGCATTCAGTAACTATGTTTTTGGGTTAATGCCATTTCTACAGCTCACGCCCTGATTGGCCTCTTTCCATTTCAACAGATGCTTCAGACCGATAACTTCTTTTTATAAGCTGGGAATGAATGGATCTGTACCTCTTGTCCCATATTATTGTCTTTATACACTAAGAATCCAGAATTGTTAACTCTTCACCTTTGGATCTGGACAGGATTCATACAAGTAAATGGTTGATGATTTTTCAAATATGTTAATTTGTTACTGAGATTTGATCAGAATTTCTGAAGACTTTTCCTATTTTAATCTTTTTTTAAGCCATCCAAAATTCCATGTGTTTTCTTTCAAACTTGTATATTTCCAAGGTTTTACATTTAATCTAATGTTGCAGTCCAATCCATATGCACATATCCATCTCATTACAGCCAAAATAGGCTAGAGAAGTCAGCCCTCCCTGGCGTAGCACCCTCCAGATGTTTTTTTGACTATAACTCCCTATATCCCTGTTCATTGGCCAATTTAACTCAGGCTGATTTGAGTTTTGCTGTAAAATACATGTTAGAGTGATAGAAAGCATTTGGGGAAAAAGTACTGGTAACAAAGGTGAGATCAAAATTATGGTTGCAGTCATCAGTGGCAAAGCAGATGATCCCAGAAGAAGGGAATAAGAGGAGGCATAAGAAGTACATCCAAAATAGGGCCCTGGTTGTCTTGTTTAGAGAGGTGAAAGCAATAGGGGCGTGAAGTGTACAAAGCAAAAGGAAATCTGGGTATATATGGGTTATTTTGAAACCCAGTGAAAATTAATATGCCAAGGCACTTCTGGCATAAAAGACTGAAGGATGTGAACTGTGGCAGTAATACTGATTTATGAATGGGTGGAGATCTGAGCAGTCTATTGTTCCTTTACCTAAGCAAAAGTTTTTTTAAAAAGCTTCAGAGGCCTACAGTCTAATATCAAATCAAAAGAGGGTCAAATCTTGCCATGGAACTTATCTGTAACATAAAAATATTGGTTGTAAAGTTGACTATTTCATTGGAAATAGTCCAACATTGGTTCTGGAAGATGAACTGAACACAATAATGAAACAAAAAGGTAAAACATGGATGTCCAGTTGTTCAAAGGAAACCAAATAACAGTGAATGAAGTGATTGAGATGCAGCCACTACCTCTTCTTCCTTCTTCTATTCAAGAACAAATAATCATTGTTGGAAGGGAAATTTTTCTTTTTCAAAGATTCATGGTATGTCTGGCTTTGGTTTTCTTAGGAACGTTATTCACACTAGTAATATGGAACAAGACTAATTAATGAGGTTTATTACAATTACTGCAATTGAAGTTAATGGAAAGTGGGTTTTTTAAACCAAAAAAGGCATTGTGCCTATGAAGATTTTCAGTCATCCAGGTGCAGTTATCTGGAAGTTGAGTCATGGCAACTAGATTTGTTTTCTTTCCTTATTGGTTCAAAACATTTCACTGTTTATCCAAGTAGCTTCTTCAGTCAGAGTAAGTTGGTTGAGGGTTAGAAATGAAACCACCCTGGAGAACATATATGGGGTCCTCCTAACCAACTTGTTCTAGTTGAAGAAGCTACTTGGATAAAAAGAAAAACGTTTCAAACCAACCATAAAAGTTACCATGACTCAACTTCCAGACAAAAAGGCATTACAGGACATAACTTCAAGTCCTAGCAATTGTGTCCATAGGAACATCAGCAGTGGAAGATCTCTTCCCAAAGCAAAGACCGAAGATGAGGGGGGAAAAACATTCTGATATTGCTTAGTAAACTACTGCCAGTGAGGAGAAGAGATCATTAAATGAATTTATTTTAGAAAAATGAAGCAAAATTAATATCCATAATGGAGACACTGATTGCCCTATTCTTTACAGTTACAAAATTAAGCTCTCAAGGCCACAGGGAATGAAACATTCTGCCAGGATTTTGTCCAAAGGAAGAGGGTTTTTTTTTTTTTTATTAAAT
Organism: Ptyas mucosa; assembly: GCA_012654045.1. NCBI lineage: Eukaryota > Metazoa > Chordata > Lepidosauria > Squamata > Colubridae > Ptyas > Ptyas mucosa. Next base: position 43,339,018 of record WNWU01000001.1, read on the forward strand.
TTATATACCGCCCTTCTCCCCGGTTTTGTTGTTGATGATCCAGCATAAGCTGCAAAAAGAGAAATATCTGATAATAACAATGAATATGAAGGACTTGATATCCCTGAAAAGATCTAGATGTTTCTCCCGATGCCATCACTGAAGAATTGTGAAAAGTTAATAGCATTTTTTTTTGCCCAAGTATATGGTATAGTGAGGATACTTGTCAAATTTCTCGATTCTAGACTATTCTAAGAAAAATCTATGCAAGATATTCATGTTTATGGATTCCAAGATAAACATGATGTTCAAGATCATGATGAAGAATTATTTTTACACAGATGTTTTACTTAACTAAATTAAACAAATGTATATTGTGCATAGGCCAGGAAATTGTAGAAACCTATTATTATAAAACCTAAAATGATGTTATAGTTCCAGCCTTCCTGAGCACCATGGGAATTTTACATTTATACCACATCCTGAACAGCTTTGCCTCCAGTGAAAAAACCTCACCATCTGAAGCAGTGTGCTTCATATGGTATATTGCCTATACCAGTGATGGCGAACCTATGGCATGGGTGCCACAGGTGGCACGCTGAGCCATATCAGTGGGCATGCGAGCTCAGCTCCGGCACACATGCGTGTGCCAGCCAGCTGATTTTCGGGCCTTCTGGGCCCACCAGAAGTCAGGAAACACACTGTTTCCGGCCTCCGGAGGGCCTCTGTGGAGTGGGGAAGACCGTTTTGCCCCCCCCCAGGCTCCTAGAAAGACTCTGGATCCTGGGGAGAGCAAAAAACGGGCCTACCGGGCCCACCGGGCCATTGCATGCCAAAAGTGGGGGAAGCACGGGGGGGCGCACATAGATTTATGGATGTGGGCACACGTGCATGTGACCCCACTGCACTCCCCCCGCTTTTGGCACGCGATGACAAAAAGGTTAGCCATCACTGGCCTATACTAATTCACCCTTTCCCACTTTTATCAGTTCTGCACTGTCTAGCATATAAACAGTATTCTGGAGAAACTAGTTACTTCCTGAGGAGTGTATTCAACTAAACCAGTGAATCCCCATTTATAGCTAATCTACTGCAGAAGAAAGATAGAGAACGTTCCTATTGTGATGAAGAAATCATCAGAATGTTTAAAATATTTTATTAAAATAAATATTTTATTTACCATAAATAAATGCCCATGGACTTCCTTTAAATAATAAAGACCTACTAAGCATAATAAATGTACAATATTAAGTAACTATAGAGTATCATACTAAATAATTACTGTTTCACCAATAAAATAAAATAAAAAGGATCTAGCTTTTTTGTCAAAATGATAAAAACATCACATAGTAATGACATAATCCTTGCCACTTTCATATATGCAGGTAATATCATGATACATACCGATGTGGTGGAATTTACATTGTGTGACTGTGATCATTTCTCCCTGTTTCACCCATATTTGTGGATGGCTTTTTCTAAATGAAAAAGGCTACGCCCCAAGATGCAAAATGTTCAAAACACACAACTCAGTTCATAAAACTCTTTTTCCAGCAAGGGTCATTTCACCTAAAACTACCTTCAAAGGGCATTATTTCCCATATCTGTTAGTTCCTTCCATGGTTGATTGGCGCTAATGATGGTCCCTAAAAGGACAGAAGTTATTTCAGATGTAATTTATGGAAGTTCTGATTTAAGAGACTTTTTTAAAAAAAACACACATTCAGGCCTCGGCATTTCTATTATCAGTGCCATAGTGCAACTGGTGAAGCTGATTCTTCTTGAATGGATTGGAATTAGGGCCTAACTGAAAATATGTTGCCAGTAATTATTAATATACACATGAAAGTATATGTTATATGTGAGATTATTTCCTGTGCAGATACAGAATTTCATACATTTTGTATTGACAAGTGAGAATGTAAGTACGTGAGTAGTATTACAATAAGCTTCACTCAGCTCATTCATTGTTCTCGTACGTGGGAGACATCAGAAGAAAAACTTGGTGTCAAAGATCATTTTCTCAGTGTTTAAGAATCATGTTTACATGGAAGTATTTTGCAGGGGGAATGCGCTGGACTGTCCATAATTTGTAGTCTCTCATGGTCATTCAATGAATGATTAAACTTTGCATTGTAGTTTGTTTTATTCCAGTTGGCCATAAAAAGAAATACATGCTATCCCTTAGAGTGTAAGTTGAACAGCTGTTAGTTGATCTTAATCACTGAGAGAGACAGAATGCAAATCCTTAAAAAATATTTAAGCCAGTTTACAGTTTAGAGTTTCCTGGAAAGCTTACTAATATCACTATAGCTGCGAAGCAAGGAATGTAGCTGAAATTCTGTTTTCTCCTTTATTGAAATGTGTGTATAAGTATTAATTGAAGTTTTAATGTATTGCTGGATTTTGGGATCTTTTTGCAACTACTGGAAAATGCAGTTGATTATAAGATTATCCCATTTGAAATAATTAAACTTCATGCTCTATCTTAATGATGGAGAGTGCCAGGGATTCATTGGAGTTTTGGCAAAATCATTTTGTCAGTTATTTTAATGGGCCAACTTAAACTTTACAAAATAATGTCTATGTTTTCAAATATCCATATATTCATCAGGCAAGGCGAGCCAAGTATCCCCACCCTCTGAAAAAGGACAATATGGATAATCAAGGCAAGACAATATACAATAGTGTGTTGACTCTATTCAACTCTCTATTTAAATAACAGAATAAGAGAATAACAGAGTTGGAAGGGATCTTGGAGGTCTTCTAGCCCAATCCCTGCTCAAACAGGAAACCCTACCATTTCAGACAAATATTTGTCTAATCAGTTTCCAGAAGCTGCCAGTTGAATTATATTCTCCACCTCCTTGAGCAAAGAATGAGACTTTAAATTTCAATGACTTATATTACTTGCTGCTGCTCCATGATCCATTTTTGTGCCTTTGCAAAGACTTATGATACATCAGAGTACAAAATTCTCTGTCTTATTTCAACACTTAACAATACTCCTCAGGCTATCCTGCAATAGTAATTGAGTTCATAAAGGTAAATGGGATTTGAGAGCCAATCTAGTGTCCTGGTTAAGGTGTTTAATAGAAGCAAGGAGACCTAAATTCTAGTCCTCTTTTAGGTAGAGAAGCTGGATGGATAATTTTGAGCCAATCACACTCACTCAGCTTCTGTCTATCAGCCCAATCTGCACTGAGCTAGTGTAAATTATAATTTATAATGTTCAATGAAGAAATCTTCATTTTGCAGTGGATTGATTTGGGATTAATATTATTTTAAAATATTACACATTTTGCTGGACTGATCTGGTTTCTTCTGTTTAAAGGCAAGGGCCCACAGAAGATGTAAGATGTCTTGCAATAGTTATGCTGTGGGGGAAATGTTGTGATAAAATTATGAACAAAATAAGGTCTTATACAAGGACAGCAATTCAGTTACTTGATAAAGTAACTCATCTGCTTTATTTTTTAAAAAATGAATGAATACAGTTAATGGGTCATTGCTTGCCCAATACATTTTCTGTTTTAACTTTTGAAACAGATCATTGCATTTTAAATAAGATCATTAAAATATGCCTAACATTTTCTACAATTTTATAGCATTTTTGTTGCCTTGGCTCAGGTCTAGGAAGAGATTTTGAAACCTATTAAAATGTTCTAGAGATAGTAGTCAGACATAACTTTCTTTCCATGAATAACAACTTTTGGTTGATGGCTCCCCTCAGAGGCAATATAGAAAGTATGCAGTCATTTTAAAGCATTTTTTTCTGTGTATTTGTATGAAGAATATATTGTGTCTGGTGTGAAACTGGAAAAAAAATTATACCTTCTGCCTTTCAAACAAACAAAAATACAATATTTTTCTTCCTTAATACAGTATATACGAGGGCAATGCAAAAGCATAAATGAAATGATGCTTAATTGTGGAAAAGATGACAAAAATTAGAAAAACAGAAGAATAATTAAAGTGAATTCGATTTTATTGAATTCACTTTTGAACAACTATTAACTGGTATTTCTTTTAGGGAAAGGAAGTTAGAAGATCACTTCCAAAGTTTGATGCATTAATAGTTGTAGCAAAGAGTGGGGGGCTCCAAAACTTACCAATTCAGGAACAGAACATTTCAGAGTTCTTTAATTCATGTCAACTGTTTCTCAACCATGCAATTCTGGAATGGGGCTTCACAGATTCCAGAAGTAAATCCTCGGAACATCTGATTGCTCAGGTATTCTGTGGTGCTCCAGTTCCCAAACAGGCTTGTTTAGTCTAAAATGCTATGTTTTGGGATACTCTGAACCCAATTCTGGATTTATTTCCAAAAATGCTGAATTGTACAGTCCAACATTTGCCATGGTACAGAGAAGAAACAGAACATTCCTGATGTTCAGGGTGTTTTGACATTTCTATTAAGATTGGAAATTCAAGTAGTGTGAGGATCTGTAAATGATCTGGATTTAAGCTGAGTAGTGGGGTAGCAGTGGGATAGCTGTATTTGTTAATACCTAATGATCAGTAAAATCAGAAAGGGATTGGGAATAGTTCCAAAAAGTTTTTTTCCAAGCTAGGTCAATGAATTTCAAAATGCTAAATATAGTTCAGGGTAAACAAATTTGTACTGATAGTTCTGAGTGCTAAAAAACGTATCTGAACTGTCAGTGATTTTTGAGATACAATGGATAGCTAAATGGAAATAGTAACCTAGTGTGTAGCTGCTGAAAATTGGTAAAACCCATGTATGAAATCATTAGGAAAAGAACTAACTAACTAACTATTTATTTATTTATTTATTTATTTATTTATTTTATTCGGTTTATATGCTGCCCTATCTCACAATGGACTCAGGGCGGCTCACAACAATAAAACACAAGCCACAATATAAAATAAAGACTAAAATGTAAAAAATTTTAAAATTAACCCTTAAAACCCCATCATCAGTCCAGGTTGAGGGATTTGAAAAGCCAAGTTTTTAATTCACGGCGGAAGGTGCGAAGGTCAGGCGCTAATCGGAGCTCCAAGGGGAGTTGATTCCAGAGGGTGGGTGCACCCACTGAGAAGGCTCTACCCCTGGGGGCCGCCAGCCGCCACTGTCTAGCCAACGGCACCCTGAGTAGGCCCTCTCTATCGCTCAAACCGGGTGATAGGATATCGTTGCTGGCTGTAAGTGGTCCGCCAAATATCCTGGTCCTAAGCCATGTAGGGCTTTATAGGTCATCACCAGCACCTTGAATCTCACCTGGAGGGCAACCGGTAGCCAATGCAAACCTAGCAATAACAATAGCAATAGCAATAGCATTTAGATTTATATACCACTTCACAGTGCTTTACAGTCCTCTCTAAGTGATTTACAGAGTGAGTATATTGTCCCCAACAATCTGGGTCCTCATTTTACCGATCTTAGTAAAATTTACCATGACTCTTCAACTAAAAATCGAAAGGCTAATGTAATAATGTTTTGGCCTATGCAAAGGGGGAAAAGTCCCAATACTTCACGTGACACCGCTGTGACGATGTGAGTTTGACACCCCTGACTTAGAGAGATCAGAATATTCCATAAAACAAGAAAACTGACTCAGATTACTTTAATATTCTAATAAATGAATGGAAATATTCTTACAGTATTTTCCTGAGCGTACATCATAGTTAAACAGTAACAGACTATCAATTTTCATTATTACCAGAACTGATGACATCGTATTTTAACTGAAGTCAGAATAAAAGCTTGCAATAGTTTATTTTTTTAAAGTAATTTTTATTACAAGTTTTAATTGCTATAGTAAAAGATAATACAAAGAGAAAGGGAAAGAAAGAAAAGAGAGAACGAAAAGATTGAGAAAGCAAAAACAATGGAAAAAGAAAAAAAAACCAAGAAAGTGACTTCCCACCTTCATCATAACAAATATAAACAATTTCCCTCTCTCTTTCCCTCCTCATAATTAACAGATATAAAACTCTTCATCCCATAAACAGCTTGCAATGATTTATGACCCCAATTGTCCACTGCATAGCTTTGAAATGAGAACTGGAAAGATCCCAAATGTCTCCCTTTTGAGTAATTTATGTAGTGCTCGCTAACATCAGATAAGTGTTGTCAGATGTTAAAGAATTCTGCTCAGAAAGGGCCATGTAAAGCAGTATTAAGTGAAATGTTCACAATGCAGTTTATTTACTTAAACAAACACTCAATTTGCATCCTTCCCTTCTTCCCCAGAGAGCCAGCTCATATCAATGGCCACCCATGTGGTCTGCTGGCCATTTCTCCCCAGCCAGCTACAAATATCTTTAAAACAAAAAAATAAAAATGAAAATGAAAAGACAGTTAAATGAGTGCCTGGATATTGACAAGCAAATGCAAAGCACCCGTATCATGTAACTAAATTCACTTTTACAGTAAATTTTAACATTAAGTTTACAATAGATTCACAGGCTTCTTTTTAAAATAGTGATAAAAAGCAAAACAGGAACATAAGCAAAAATATTTTTTTAATTTTTTTTAAAAGTGAATCAAAATACAACAAAGGAAAAAAGTACAATATATCATTTTAACAGTAAATAGTTTAAAAATCTCTATAATTACCTAATGCAAGTATTAGTCAAAAACATACATTTCTAATACATTTATAACTACAGTATATATGAGTCCCATATTTCATTACATTTGTCCAAGTCTATGTCTATTAGGCAATCCATTTACAGGTGGCAAGTGCAAACAGATTCTAAGTCCATTGAGTACAAAGGGACACACATTTATCTTTCCAATGCTTCAATATTTTTTTTTTAAATTTGATTTATATGCCGCCCTTCTCTGGAGACTCAGGGTGGCTTACAATGTGCTAAGCAATAGCCTTCATACTTTTGTATATTTATACAAAGTCAGCTTATTGCCCCCACAATCTGGGTCCTCATTTTACCTAGGATGGAAGGCTGAGTCAACCTTGAGCCTTGGTGACATTCGAACCTGCAATAATTGCAGGCAGCTGATGTTAATAACAGGGCTTTAGACCACTGTACTATCCAAGGCTCTGTATTAGTCTTTTGGCATAGGAAGGTCAGAAGAATCTTATGTTGTCCAGTTGTTAATGTCCAGATTTATTTATTTATTTGTTTGTTTGTTTTTTTGTTTGTTTATTTATTTAATTTATATACCGCCCTTCTCCTAGAGGGACTCAGGACGGTGTACAGCCAGCTTAAAACACACAAATATAAAATTTAAAAGCAATTTTAAAAGATATTAAATATTTTGGCCCACATCAAATTAAAATGAAACTACCCCATTAAAACATTTAAAATTACGAATTAACAATTAAAAATTAAGAGATTTTTTTAAAAAAATTAGGCCAGCTCAGCTCGATGAAATAAAAGCATCTTGAGGGCCCGGCGGAAGGTGCGTAAGTCGGGAATCCTCCGTATCTTGGGGGGCAATTCATTCCAGAGGGCAGGAGCCCCCACAGAAAAGGCTCTCCCCCTGGGAGTCGCCAGCCGACCTGAAGAAGCTTCTTGGATGAGAAGCAAAACGTTTTCAAGGGAAAAAACCAAGAAAATCTAGTTGGATTTTGGAAAAGCAACTTTGGGACAACTCTGACCTGGATACCTAAGAATTTCTATAAAGATACAAGGACAATATTCCCATTTAATTCCCTCTAATTCGATGCCGATCTCGCTTGGCTCCTTGGTTCACTGAGGAACTGAGGGAGATGAAGCATCAGAAAAGATGCCTGGAGAGCAGTTGGAGGACCAGCCAATCTGAATCTGACTGAACACTGGTAAAATCTCTTATTAAGACTTACCTAGTGGCGATAAAAACAGCAAAATGTGACTATTTTTCCGATCTTATTGCATCATCAGATAACCGCCCGGCCGCCCTGTTTAGGGTGACCCGCTCCCTGCTCCTTCAGGAAGCGCGGGAAGACCCCTTGGAGGGTAGAGCCAAGGATTTTGTTCAATATCTGTATGATAAAATCACTCAGATTCGGGAACACCTGGACTCTGACATGGTAGATTCAGGGGAGGATGGAGGCAGGTCTTGAGTATTTTATCTGGGAAGAGTTTGATTTTGTGACTCCCGAAAACGTGGACAGGATACTGGGGAGACTGAATGCTACCACATGTTTATTGGACCCGTGTCCCTCCTGGTTGGTGCTGGCCTCTCGGAAGGTTACACGAGGCTGGCTCCAGGGGATTATAAATGCTTCTCTGAGTGAGGGTGTTTTTCCTGCCACCTTGAAAGAGGCGGTGGTGAGACCTCTCCTCAAGAAGCCTTCCCTGGACCTGGCAGTATTGGCTAATTACCATCCAGTCTCCAACCTTCGCTTCGTTGCGAAGGTTGTTGAGAGTGTGGTAGCACGACAACTTCCTCAGTACCTGGATGAATCGGCTTATCTGGATCCATTCCAGTTGGGCTTCAGGCCTGGACACAGCACAGAAACGGCATTGGTCACATTGGTTGATGATCTCTGGAGGGCTTGGGACAAGGGTTGTTTCTCTGTCCCGATCCTATTAGATCTCTCAGCAGCTTTTGATACCATCGACTATGGTATCATGCTACACCGGCTGGAAGAGTTGGGAATGGGGGGCACCGTGTTGTGGTGGTTCTCCTCCTTTCTCTCTGACCAGTCGCAGTCTGTGTTGGCAGGAGGCCAGAGATCGACCCTGAAGCCCCTTGTATGTGGGGTGCACAAGGGTCAGTTCTCTCGCCCCTTCTGTTCAACATTTATGTGAAGCCACTGGGTGAGATCATCCGTGGTTTCAGGGTGAAGTACCACCAGTATGCTGATGACTCCCAGCTGTACATCTCCACCCCAGACCACCCCAATGATGCCCTTGAAGTGATGTCCCTGTGCCTGGAGGCTGTACGGATCTGGATGGGGAGGAAGAGACTTACACTCAACCCATCCAAGACCAAGTGGCTGTGGTTTCCGACATCCCAATATAGCCAGTTGGTGCCATCACTGACTATTGGGGGCGAGTCATTGGCCCCCACGGAGAGGGCTCGCAACTTGGGTGTCCTCCTGGACTCACAGCTGTCCTTAGAAGAGCACCGGACAGCTGTGGCCAAGAGGGCTTTTTATCAGGTTCGCCTGATACGCCAGTTGTGCCCCTTTCTGAATCGGGACTCGTTAAATACGGTCACTCATGCCCTCGTCACTTCCCGCCTGGACTACTGCAATGCTCTCTATATGGGGCTCCCCTTGAAGAGCACCTGGAGGCTCCAGTTGACCCAGAATGCGGCTGTGCGGGTCATTATGGAAGCGACGTGGCGCTCCCATGTGACACCCCTCCTGTGCGAGATGCACTGGCTGCCTGTGTTCTTCCGAGTGCCCTTCAAGGTTTTAGTTACCACCTTTAGAGCGCTCCATGGCTTAGAACCGGGGTATTTATGAGACCGCCTTCTGCCACCAGTAGCCTCTCACCGACCAGTACGCTCCCACAGAGAGGGGCTTCTCAGAATGCCGTCAATCAAACAGTGTCGACTGGCAGCCCTCAGGAGGAGAGCCTTCTCTGTGGGGACACCCGCCATATGGAACAACCTCCCACCAGAGATACGGACAATCCCGGATCTTTGCGCTTTCAGCCGTGCCCTCAAAACAGTTGTATTCTAACAGGCTGGCCTGGGCTAACCTCTTTTAAAACTGCTTTTAAATTAAATTTTAAATCTGTCTTTTAAATTAGGGGTTTTTAATTTTGTTTTCAGGGCCAAATTATCTAATTGTACTTTAAACAGTCTTTAAATATTTGTATTATATGTATTTTATCGTTTGCTGTTCACCGCCCTGAGTCCTTTGGTAGTAGAGAGGTATATAAATTTAATAATAAGAATAATAAGAATAAGAATAATAAGAATTTCTATCCATTTTTTTAAAGTTGGGTTTCCCTATAAAGTCAATTTAGTATGGGAAAAAGGGTTAATTTTTTTTTTAAATTAGGCAATGGATTTCTGGGGGTGTTTGCTAGCAAGTCCTTCACAAAGAAAAAAGGATCCTGACATTTTCATAAAACATATATAATGTTCAACATTTATGTGAAGCCACTGGATGAGATCATCCGTGGTTTCAGGGTGAAGTACCACCAGTACGCTGATGACACCCAGCTGTACATCTCCACCCCGGACCACCCCAATGATGTCCTTGAAGTGATGTCCCTGTGCCTGGAGGCTGTACGGATCTGGATGGGGAGGAACAGACTTAGACTCAACTCATCCAAGACCAAGTGGCTGTGGCTGCTGGCATCCCAGTATAGCCAGTTGGCGCCATCGCCGGTTATTGGGGGCGAATCATTGGCCCCCACGGAAAGGGCTCACAACTTGAGCATCCTCCTGGACTCACGGCTGTCTTTAGAAGAGCATATGATGGCCGTGGCCAGGGGGGCCTTCTATCAGGTTCGTCTGATACGCCAGTTGTGTCCCTTTCTAGATCGGGACTCCTTACGCACAGTCACTCAGGCTCTCGTCACTACTCGTCTGGACTATTGTAATGCTCTCTATATGGGGCTCCCCTTGGGGTGCACCTGGAGGCTCCAACTGGTGCAGAATGCGGCCATGTGGGGGATTATGGGAGAGACGGGGCGCTCCCATGTGACACCTCTCCTGTGCGAGCTGCATTGGCTCCCAGTGGACTTCTGGGTGCACTTCAAGATGTTGGTGATCACCTTTAAAGCGCTCCATGGCTTAGGGCCAGGGTACTTACAGGACCGCCTTTTGCCACCAATTGCCTCCCACCGGCCAGTTCTCTCCCACAGAGAGGGCCTCCTCAGGGTGCCGTCAGCCAGACAATGCCAGCTGGCGACCCCCAGGGGGAGAGCCTTCTCTGTGGTGGCACCTACCCTCTGGAACGATCTACCCCCAGAGATACGAGTGATCCCAGACCTCCGGACTTTTTGTCGGGCCCTGAAAACTCACCTTTTTCAGTTAGCAGGACTGGCCTGATTTTATCTTGGTTTTAAATTGATATTGATCTTAAATTGGAATATTTTAAATTAATGGGCCAAACTTTATATAATCTATTTTAAATAACTATTTTAACTTTTATGTACAACTGTTTTATTCTGGCTGTTCACCGCCCTGAGTCCAAAAGGAGAAGGGAGGTATAAAAGTTCAATCAATCAATCAATCAATCAATCAATAAAATGAGAGGAAATTTGCTTAGTTTTTACTTAGAGCTATGATATTCCTGCAGTTTGAGGGTCTGTTGACTTATTAGCTTATTAAAAAATAATTGGAGGCTTTTGTTATCTATGAATTAACGTTAGCTCTTAGTTATTGTGCCTTTGCCCACTAGAAGTAACCTGTCAGCAAGAGCTTGAAAGGTTGATCACAAACACTTCATGGATTGACCACAAACGTCTCCTATTTAGACTGACTTACATGTTGTGGCTTTGACACTTGACTAAGATGCTTTGCAAGTGAATCTGTTACTGGAATCAAGGAAGGTGATGCCACATTTACCCAGTGGTGGGATTCAAAAAATTTTACTACCAGTTCTGTGGGCATGGCATGGTGGTTGTGGCATAGCTTGGTGGGCGTGGCTTGGTGGGCGTGGCAGGGGAAGGATACTGTAAAATCTCCATTCCCTCCCTAATCCAGGGGAAAGTTACTGCAAAATCTCCATTTCCTCCCGATCACCTGGGACTCGGGAGGCAGAGAATAGATGGGGGCGAGGCCAGTCAGAGGTGCTATTTACCGGTTCTCTGAACTACTCAAAATTTCCGCTACCGGTTCTCCAGAACTGGTCAGAACCTGCTGAATACCACCTCTGCATTTACCTTAAGCGGTGATAAGCAGTGTCCGGACAAGAATCTGGAGGTAAGCAAAGTTCCTCATTAGCATAATAAAAGCACACCTAGAAGTAATTAGCTTTTATGATAATAAAAGTAGATTTAAATAATTAAATAATTAATTAATGGAGTATTATAGGATAGCTTTGCTTTGTACCAAGTGTGACTGTAATGTAACTTTATAATCAATCAACAATTCTCTTCACTTTGTTTCTTGTAGTAAATGGTAAAATAACTGTGCCTGATTTCTGATGCACTTCTGAAGTATGAAAGCCAAAGACGTCCTCTTAATAAAAGAGTTTTGTCTTTCCTTGATCCTATGTAGAAATTGGCTTTTTCACACTGGGTTCCCGCATCTAGCCAGCGTTCTGGCCAGCACATCTTTAAGAAATAACAGAGTGGGGAAAATTACAACTGTAATCTCTAGATGCTTTCTGGGAAGCCTTGCAATCTGTTGTCATTACTGAAGGGAAACATGTGCTACCTAGCACATTGCAAATATAACTTTTGTGCTTCAACATTTTTTGTGAGGTAAAATTGCATTGTGGGTCAACACCCTATGTTGCTAAACAAAGTCAAAATGAGAACTAGAGCAAAATATTGCCATATGCCTTCTTTCTTACAATTGTTCTGGCAGGACATATATTTGAGTCTGTGGAGATGCTCATCTTTTTTTTATTTTGTTGTATCCTTTTTAAAGCAGTGATTTTCAATATTGTTTGGTTTAGTAGAAAGCTTTCATTTGATTTGAGTTAGCAATGAATCACGGGCTCATAGAATTGGGAAGGGCCATTTAAACCACTGAATCTAATAACATGCAGCATACAAGGATCCAGATGAAAGCAACTTGGACTGCATTTAGTAATAAGTGATCCCTTAGACCCTTACCAACTCTATAGATAGTTTTGCTTCAAAGCATTCTTAATGACAAGAGTTTTTTTAAAAAATCCAATCACAAATTTCTGTAATTTACAAACATCTTTGAATCCTGCCAAAAGATGGAAAGATGGAGAAGCTGATCTCACTTTCTTCTGCATCCTTGCAGATATTGTCAAGTCCATTCCACCCAGCCTTTTTTCTTAAAACTTTTCCAAATTACTTTAACAACATCTAAGAGAATTTAGCTTCTGATCATTCCCACAGCCCATCTTTGAATTTGTTCCAATTTTCTCTTAGTTCATCTTAAAAGGGTGGTGTTCAGAACATTACTCAAAATGGTGCCTGATCAATGCCACATCACATTCCTGACTACTTATAAATTACCTACTATTCCAAGACCATTTGACGAGGTCCCGCCTATAGCCATGCCATTCATTTCCATTTCCTCAGTAAATAACTTGATTTCTCTCTGTTAAGTTTCTTTTAATTATTTTTCCCCATATGTCTAACGTAGCAAGATAATTTCATTTTTGTTTTTATTTCTATCTTTAGAATATTGACTATCCTACAAAATATTTTGTTCTGTGATTGATTGATTGATTGATTAATTATACAATTTTGTGTCATCAGCAAATTCAATTACTGGTTTCCTCCCATAGGAGAGTTGCAAGGGATAAAGTTTGTTTGAGAAAGTTTGTTGTTTATTTTCTAGATATATTAATTATAAATTATTTATTAAACTTCTGTACAAACAACTTTTCCGAAGAATGTTGGCAGTTTACAATAATAACATACAACAAGAACTATGCCAAACATTAAAAAAACTTAAATGTTTCTAGATAACATTTTGTTTGGGCTTCCATCATAGAATTTATGGCAATTATAAATCTAGATATCATGTGATTATGTAACCACATGACTTTTCCAGGAACTTTCAAGAAAAACTAATAATAATCATAATAAAGTAAAGAACCAGATGCGTTTTAATAGTCCTCTTGCCTTTGGCTCCAACCTGGTATTTTTCTGTGTGTGTGTGTGTGTGTGTGTGTGTGTGTGTGTGTGTGTGTGTGTATACATACATACAGTATATATATATATATATATATATATATATATATACACACACACACACATACATACAGTATATATATATATACATACATACAGTATATATATATATATACATACATACAGTATGTATATGTATGTGTATATATATATATATATATATATATATATATATATATATATCTGAGGTGGCACAGTGGTTAGAGTGCAGTACTTCAGGCTACTTCAGCTGACTGCTAGCTGCAGTTTGGCAGTTCAAATCTCACCGGCTCAAGGTTGACTCAGCCTTCTGAGGTGGGTAAAATGAGGAGCCAGATTGTTGGGGGAAATATGCTAGTCTGCAAACCGCTTCGAGAAGGCTGTAAAAGCACTAAGAAGCGGTATATAAGTCTAAGTGCTATTGCTATTTAACTAAAAGTGAACAGTTAAGTAAAACTGGTCTATTTTCTCCCAGAGTGGAGATGCTGCTATCACTGAGGGCAGGAGTGAAATATTGACATTGTAAGATTATTTATTTATTTATTTATTTATTTATTTATTTATTTATTTATTTATTTGTATACCGCCCTTCTCCAGCTGGATTCAGGGCGGTGAACAGCCAAAATAAAAACAGAGCATACAAAATTAAAAAACAATTTAAAATAATTAAATAGTTTTGGCTCATACCACTAGGGATGTTTTTTGTCCTACTATTCTCTCTGAAATACAATAGCTGTATTGAGCACATGCTGTTATCATCTTCAAGAATGCCTTATTTTTACAAATGGTAATAAATCATAAGAATATTCTATCATCACTATGTAAACCAATGATTTAAACCAGTAATTATAAAGTGTTGTTGTTGTTTTCCTCAGGTTTGTCTTGCGCACAATAATTTTTGAAGTAAAATGGGCAGCCTATAAATGTTATAAATAAATAAATAAAATGGTTAAAATGGAGTCAGGGGATTCCTGAGGCCTTTCAAAACTGTCCTTAGATTTCCAATAGCCATATCAGTTTCTAAGACTGTGGGAGCATTTATCCATGTTGTATTCTGTCCTTAGCCAGAATACAGATACAGTGTTCTGCTAACCCCCTTTTTAGCTCCTTAATAACAAATACATTTGTCTCATGATCCATGAAACATCATTAAATGTGAAAGTGAGTGCAGGTAGTCCTTAACTTACAACAGTTCATTTAGGGACTGTTCAAAGTTACAACGGTACTGAAATAAAAACGACTTATGACCGTTTTTCACACTTACAACCATTGCAACTTCCCCGTGGTCACATTATCAAAATTCAGATGCTTGAATTCAGACGGCAAATGACTAATATTTATGATAGTTGCAATGTCCCAGAGTCATCTGATCACCTTTTGCAACCTTCTGACTAGCAAAGTCAATGGGGAAGTCAGATTCACTTAACAATCTTGTATTAATTTAACAAATGGAGTGGTTCACTTAACAATTGTGGTAGAAAAGGTCATACAATGGGGCAAATTTCACTTAACAAATGTCTCACTTAGCAACAGAAATTTGGGGTTCAATTGTGGTCTTATGTTGAGGACTACCTATATCTGAAATACAGTACACTTTACTGCTAGAGAAGCAGACTCTGATTTCAATTCTCTTAAACAGCTGCTTTCAAACTTAGCAAATGCATTTCCCTATCTAGTCTGGCTTTCATCCAAATCTCCAGAAGAACTATATAAAGTATAGATTCTTCAATGTATCTTTATAGCTCTACATGCTGAAATGACATTATTTCTCCCCGGGAGCTGCTTTATAAATGATCTTTCCACTTGATTTGATTTCTTGAGCACTTAGATTTTGGGGGGTATTTTATAACTAACGGAAGGAATCCAGATGGAGAATTCCAAAAAGGCCAATAAGCAGCATATTACTGTAGCGAAATACAAATTTATTTTATTTATTTTATTTATTTGTCAAACATGTATAAGATTACAGATATAAGTATAAAAATGATTATGAATTCAGGAAATTGATACAAATAAATAGGAACATTAGAACAGGGATGGTAGGCACGCTGGTGCGCTTATGCATGCCCCTTCTTAGGAATGGGGTGAGATGAACAGTAGACAGTCTAAGGTTAAAGTTATGGGGGTTTGGGGATGTAACCACAGTCAGGTAGTACATTCCAGGTGACTCTGTTGCTGAAATCATATTTTCTGCAATCGAATTTGGAGCGGTTTACCTTAAGTTTGTATCTATTGTGTGCTCGTGTATTATTGTGTATTATTGTGGTTGAAGCTGAAGTAGTCATTGACAGGTAGGACATTGTAGCAGATAATTTTATGTACTACACTTAGGTCAAACCAAAGGGGGCGTAATTCTAAGCTGTCTAAGCCCAAAATTTTAAGCCTGGTGGCATAAGGTATTCTGTTGTGAGCAGAGGAGTGGAGTACTCTTCTCATGAAATATCTCTGGACTCAATTGTATTAATGTCTGATATGCAGTGCGGGTTCCAGGCAGATAAGCTGCATTCGAGAATTAGTCTAACAAAGGTTTTGCATGCCCTAGTTTGCAGTACAATATTACTGGAGAAGAAGTTTCACAAGATTAGGTTAACTACTCTTAATGCCTTTTTGGCAATGCCTTTACAGTGATGAAAAATCCAACATTATACAATGGAAATCTCCCTTCTGAGCTGAGAGTGTGTGTTTTTCAAAAGACATCACCCAATTTCTGTTAAGTCCTTGTGTAAACACTTGGAAGGTATTTGACAAGGAAGACTGTGAGGAGCAGTGGTAGAGAAATAGTTATCTATTGTCTTAAACATTATTTTTGTTTCAGGAAGGAAGGAAGGAAGGAAGGAAGGAAGGAAGGAAGGAAGGAAGGAAGGAAGGAAGGAAGGAAGGAAGGAGAAAAGAAAGAAAAGGTGTTATGATCGTAGCTGCTTAGAATCAGAGAGCCATAAATCACATCTATCTATTAAAGTTGAGTTACGGGATGAGTTTTGGATAAATTCAGGTAGCATCTGGAGAATGAGTTTCCTACTCTTTCTTTCCTTCCAAGGGACGTAGTCTTTTATACTGTAAATGCACACAGAAAATTCCTATTCAGTGCTATAGGGGAAACCACCAGGGTCTGATACCAGGAATACCAGAAGAAATTGTTTTATTATTATTAGTTTGAGGGACTTAGTGATAGAAGTAACAAAGGGTAATGAAAGAAAGAGGAATCAGGTTACCCCGGATTTCATGATCTTGAAGAATTTTGGGGCTGATAAGATATGCCATAGCAATGAAGCCAAGACATTGGCTGTGAATCAAAGTAGAAAAATAATGAAAAAAATGCAGATTTAATATTTGGCCTTTGAAAGACAATATGTTGGCAGTCTGATTCCTTCATTTTCCAGATATGATTAAGAGGTGAAAATACTGACTGCTAACAGAAGAGTCAGTATGATTACTCAGGAATGCCAGATGCCTGAAGATCCTTCAGGACAAAAAAGCTTTCTTGTAGCTTTTGTATCCTTCAGAATTGAAACCACATTACTGAGCCTCTGGGTGTATAACTTCAACAAAACATAATTCCAAAACAAGCAAGAATTGAGAGAAAAACTTTCAGAGCAACCATGGCTCTATTCCACGTAACGAGGTGATTTCTATTTTAAGCTTTTAATATTGCCGTGAATAGCTCACCATTCCAGGCATTCTTTCCTTTTGCTATAGAAATTGCTGGCTTTGAGGAAGGTAATACTTTCCCACTAGGGAATAACAGTCAGAGACTTTGAGAGACTATGTCTGAAATGCGATCCTCACATCCCTGCAACTGGATGCCATCAGCTTTAGTTAGACAATTCATTCTTCTTCATCCAGTTCTGGCTAAGAGTGGAGACCAATAAGAGGTCTTTCTTTGCACATGAAAAAGAAATCAACTTGAGAAAGGGACAGAAAGCAACAGAATGAAATAGACACCAAAATAGGTACAATCCACACAGCATGAAGATGGAACATTAGTGTTTCCAAATACATGTCAAATGTCTGTCTCTGCCTCACACAAACACACACACCATATACATGCCTAAGGGCAGCCTAAGGGCAGCTTTAGATGCTCCATTCTGAAAGTGGTGATTTCTTTTCATTTGACCTCTGAAAGGAGACTGAAAGCCCTATTTTGGTTGACTAGTTGTCCTGGAAATTACAAATTAGTGAAATGGATATGTTTGTCCCTGCCTTAGCCAGTGTGTGATGGAAAACACTCTTCTAGTGTTGTAGCTAGCATAATATGGAATTCCCCTCCTATTGACTGCTTCACCCAGGAACCCAATGACCTTGCTTCTTCTCACTTAGCTTCTTAGGTTAGCCCCAATATCTTCTCCCCCTTCAAATTCCAGGTGTTCATTAGCACTTATTCTTGGGCTGCAATTTGACTATAAAATTATATAGTAACCATTAGAGAGTAAAGAGATGCAAAGAGCCCAAACTTTCTGTTGCTTCTAATTGGTTCTTTGTTCAGTCAGCCATTTTAACATTTCCAAAATTAAATATAATTAATTAAAATGCATTTAGGTATATTGGACTCCCCAAGGAGATATCAGATTTTCTATTTTGGAAGGGGAAAAATTGAGGACTCCTTGTCCCATATCATATGATCATGGGATTATTGGTATCTTTCTGCAATATGTTAAAGTATATAAATAGATTTAAGGGAAAATCCATAAATGTTAAGATGTTAATGTAATGTGATGTTACAAAGCTTTGGAATCTATTTATTAGGAATTATGGTTGTATCAACCATGGTCTGTGGCTTAAGGAATCAAACTGAGAAACTGGAAAAATATTACTATTCTAGGTGTTAAGGAATAGTTGTCAGAAATGTGTGATTTATCTGTTTTGGAAAGGCAATGTTTTCTATTAATCGATGGCTTAAACAATATGTGCTACTAAGGGATAGATTTGTGGTATTTAACAATAATATTTAGTATTGAGTACATTAGCCTATTTCTTAGTAAACCAGTGACTATTTATAAGTATAGTACATAGGATAATTTCCCCCTTTTTTCAGTTTGAGAATTTTTTTTCCTTTTGGTTTTAAAATTTTTCCTTAAAGTTTAAAGATGCTTAATTATGTATGCTAAAGATGTAAAATGCGATAGATAGATAGATAGATAGATAGATAGATAGATAGATAGATAGATAGATAGATGGATGGGTGGGTGGGTGGGCGGGCGGGCTGGCAGACAGACAGACAGACAGACAGACAGACAGACAGACAGACAGACAGATAACTAAGGCAAATTGAAACTGACAGATTTGTGCATTGCTAGTATGCAATCAAAGCCAAGGACAAGCTGTTTCTTAATGGAAGTGATCATCAAAACCAGGGATCTTACTTCAGAAACCTTAGGTGACCTTTAAAACATTTCTCTACAAGCTTTTTGAAATGACATCCTTTCACGTGTACATTATTTCTGTGCGAGTGCCGTGTATTACTACATAGCCAAACTAAGCCTGCTCCAGTTACCTCATAAATTTTTTGGCAGGATAGGAAGGGGAAATAAGGACATTAGTCAAAGCAAGACATCTCAACACCCCGGGATCCAACTTAGGTGTAATATTGTTTACAAACAGGAGGAGGATGTGGTGTGCTGACTTCTCTTCCTTGGCTGGCTTATGCAATGTGATCTAAACAATGGCAGACAAAAAGTAGATTACTTTGCATACACTAAAAAAAGATAGGAGGAGATGACCCATATTACGATATTTCTCAAGCATTTTATTGTGAAGCATGCTTGAATCACTGTTGTACTGCCATACAATGAACATAGTAAAATTAAAAAGCCTATGGAAGTATAAATGGCTTTGAATTCTCCTGAATTAATATAATAATTCAATATTTCCTGTAGCAAACAATATTTCCTCAGATGCAAAATATATAAAAATCATTATTGTTTGAACAATCAGGGAAACAAGAGCCTCCTTTACTTGGTAAATATTTATCTTACCTTGGGCATGAAAAGCCAAAGTCCTTCTTTAAAATTTTGTTTTTAAATTTGTTTATGTCTGGTCAGCTTCATTCTAGAAATGGTAGGGGAGTTAATGACTTCTGCAGGTATGTCTGCAGACTGATTCTTCCTGCCAACCTGAGAAACAAAATGCTTTTTTCTTCTCTTTGTACATGAAGATCCTCAGTCTTTCTCAGTCTCAACAACATTCTCAGACAAAAGCAGTAGATGAATTGCCCAGTTTGCAAAACAGACACAGCCATTTTACCTGAGGAAAAGGATCATATTGTTCACAAATAAGGAACAAATGAGTTCACTCGTAGGGAGAGAAAAAAAACCTTATGCTAATATTTCCAAATTGATTTTGATTAAACATTATTGGCTTGCTTCTGTTTTTTGGGAAGTAGGAGAAAAACCCTCCCTCTCTTCAAAGGATACATTGCATTCTTTAAAAATATGAATTTGATCCAGAAATATGAGGGAAAACAAATTTTGGGTAATGGGCTGTTCTGTGAACTGTTGTGCAAGACAATGCACAAAGACAATGTCTGGTTCACACATTGCACCCAGCCAGAATTTTAAATATGTAGGCTGTTTATTCCTTCTTTATTTTCTTCTTATCTTTATTCAGTTTATATCTCTGTTTTCTATTCATATTTCTAAAGTGGCTAAAAGCATATAAAATACTAAATACTATGCTTCTTTCTTTTTATTATCTGTCTATATCAGTGTTTCTTCACCTTAGCAACTTTAAGATATGTCAGCATGGGAAATTCTTAAAATTGAAGTCCACATATCTTAAAGTTGCCAAGATTGAGACACACTGGTCTATCTGCATGTACCCATAGTCCCATAACATAGCTGTCTCTGCCTCTGTTTCTGTTTCTGTCTCTGTCTCTTTCTACCTTCATCTTCATCTCCACTTCCACATACTCATACACATACACACACAAACATTAAAATTCCTAACATCAATTAATAGTTAAATATCTGGTAAAAGGGATGTGAGCTTTGACTTTCTTTTAAAAGTTAGAGTGAATGGGGGCCAATATAGCTTCTCAGGAAAGGAATTTCACCACTTGGAAATGAGGTAGGAAATGGCCGTATCCTATGTGCTAGATCAGTGAGTCTTGAAAAAGATGACATCTTTGGAGTGATCTCTCCTGCAGATGTTTACATCTGGACTGGCACATAAGAGGAAAAGCAAATCTCAGATTGTCAGGCTCCAAGCCAAATCACAGTTATATCGATTAACACATTTCATAGTTTACAAACTATAGTGGTTGAGTGCAGGGGTGGGCTTCAAAATTTTAGCAAGGGGTTCTCTGCCTGGTTCCTGGGTCGGTGTGGCTATGATGGGCATGGCCTAGTCGGCCTCCTCCACCATGGTGGGGGGGTGTTTTTGCTGTTTTGCTGTTTTTGCGGGCTCCGGAGTCTTTCTTCAAACTTCCGGGAGGGTGAAAACAGTCTCCTCAGACTCCGGGCCCATTTCCAGCTTTCCCGAATTTCTGGTAGACCTGTTTTTCACCATCCCCGAGCCTCCGCGAGTGCCCTGCACTTACCTGCATCCAAAACGGGCCATGTAGGGACTCCTGAAAGGGGCGGGGTGGGGTGGGCGGGGCCAGCCAGGAGTGGGATTTGGGGGTTCTCCAAACTGTACAGAATCTTAGCTAGAGGTTCTCCTGCGAACCCCCAGCAGCCCACCCCTGGTTGAGTGTAGACATCATACTAAGCAAAAACAAAACAAAAATTATTGGTTGGTTTTATATACACATGTGAATCTGTAAGTTCTATAAAATGAACCATATAATGCCTTATATTATTGAGTGTGCCTTCCCAAATAGAATCTCACCCCTTCCAATCAAGTTTGATCTCTAGTTACTTCTAGTTACTTCATGAACACATTCATTCATTTTTCTTAGCAAAAATTTAAAAGTGTGTTTCTTTTCTTTTTTAATTCATTTAAAAATGTTAATCCATTCTTGTATTATTTCCATTAAAGTACTTATTAGACCTTGCCCTACTTAAATTCTGAGCACAAAGTAAGTTGGATACTACCATCTGCTGAAACTAAATGAAGTCAAATGACAGTCTGCCTTGAGAAGGTAAACTACCACACTGGGGTTTCCATCCCAGCTTCCACTGTACAAAAAACAAAAAAACCCTTTAATCCTCAAATTTATGTTGCTAGAGAGCAAACTAGGGAAAGTATTCAACAGACACTGAATTCTGTTCTTTATCATTTGTTGCTCCAGTAAAAACACCTGTCATGGTAGATGCAATTTCCATAATTCCAACACTGTCTGCCTTGGAACTGGTGCTATTTCCAAAGCTTGACATATTAAGGGCCAAAAATGATAAATTCCAGAAGAAACCAAATAAAGTTCTTCCCAGGTTAGGACTGAAGTCAAACGACATTGGCTGTACTTTCAAAAAATAAATGTTGAAGCAGATTTACCAAGGTGTATATGTCCAATCCACTCCTGGCAACTCACACTAGAACGCCATCACAAAGAGCTATTCATTTGGCACTGCTGATTTAATGCACAGCAGAACAATTTCATATGCTCTTTGCAGATGTAGCATCTATGGCAACTCCATCCGGAGATTTTAAAAGAAGTGTTTTGCTGTGTGCAGACAGACAAATGCATCCTTGTGCAATTCTATGAACCCTTCAAATGAAGCCCCTCCCCCTCCTTGAATTTAATGCAACGTATTTCTCAATGGACATATGTTGGACTGCACTTTTAATCTCTTTTATTTTCGCAATTCTGGTAGTGAACCATGTTAAAACTTTTCATTTTACAACTAAGTATATACTAATTATCAATTAATATTTATTCAGAGGTTGGTTTTATTACCTAGAAAGAAACTCTTGCGGCAAGTTTGTTTTTTCTTTATTTTTTTTAAAAACGTAAATTACATTCTGAACAGGTTGCATAATATACTTGTAATATACTTATGAGAGCCAATTTGATGTAGCGGTTAAGATACTGGCCCAGGAAATGTATTTTAAGCCCCTGATTAGGTATAAAAGGTGGCCATGGACCAATCCCTCTCTCTCTCAGATTATAGGATTGTTATGTGGGAAAAATAGGAGGCAGGAATATTAGGTATGTTCACCACTTCATATATAAGAAAGGCAGGATAAAATAACAACAGTAACAAATATTTAAATGCTAGCATAAGTGACCCTGGATTGAAAAGACTATTAGAGCTATAATGTATGTCCTCTTTAGAAAGACACTGATATGCTTCTTTGACCATTTTGCATAGAATAGTGACTTGAACTTCTGTTTCATGCTGAATGTTACTTTTAAGGCCCTTCATGGCATGGGGCTAGGATATTTTTGCCTACTCCTGGTTGTTTCTCCCTAACTATTAAGATTTGGAAGAAAGGAGTCTCTTTGCATTTTCCTCCCTAAGGAAATTTCATCTGCAAGATCATAAAATAGGCCCTTCCTGTTGTTGCCCACACCCCTTGTCTAGAACAGAATTCCCCCAGATGGTGGTCTATGCCAGGTACAGGCAATAATGGGATGCATTGTTTGTAAGGAATTTAAAAACCTTGGGGGTTTTTTTGGCAAATGAGAGGACAATGGGCATCTTATCTACCAACAAACTAGAGGGTTGATGTGGGTCAGTGCTGTTAACCTGCCAATAACCTGTCTGACTACGGGTATCATAGCGTGGAGATGGAGATGGAGATGGAGATGGAGATGGAGATGGAGATGGAGATGGAGCAAGGCTGCCTGTTGTGGTGTAGTTGGGTCAGGGGCAGGTTTCCAAACCCATCGCTACTGGTTCACTTGTATGTGCGCACACACTAATGTGTGCAACACTTCTGCGCATGCGCAGAAGTGTCCAGGCAGGTGGGCGGAGCCTCCTGCCACTACCGCTACCGGTTTGCCCAGTCCGTGGCGACATACCACTGAGGTTTTTTTTAAAATTTTATTTATATGCCACCCTTCTCCGGAGACTCAGGGCAGCTTACAATGCGTTAAGCAATAGCCTTCATACTTTTGTATATTTTATACAAAGTCAGCTTATTGCCCCCACAAACCGGGTCCTCATTTTACCCACCTTAGAAAGGATGGAAGGCTGAGTCAACCTTGAGCCTGGTGAGATTTGAACTCACAGTAACTGCAGGCAGCTGGATGTTAAATGCTGCCTTAGTAGGAGGCATTAGCCTGCTATGCCACTCAGGCTCCTAGTTGGGTGTAGAGAGTAAGGAAGATGATCTTGCCTGAGATGTGCCAAGCTGTTGGCTAAGCAAAAAATGAAGCATTTATTAATCTTTGGAAATAGCTCACGTAGATGTCTTCTTAATTTACTGAACTGTAAGAAGAAGGAGGTACAGCACAATCAGGTAACAGCAAATCTCAATAAAAGCCTTCTTATGGAGTTGATTTCCTGGTTGGGATGACAATGGGTTATATTGGATCCTGTAGCTCTATTCTTTCCACTGATCTGCTCCAGGTTTCAAATACTCTGAGTTTGTGGCTGTTTCCAGAAATCAGATTACCTCCTAGTTTCCTGAGTTTTCAAAAAGCTATTGTGTGTGTGTCTGTGTGTGTGTACCTTTGAGATTTGAGATGTTCTCTTTATTCCTTTCTGCCCCTCTGCTCCTCAAGATTTTGTCCCTTTCCAGATATTTGCCAAAGTTAACTCCCTAGTATATATCTCTGTGATAGCTATATTTTAAATTGACAATGTTTAAACATTTACAGTTATTCAAATTTCTAAACGATTGAAATAGAAATTAGCCTTATTGAACCCAGACTTTATTACACATGTTTTTTTGCTTTGCTTTTTAGATTCTAAAGAAAAATCAAAAGGGTTCCCCCCCCCCCCCGAAAAGCTCCATTTTTACTTGCTTAAAGAAGGATTCAGATTCCTGTGCCCTCTACTGTTTCTTATAAGAAATGAATTTAGGGTTAAATTTTCCTTTGATCAAATGAGGTCTTTGACTATGTAGTAAATTAACAGGGCAGCCTTCCAGCATTAGACTGCTTGATTTAGAAAAGCATTTTTGTCCTTCTTCCATGCTTAAGGTTATTTCCTGACGGGTGCCACTCTTGGATCTTATTCAAAATCTAACTCCACAATGGAAGAAGAAGAAGAAAGCTCAGTTCCTATGTAAAGTCAGATTTAAAGCCTATTGATTTAAGTGGACATTTATACAGCCTAACTGTTTCTTTTAGCAGATGGTAAAAGAAACACTGATTTAATTATTGCAAGAAGTATGGGAGGAGAATAAACACACCAGTATAAAGTGTGGAATACAATTCATTACAAGAAACTAAATATTTAATTCAAGCTTTTATTAGCCAATAACGTGTCTTTTTGTTTTTGAAAAGCAAGTGCCAAGCTTATTGTTAAAAAACCAAAGTGACATGTTATTAGCTAATAGGCATAAGTATTTATGACTCTTTTATCCATACATCTTTATTACAATATTTATTTTTAGGGGCAGGGTTATAAGAAAATGAGAAACTGCAAAGTTCCTAAAACCTATTTCTATCAATACCAAGTTTCTTCCTGAAACTTATTTTCATTCATTTGTATCATGGTTCTGGATCTATGCTTTCTCCTGAATAAATCTGGAACTTCATAAAGGAAAAGAGATTTTGGGAAATTTAAGGGGGGAAAAAATCGCTTGTGGCGGAGATTGGTGATTACTTTTTGTTCACAAAAGTGTTCCTTTTTTATCACAGATTGTCTTAATACTCTGCTCTGTGGATGAACTGAACTTTTAATTAGCACCCAAACTTTTGCTTGGACATGCTAGTCTCTTTTTATTCCCTTATCTCAATTAACTAATTATTTCCCACATATGCCTTAACTAGGTGCCCAGTACCTAACGGATAACAATGTATTAAAGCCTTACTTGTAGGCTCCCTCCCTTGCTGATGCCCACAGTAAGCAACTCAGTGGTGGAGTGGATGAAAGAGGTTGAAGACTATACAACTGGTCCACTGCATGCACACACACGCATACACATACACACATACTATACAAAAGTGTTAGACACTTGTGCAAAAATGCTGTAAATTAACAATGCTTTCAGAAACAAGAGTGTTAATAGTTTATCAGTTAACAAAATGGAAAGTAAATGAACAGCATAGAAATCCAAATAAATCAATATATTTTTTGCCTTCAAAACAGCATCAATTATTACACTTGCACAAAGTCAGTGATTTTGTAGGATTAGAGTCAGGTGTGCGATTAACCAGTTATACCAAGCAGATGCTAACGATCATCAATTTCATATGTAGGTTCAAACAATCATTAACTGAAACAGAAACAGCTGTGTAGGGGGGCTTAAAACTGGGTGAGGAGCAGCTAAACTCTGCTACTAAGATGAGGTTATGGAAGACAGTTTCATGTCGCAGGTCATACACCATAGCAAAACTGAGCACAGGAACAAGACAAAAGGTAGCTATACTGCACCAGCAAGGTCTCTCCCAAGCAAAGATTTCAAAGCAGCCTGGGGTTTCAAAATGTTCTTTTCAAGCTCTTTTGAAGAAATACAAAGAAATGGGCAATGTTGAGGACCGTAGATGAAGTGATTGGCCAAAGAAACTTAATGCAGTTGATGAAAGATACATCATGCTTACTTCCCTTTGACATTGGAACATGTCCAGCAGCTGCAGCAGCACAGAACTGACAGAAACCAGTAGGACCAAGTATACCCATCTACTGTCTGGAGAAGTATGGCCAGAAGTGGTCTTTGAAGCACTATCTATCTATTCATTACATTGATAAGTTTGGAGAAGTAAGGTAAAGATTTCCCCTGCCCAGTGTTCAACTCTAATTTCCCCAGTGTTCAACTCTAGAAGGTGGTGCTCATCTCTGTTTCTTAACTGAGGGAGCCAGCATAGTCCGAAGATGCGTCATAGTCATGTCACCAGCATGCCTATACACCTGGAACACTGTTACCATCACACCAAAGTGGTACCTATTTATCTACTTGCGTATCTATTTTCAAACTGTTCAGTTGAGGCAAGTAACGGGAGCTCACCCCATCACATGGCGCATGAGTCTCAAATCCAGCCTGTAAGCTTTTCAACTAAACAGATCAGTGTCATCTGATTCATATCTTTTAAAAATTAAAAGTCTCTTGATGATATATGTAAAAGATTACTTCTGATAAATGGTGGTACATAAATATGATTCACTGAACTGAAAACTAAATGCATGGGAATTCAGCAAATACTATGCCTAAAATTTAAGCTAACCCCTGAAATAGTTAAGATGGACTAAAACTGGGATTGCCTGAGAAGTTGAGTAAAGCTAAAATGGACATGGATTAGAAAGCAATCCTGTTGTAGGCTTTTCTTTGAACAAATATTTTTTTTAAATAGCAACAGTTGCTAAACTGACCTCTTTTTCTGGTGAAAGACTCTCTTTCTTAGAAACAATATAAAGTATACAAATAGCTGTGAGCTTAGTAATCACAAAAGGAGGAGCAAATAACTCATTCTGATGTTTATAGTTTGATTAAGAATAAAGCTTGTTCACTTTCACTGCATTGAGTCACTTGTTTGAAAATATTTCCAAATTGAAAAACTGAAAACGGGCAACATGTCAGATTTTGCTTTGAAGAAAAGTTTAGGGCCAATTCTTGCTTTTACATTTGTGGCCACAGCTGCTTCAAGCAATGTGGCAATGGTCATCTGCAGCAGGAGGATGGAGAACCAAAAGATAAAACATCCGGAAGAGTGTCATCCTGTATAGTCTGTGACTTTTGTACTTGTTTGAGACATCAAGATACAAGTATGTAATGGTGGCTTTTGTGTGATGCTATCACTGTAGACAGTGATATCATCAATTTGGCATCACTATGATTTGCAGTTGGAGCAATTTAATAGGGATAATAATTCACATTGCTTAAGCAATTCCTTCTGTCTGTCTTCTGCTCTTGTTATTGCCAAGCCATTCTTGGCAAAAGGGAGATCAAGAGCAGGAACCTCAGAACTAGTTCTATCTTTGTTATATTTTCATCGGCATAGATATTTTGATTTTGACCAATTCGCTTATCTGTGTTTGATTATTATTTTAATTATACGTTTACATGTATTCTGTGTTATGGTCAGCTCCCTTGAGCACTATTGCATGTCTCTGTTGGATTACTCCAGTGTGCTCTATGTGACTGTCCTTGACAAGCATCCAGAAGCTACAAAATGCATTGACTCAAATCATCCTGGTTGCTCCTATGTAACATTCCCACTTTGGGAATGTTGCCAGTTGGCTTCTGGATGCAAATCAAAGTGCCAAAAGATTGAATGAGACATCTCTCCTCCCCATGAGAATGGCTTAATCGGGTGGGGAAGAGTGGATGACAACCGTTTCCGGGTCTTGTATTATGTTTGTATGGTTTTAAGTTTTGGGTTTTTTTAAATCTGAATTTACTGAGGAATAATGCACGCCCCTCCAAGCCTATTGTGATTGGAACAGCTTATGAATTTGAAAACTGAATACGACAAATAAAATATTTGTGGTACAAAGGTGATCTAGTCAAATTTTGAAAATTATCTCAGAGAAAATAGGAGGAAGATTCATAAAGTTCTTGGATGTTATAGAAATGTGAATTTTCTTGTTGGTTTTCCCTGTAAGCATAAAAATACATTATGTCATATCAGAAATATATATAGTATCTTCCAAAAGACAGATTCAATTAACAGTTCCATTCACCTTGTGTGTCAGATATGAAAAATATACCTTTGGGTATACAAGAATCTGCTGTTTGTGTTGGAATGCAGAATTGGTATTTGTAATTGAAATAATATATCTATTTTCTAACACTAATTTCCCATCCATCAGACAAAGCAATCTTTCTGGAAGCTCATATGTCATTTTATCTCCATGTTAAGGTATCAATATTTTGCATGTCTTGTAGTAAGTCTAATGGCTGATGGAAGCCTCTCATTGAAAACTACCATTTCATTGTTCCAAATCTGGACACATTTGCTCATAAAACAAGTGAGAAAATGTTTTTTTTAAAATAATCTACCCTGTTTTGTATAATTCTGGGCCACTATTATGTATGAGGACAAGCATAAATATCAGTGAAGGCTTGTGCACATTGAAATGTTTAAGTCCCGTCAGCCTCACATTTAACATTCTCTGGACGGTTCCCAAATTGCATAACTACAATCCAAATAGTATCACAATAAACCACAAACAGCATTGATATAAATGTGTGCAGCACAATCAAAGAAGACTGAACTGATTTTTCGCCCAACTCTTTCAGTACATATTACAGTATATGCAGTGGTGGGTTTCAGGTAATTTAACAACTAATTCTCTGCCCTAATGATTTCTTCCAACAACCAGTTTGCCATAATGCTCAGAAAGTTAACAACCAGTTCTGCTGAAGTGGTGCGAACTGGTTGAATCCCACCACTGGGTATATGCTAATATGCAACCTAGAAGAGAAAAACTTGAAGAACTGTCATTTGTCACATACAGGGTTTACAGTATGTGTGTGGTTTAAAGTCAGAATGACAACTATACTCCATGTAATTGAATCCTGTCCCTTTAATTACATGTGCCATGCGTGCAAGGCTTTGATTATGCTGTTGCATAATCTTAACTGTTTTGCCCTCCCCTTCCTCCCTGGATACCCTTAATCATAAAAACCCAATATTAGTAGCTATCTATTCCAGTGGCTGAACTGCTTGGAAGTGTTCTGTTTATTTTTCCCTTTAGGAAGTCCTACAGCAAGGGTGTCAAACTCATGGCGTCACATTGTCATCACGTGATGTAGCGTGACTTTTTTTTCCCTTCGCTAAACTGGGGATGGGCATGGCCAGCATGTGACACATCTGGCCCGTGGGTCGTGAGTTTGACAGTCCTGCTCTACAGCCTTATCTTTCTCATACCCTCTGCTGGTAACAATTAGAGGAATTTGCACTGTTGTCAAGGAGTGTCATACTAGCTACAAATTCATAGACAACTTCAAGCCATATTGATGGAAAACTTTGAAGAATCCAACAAACATATTAGAAAGTCTGACTAAAGAATACAGAGCTAAGATATCTTTAATAATCTCATTGTGAAAGTAATTCAGACAAATATACTTTAAAAAATCAAATATTTCTCTAAGTAAGGAAGGTTTCATTGGCTTTTAAAGATTAACTCATATAATACAGAACTAGATTATTTTTTTAAAAAAAATTATGAAGCAAATTTTGCATGCATCTCATAGCTTATTCCTACCTTCCTGAGCCTAAATACACTGGTAGGCAGAGGTGGGTTTCAGCAGATTCTGACCAGTTCTGACCACTTCTGGAGAACCGGTAGTGGAAATTTTGAGTAGTTCGGAAAACCGGTAGTAAAAATTCTGGCTGGCCCCACCCCCATCTACTCTCTGCCTCCCAAGTCCCAGCTGTTTGGGAGGAAATGGGGATTTTTAAAAATATATATATATTTATATGCCGCCCTTCTCCGGAGACTCAGGGCGGCTTACAATGCGTTAAGCAATAGCCTTCATACTTTTGTATATTTTATACAAAGTCAGCTTATTGCCCCCACAAACCGGGTCCTCATTTTACCCACCTTAGAAAGGATGGAAGGCTGAGTCAACCTTGAGCCTGGTGAGATTTGAACTCACAGTAATTGCAGGCAGCTGGATGTTAAATGCTGCCTTAGTAGGAGGCATTAGCCTCCTACGCCACTCAGACTCCTTTTTGCAGTAACCTTCCCCTGGAGTGGGGAGGGAATGGAGATTTTACAGTATCCTTCCCCTGCCATGCCCATCAAGCCACGCCCACCAAGCCATGCCATGCCCACAGAACCAGTAGTAAAAAAAATTGAAACCCACCACTGCTGATAGGTACCGTATATAAACTTGTATGATTTAATTTTGTTATAATTAATTCATCTCTCTCTGATATTAATTATTTCTCCTCTGATCAGAGTCTAATCCACTTCCTTGGAAATAATTAATTAGCAATTGATTCATATTCATATAAGTGAGCAAGCACTAGCTTAAGAATTGATCCACAGAAAACATATACCAACTACATGGTATTTTTTCCTGTGTTTTGATTTTTAAAACCATTTTTCTTTTGAAAAAAAAATCTCAGTGCAGCGCACATAATGTAAACCAAAGCATGAAATAATACTTCTTAAATGATAGTAATTCAAAATAAGCAGCAACATTTTTAAAATATAAAACAGCCAGGCTACCAAAATAAGGAGAACAAAAAACAAGTTTTCAAAATATAGTACCAATAAGCAGTTGAAAGTCCTGGGTCATTTTCAAACTCCATCCCAAGCAAGCCACAAATGGACAAGTAGTCATTTAGAAGAAATTACTTTTCTGCAATACCCATGTTTGCTTTTCCTAGATAGGATTACTGTGGTTGTAGCTACTGCAGCTGTGGTTCTAAGAAGTTCACCAATGAGAATTACATCCTCCTGACAATGAGAATAAAATGATCGGTTATACAAAATGGGCGCGGGAATAGCATATACACACACCCAACACACACGCAAGCCAACATCATCATTGAATTTAATAGGACACATTGCCTAACTATAAGCAATTTTTCAATGTATGAGCCATGGTGCTTTGGTGGTTAGAAAGCAATACTGCAGGCTAACTCACTACTCACTCCAGCAGTTCGATCCTGACCGGCTCAAGGTTGACTCAGCCTTCCATCCTTCCGAGGTCGGTAATATGAGGACCCAGATAGTTGGGGGCAATATCTTGTCTCTGTAAACTGCTTAGAGACGGCTGTAAAGCACTATGAAGTGGTATATAACTACTATTGCTATTGCTGCTATATAGAAGTTAAAAAGATTATTAGATGAACTGATCACTTTAACAAAACTATGGAGACCTGTTATTATATATTATTCAATAGTTTGGAATACAACAGTTATATATGCAAAGCAGTATCTACAATTTATATTGATGATAGCAAATTGATGTGTAATATTTATCTTCATACCTGTAAGTCTAGAATAATTTTTTCTTAATTGAATTCCTCATGTGAATGTGTATCCTTTTTAATAATCTCCTTATCCAGTATGTTCTGGTTCTTTGACTTTATTAAAGTACACTTGGCATAAATTACATGCATTAAAATTATCATTTAAAAATGATTAATATTTTTATTCTGATATTTTTTGATATTTACTATGTTTAAAAGGTTCCCCCGCACAGGTGTGCTGGTCATTTCCGGCTCTAGGGGCGGTGCTCATCTCCATTTCTAAGCTGAAGAGCCAGTGCTGTCCAAAGATGTCTCCATGGTCATGAGGCCGGAATGACTAAACAGCGAAGGCGCATGGATGACTGTTATTTTCCCACCAAAGTGGTCCAGAAGTTGGGACTGGCAGGTCTGAAGGCCTAATACAAAATATGGCTTCTGACAGGGAAATATAATCCCTGACGAGGACATATAATCTAGACTAGGGCTGTCAAACTTGCGGCCCATGGGCCAGATATGTCACGCACTGTCCATGCCCCCACCTGATTTAGCGAAGGGGGGGAAAGTCACAATACATCAAGTGACGCCACCATGACGCCGTGAGTTTGACACCCCTGATCAAGACTGTGACCATTATTTTATTTATTTATTTATTTATTTATTTGAACTTTTATACCACCCTTCTCCTTTTGGATTTAGGGCGGTGAACAACCAGAATAAAAACATTTATACACAAAAGTTAAAATAATTTTAAAATAAATTAAATAGAATTTGGCCCACTATTTGGCCCATACAGCCATGGTTCAGTAAAATCTCATTCACTAGATTTTTTGGTTTTATCAGACATCAAAGCAGCATTTTGCTGTCTGTTTTAAGATTTAAAGGAGACTAAGATAGCTATTTCTGGCTTGTTTGCTTTCTTCAGTTAGCCACACCCTCATCTCTTGACTCCTCCCTGTAAAGGTCAAATATTTATTTTATTTTATTTTATTCACTTTTCGTAGGTCTTTGTGTATTTTTGTTTCATCCAGGTTTTTCTTACATAAATCAAGATCTTTATACATCCATGGTTCAGTGAAATCTCATTCACTAGATTTTTTGGCTTTATCAGACATTAAAGCAGCATTTTGCTGTCTGTTTAAGATTTAAGGGAGCAAACAAGCCAGAAATAGCTATCTTAGTCTCCCTTAAATCTTAAAACAGACAGCAAAATGCTGCTTTGATGTCTGATAAAGCCAAAAAAATCTAGTGAATGAGATTTCACTGAACCATGGCTGTATAAAGATCTTGATTTACGTAGGAAAAACCTGGATGAAATAAAAATACACAAAGACCTACGAAAAGTGATGGTGTCAAACTCAATCATGTCACATGACGTATTGTGACATATCGGGACATTTTTTGCCTTTGTGGAGCTAGGGTGGGTGTGGCCTGTGCCTGACACATCCAGCCTATGGGCCGCCAGTTTGACACCACTGGCATATAGGATCCGAATACTAGGTACAGGAAATAATTATTGCCTTCTTAACCAACCCATAAATGAGGGAGATGAAACTGGTTAGCCAATATGAGAAACAGAATACTGTGCCAGATAGCTCTTTAGTCTAAGGAAAAAGGACTGTTCTTAAATTTTTACACAGTTCTCAGAAATACCATTACATTCATGGGAGTAGAAATGACAGATGTTTTGGAGGCATTCCAAAAGTGCTAAAATATCTGCTCTCACAGATGTGCAGATTTCAAGATCCAAGAAACCTGCCCTGGACAATTGTTCTCCTCCTGCTGCAATTTCAGCTTGCAAACAGCTGAATCAAGAAGGCGGCAATATAAGGGCTGATATAGGCCATTTACTGAGAACTCTGGGGAATACAGCTATAATCTTATAGAATGTAAGCATGTTTTCCCATTTGTTTTGCTCACTAATATAAAATATTTCATCTGAAAATGATCAGATTCATTCCGATTTCATCATCCTTTTGAGCACCTCAAGGGAAATTTTTTATGAGTGTTTAACTTAAAGTCCCAACTATAATGTCTGTAACAGGTGGGATTCCCAAATCAACCACAGTTGCATCCCTTTAATATTTCTGAAGATAATTAAAATTACAAATCCCATAATGGGAGCCCCATCCCCTATTACACTGTTCACTCACTTGATTCTTGCACGGTTTATGTCAGCCTGAACGTATGATTGCTCTACACAGTGTTCTTTACAGAGGTAAGCAGCTGCAGTTGCTTTCATTCTGGATATTGCTACAGTGCTACTTCCCTAGGAAGCATGGCTAACCATGAGGAATGCTAGGAACATCTGGATGGTGCCAGTTGCCTTCTGCTAAATGATAATGAGACTTACATTCATTAACTGCTAAGTAGGCTGGGCAGGGTCAGCTTTCTCATTAGATCTTTTGTGCTTTTGGGTAAGCTGAATATAGAAGCTTTTATATGCACTCAACAAGTCCAGGAGAATATTAAAAATGTAATTTTTAAGCCCAAATTTGCATATATAAGCTACATTCCAATGTACCTGTTTTTTGCCACCTGGACCCCTTTTGAACATTAATATCAGATCTTAAAGATGAATGTTCTGATAATACCTCCTGCTCCTGATGCTGCAGCTTAACTCTACACAGATTCATGTCTGAAAAGGCACGAGACATAGACAAATGTTATGTATCCATGTCAGAATAGTCTTCATGCATTTGACAAAAATGGAGTTGGACTATAAAATGTCATAGTACAAAATATTAGGTCATTTTTTTTTAGTGAGAGAAAACCAGTGGAAACAGGAGAAAACAAATGGGTAGCAAGAATAAGAAGCAACAACTCCAATAAATTCTTAAAATGTTGACTCTTGTATCTTTAAAATAAAAGCTTCATCCCAACTTTTCTCATGTTTTCCATGGCTCCCCTTGAAACACTTAAATGAATAAATTAAGTTATTCCTGAAGGAAGAATTAAGGTCAAAATGTCCATCCTCTTGAAAGCAGGTACTAGTATATGTTGACATCTTCGTTCCTCTGGTTTCCCACTTAGTCTTTTTGGTACTATGGGGCTTTTAAGACCTCTGGATATAGAACCACAAAGTTTGTTTCATTTGTCTGCAGATTATGGTTATATAATGGCTGATCCTTTCCTAAGATAATGTAAGATGGGTAGTCCTTGACTCACAACAATTCATTTAGTGACCGTTCAAAGTTACAACGTCACTGAAAAAAGTGACTTATGGTCATTTTTCATACTTGGAACCATTGCAGCATCCCCATGGTCGAAATTCAGATGTTGGGCAACTGACTCATATTTATGACAGTGCAGTGACCTGGAGTCACCTTTTGCAAACTTCTGACAACCAAAGTCAAAGGGAAAGGCAGATTCACTTAACAACCATGTTACTAACTTAACAACTGGCAGTCATTCACTTAACAAATGTGGCAAGCAAGGTTGTAACATGGGGCAAAATTCACTTAACAATTTTGGGCTCAGTTGTGGTTGTAAATCAAGGATTACCTGTACTTTGTGTTGGGTTTTGCATTAAAAATAGGAAAATGAACTTATGAATTTTTTCGTATTGCATTATTTTGTCTTTATTTTTTTCTTTTTCTTTAATTTTTCCTCCTTTTCTACTATTTTTATTTGCTCTTCACTTACTTTTTACTTTTTTCCTTTTACTCTAACTTTTAACTTAAAATTGTATTGTTTTTATTCTGTTGAAAACCTCTATAGTAAAATTATTTTTTAAAAAAACAGAAAAAATATATTGTAAATGATTATAAAGACATCATAATTTAATATCAGCAG
The DNA here is from genome assembly GCA_012654045.1 of Ptyas mucosa. NCBI lineage: Eukaryota > Metazoa > Chordata > Lepidosauria > Squamata > Colubridae > Ptyas > Ptyas mucosa. The sequence continues at coordinate 43,374,407 of WNWU01000001.1, forward strand.
CTTCTAACCTATTGTGCAATTCTACTTTGCTTGCCAAGAGCAAATTTTAAAATCCTTTTGTTTTCTACACTAAGTAGTCAACAGAACTTAAGCTACTGGTTTTTTTCTTCTTTTTATCATTAAACTGTCAAATTGCTTTCCAAATACTTATAGTCATGCACCCACACTTTCCTGAAAACATTTATTTATTTATTTATTTATTTATTTATTTATTTATTTATTTATT
>WNWU01000001.1:43374642-43399813 GCA_012654045.1 Ptyas mucosa
ATTTATTTATTTATTTATTTATTTATTTATTTATTTATTTATTTATTTATTTATTTATTTATTTATTATATTTATATACCGCCTTTCTCCCGTAGGACTCAAGGCGGTGTACATTTTAAAAGATCATTCACATGTTCATGTTTAGCCCCGCTAAATTTAGTAGCAACCTAAAAATCCTTTAGTGAATATATTAATAGAATTGCTGTGGACAATTTGTGTGCTTCTACTTGCGTTTAATATCTCCCTTTAAAACTTAAATGTAATACTCTGCAAAGAAAGTAGAGTCTAGTAGGGTCGGAATCAAAAAGGTAAACTAGCGGTACCAGCACTGCAGTCAAAAATCCTGCCTGTTAGACATGTGTGCAATGCTGACACACTTAAAAGGACAGACCTTTGTGTAAAGGAGTTGCAGCAGGGGTGAAATCCAGCAGGTTCTGACAGGTTCTGGAGAACTGGTAGCGGAAATTTTGAGTAGTTCAGAGAACCGGCAAATACCAACTCTGGCTGGCCTCAGAGTGGGGAGGGAATGGGGATTTTGCAGTATCCTTCCCCTGCCATACTCACCAAGCCACACCACGCCTACCAAGCCATGCCCACAGAACTGGTAGTAAAAAAAAATTGAATTTCACCACTGGGTTGCAACTAAGATTTTTATGATTGGGTCATAAAGACTATTATGTATGTTTATTTGACATTGTTTAAAAAGAGAGGACTGAAAAGTAGGAAGTTCCAACATTTGAGTCCTACTAATTTCCCCATACAAATATAGACTAAAATAAAATAAATATCCAGAATATGCAATTTAGGAACAAAGAGGAAGCTTTGGGAAAATTTGTTCTATCTCCTTCTCCAATGATTGCCCGTCTTGCAAGGATTCTGTAATACAGTACTTATCAAAAGACTATTATGCGTTTTTAGACAAAGAAGAAAAAAATATAATGCAATACTAATATGTGCATATTCTTCTATAGGCTTTCTTTTGAGCTACAGAGTTTCAACTCCCCCAGTGTTTAAGTTGACAGCTTAAACCAATTTAATTGTGACAGATTAAAATACACATAGCCAAAATCTATTTAAACAATTGGCAAAAGGCCCTTAAAAGTTTGATCTCGTGCTAGGGAAAGTGATGCTTTTAAAATAAATGTCATCACTTCGTCGAGCACCAAAGAGGTCTGTGAACATTTTTGTGTTTAGTGTTTGTCATCTCATTAAGTGGATTAATCTGGCTTTCATCTTCTGAAATGGAGGAATCGGAAATGAGGCAAACAATTATTACGAGCAGTTATAGCAGTTCTTAGTTTAATTGGTTGGAAACAAGCAGCTCTACCTGAACAAGAGAGCACAGAGGTTTTTTTGGAAGCTCAAACCCATCATGCTATTTAGAATAATATTTCAAGAAATGGGCAAGATAAATTAAGATGGGATCTCCTGATCATGAAAATATACATTGAATTTCTTCATGGATGACTTCAAATTAATTTTTCATAGTCTGCACCTTTTGATGTAGCAATAGCAATAGCACTTAGACTTATATACTGCTTCATAGTGCTTTTATAACCCTCTCTAAGTGTTTACAGAGTCAACATATTGCCCCCAACAATCTGGGTCCTCATTTTACTGATCTCAGAAGAATGGAAGGCTGAGTCAACCTTGAGCCAGTGAGATTTGAACTGCCGAACTGAAGTTAGCAGTCAGCTGAAGTAGCTTGCAGTGCTGCACTCTAACCACTGGCTCTTGTAGTTGCATTTGTTGTGAAATCTTTTATTTTAGATTATGTCAGTGTTTCTCTAACAATTATATTAGAACTAAGAACTTGGGAGAAATGTCCTGACAGTGAGAACAATTAATCAGTGGAATTGCTTACTTCAAAAGTTGAAGTAATGATGGGTGCTCCATCATTGGAGGTTTTTAAGAAGACATTGAACCACCATTTGCCCAGAATGGTACAGGGTCTCCTGCTTGAGCAGGGCAATGGACTAGAACAGTGGTACCCAACTGTTCTGGCTCTGCAAACTGGTGGTGGCGGAGGCAGAGGGAGGGAGAGGGGATGGTTTTGTGTGGTGGTCCACGGATGGGTATTGGGGACCCCTGGATTCGAAGATCTCCAAGGTCCCTTCCAACTGTATTATTCTGTATTAGCCACCACTCTTGAAGTGATCAGTAATCTGGCATGTCACTAAAAAGCAACGATATAGTTTTGTAACAGCACCATGGTTAATATGGTAGAAATATTGTATGAACAAATATTTATCTGAGTCCTCAATTAATGTATCCTTTGTGGTCTGTAAACTTTATAATATATAGCATCAGGTTTACCATCTTACTTTATTCAGTGCAATTAAAGTTTATGGAGGACCATCATATACTTTTCAGACTTTTTCAATGTCTTAAATAGGTAGGTTACATAATATCACACCCCAAAAGATGTATCAATAAAAGTTTTCTATCCTGCTCATTTGAATAATCCATCCCAAATTTCTGTTCTCTGGAATGATGTCTCCACCCCCAATATGGATACGGCCAACTCTGCTCTCCTTTAGAAAGCCATTAAGACTTGCCTTCTTTATCAAGCATTAGGGACCTGTTGAGTACATTCTCCTTTTGGTTGTTATATTACTGGTTCGCCATTTTATATTTTGGACTTCATATTTATTTATTGTCCATGTCTTAATATTATATGGCTTGGCTTTGGCTTATTGATTGTTCCCTATGCTACCCAGAGTCATTTAGTTTGAGTTGGGCAACTTTATAAATTTAATTAATTAGTTAGTAAATAAATGTCAGCATTAAGCTCAGCTGGATTGTAAAAATTCTACATATTTTTCACTCTTTATAAACCAAAACAAAAATGTTCTTTTTTTGCATTTTAAAAAATAATGGAAAATATATATTCACTAGGTTATTTCTAGCCCATCATATCTCACCACACCCCATTTTTCCTCTGATACTTAATGAAATAAATGCCTCTGAGGTACTAGAATAAGAGTTATTTGAAATAATTCCTTATTCATATTTTGGGTTTACTGGATGGAAATATTTGATGAGAAAAAACTTTTATTTAATACTTTGGTTTCTATAAACAAATAACTTGTAATACATAAATACGGTCAACATGCAATCACTTAGGTCAGTCTTATGAATGTACTCTTTTATTTTGCCTCAGCTATATTCTAATCAAGGCCTAGGTCTTATTTTGATTAGTGCAGTGCTGTCAAATTCCCGGCCCATGGGCTGGATGCATTATGCACTGGCCACGCCCTCGCCGCTTTAGCAAAGGGGGGAGGAAGTCCCGCTACATCATATGACGCTGCCATGACACCACGAGTTTGACACCCCTGGCCTAGTATATAAGAAATGATATTTCAAAATAAAAGAGCAAGATGTGTTAATGCAAACTTCCTATGAAATAATGTTTGGAGACGAGCAAAATAAGCATATTTTTGGAGACTTGATTTTTATTGCAAATACATATTGTAAGAAATAGTAGAATTCATTATAAAAAAAGAAAAACCATGTGCATTATGGAAATGAGTCAGTTTCAGGAAATATTAAGATAGGCAAACTATCAAAGTATTCCCATTGTTTGTTGTTTCTCACTTGAAATCTCCCAGATCCTTAGGAAAAATATAAAAGAGGTTTTTGTGGGTTTCCAAGTTTTTGTTTTAAAAAACGTGTATGCAGCCATATAGCTACATATAGCTAATCTCTTCAGTATGTTTTAGAAAGTGTACTGTATTTTGCACTTTAAACATAGGCAAAGGGGTCTTTTATCCCATTTTATTCTAAACCAATAGAGTAACCATCTCGATTAATCAATGTTTCTGTAATAGAACAGAAGATTCAATGCACACCACTATTTCCATCCTCTTCCTTTCTTTTCAGTGTGAAATTCTCCCTATCTATATATGAATTCTGATTGTTATGTTTATTATGTCTTTGACAAAGATCAAACTATTAATATTATTTGTTTGTTATGAATGATGCCACCCTTAACAATTCTCTGAAGAAGAATTCTCTGTAGAAATACAACCAGTTAAAAGTAAAAGATAATTCTATACAAAAATATAATCAAATCAGTAAAAACAGCTTTTTAAATATAAATCTCCATAGAGAACAGTATAGCAAACAATAATCTGGAATAATAATAATAATAATAATAATAATAATAATAATAATAATATAGAACAACTGTGGCAAAAAAATCAAAGATAGTAGTGATCATAATAGTCATCTTGGATGCAATCCCAAAACATCTAGAGTACAACCTGAATACCTTTGGCGTTGCCAAAATCACCTTCAGCCAACTGCAAAAGGAAGCTTAACTTGGAACAGGTTACATCCTGTGACAATACTTTAACACCATCAAACTCAACATCTGCCTATTCCAGGTCATTAGAAAGGACTCAATAGGTAGATAAAAATGCCAAATCCAATCTAAACATCTGGCTGAATGTGTGACCAACCATAATAGTAATAAAGAAAGCCATCATAGTAATAAAGCATTTAAATTGATCTTTAAAATGCTTAGGAAAACAACATGGAGGTTTGGCAAGTCTCTCTAAAGAATGCATTCCATAGAATGATTTGAACATTTTGTTTTCATAGCCATTCATTTTGTCTCACTGGGTAGGACCACCTGAAGAAGGCCCTTTGATAAATATGTCCGGGTCCTGGTAGGTAAATATGGGGAAAAAAACATCCTTCACTTAGCTTGAATCTACAATATCTAGGACCATGATGGCGAATCTATGGCACGCGTGGCACAGGTGGCACGTGAAGCCATATTGGTGGGCACATGAGCGTTGTTCTAGCTCAGCTCCAGCACGCATGCGCGTGCTGGCCAGCTGATTTTTGCGCCTTCTGGGCCCACTGGAAGTCACCAAATGGGCTGTTTCCGGCCTACAGAGGGCCTCCGGGGGGTGTGGGGAAGGCTGTTTTCACCCTTCCCAGGCTCCTAGAAAGCCTCTGGAGCCTGGGGAGGGCAAAAAACCAGGCCTACTGGGCCACTGGGCCATCACATGCCAAAAGCAAGAGGAGCATGGGGGGAGGTTGTGCGTGCATGCATGGGAGGGGGCAGGGCGCATAGAATTATGGGTGTGGGCACGCACATGCACGACCACTCCGCACTCCCCCAGCTTTTGGCACACAATGGCAAAAAGGTTAGCCATCACTGATCTAGGACCTTATACCCCAGCAGTTTGAACTGGATATAGAAATGGACCTACAATGACTGTATATCAACCAGTTCCAATTACTAATATAACTATCCTGTTTTGAAATTATTGAAGTTGTTGGATTATTTTCAGAGATGGATGAAATACAGTCCATTGCAATAATCAGAAATAGAAACCATTGCAAAACTTTGTCTTTTTGAATAAGATTTTCACTAATAAAAAAGCACTTAAAAACAACAAAAGCAAAGTTAGCCTCCAATATGGTGCTGGATTCAAAGATTTTCCAAAATACGTCCTAGTCACTTAAGATGCACATAAATGCATCTTCATGGAATCCTTAAAAATCATGCTTCCTTTTATCTATTACAGACAGAAATAAAACATATCAACATATAACATACAGACAGAAATAAAACATATCAACTGAAAAATAAAGTAAACCAGTCCTATAGAGCTGTGGTGGGACCCGTATTGCAGGCTTACTGCTCACTGCCAAGAGTTCGATTCTCACCAGCTCAAGGCTGATTCAGCCCTCCATCCTTCCGAGGTCAGTAAAATGAGGACCCAGATTGTTGGGGGCAATATGTTGACTCTGTAAACCACTTAGAGAGTGCTATTAAGCACAACAAAGCAGTATATAATTGTAAGTGCTACTGCTAGTGCTATAATTGTAGCACAACATAAATTATATCCAAGGAAGCAAAAAACGAAACAAAGGGCCCCAAGAATGGCAATGTATGAGAAACAGCTTTATTTTTATTTATTTGTTTACTTACTTATTATATTTGTATAGCTGCCTATGTCATTCATCCATAGAATGAAGGCCTTTAACTCTCCCATCTTAGTTTGTTCTACATAAAATGGTTATAAATCACCGTTCCATTTTGAGGAACTAGCAAAGTACCAATTATTTTTTCATAGAAAACTCAGTGTGTAATAGTCCCCAAATCTTCACTCTATGCTAATAGTGTTCTATTTCTTACTTTAATTAATGCTGTAATTTTACTGGAAGGGAGAAGTATTTCTTTATGAATCTAGGTCCTGTACAAAAATATTTCCTTTACATATTCTGAATTAACTACATTATCTGAATAATTCTTTCTTCAGGTAAGCTCTGACAAGCACCATTGAATCTGGGAAGCAAGGAAATATAGGAAGGGGAAGGAAATTACCTCAGTTTGGCATGAAATACAATGTCACTTTCTTTAAATAAAATTTATCTTCTGTCCTTACTAACACCGTACAGGCTAATTTAACATTTCATTGTATTCTGTCACTTAGCCAGACACATGCGGCTGCTTAAATTATAGTGGTTAAGGCTACAAAGAGCTTATATATCCTCTTATATACAGACTAAGAGCCTGTATATCCTGTTCTCTATCCTATTTCTCACATCTCTTTAAATGTTTGGTTGACAGATGCCTTTTCATCCATCTGGGATTCGGGCAACAAAAATATTATGAATATTGAAATATGCGCACATAATAATATGGTATAAAACTAGAAATGTTTGCCATGAAATTATTCCAATATTAATTTATTCTTTTTATGGAATTATTCACCAAGTGCTTCTAGCAATTGCCTTTACCAGAAGTTCTGAGAATTAGAAGACGCTATTGCCTACTACCCTCTCAATGAAGTCAACCACACATGCAATATAATTTACAATGTGATTGGTTGAATGCAAATAATTAATGGTAATATTTTTAAGTAAAAATGCAATCAACTGCCTAAGCAAGAGAGCCAAATTATCAGTGATACAAACATTAAAATTAAAATAATAAATGTTTTAATAAAACATTAAAATATCTTAAGGAATCTAATATAAATCAATCCAAGCAACTCTAATATATGAACCAAACATATATATTACAGGTAATCCTTAATTTACAATTAAAGCTAAGACCAAGATTTCTGTTGCTAAGCTAGGCAATTGTTAAGTGAGTTGCACTCCATTTTATGGTGCATTTTTCTGCCACAATTGTCAAGTGAATTGTATGTTCATTAAGTGAATTGGCTTTCCCCTTGTCATCGCTTGTCAAGAGTAAGCTGGGAAGGTTACAAATGGTGGTCACATGACCTTGGGACATGCAACTGTCATAAATACATGTCAGTTGCTAAGCGCTTGAATTTTGATCATGTGACCATGAGAGTGCTACAATAGTCATAACTGTGAACAACAATAATTCACTTTTTCAGTGTCGTTGTAACTTCAAATGGTCACCAAACAAATGGTTTAATCAGGAACATCTGTATCCAGTTGCAGCAGTCTGCTTTAAGGAAGTCTTGATTAAATCTACACTTGTGATTGGTTGATTGGTTAAGGTGATGCTAAAGAACTTCTACCAGAAAATCAACAGAAAGAATGGGAAATACTTCCATTTTTTCCCTTTATCATTCTTGGTTCCTCTATAGCAGAGCTGTCAAACTCGTGGCCCATTGGCTGGATACATCACGTGCTGGCCACGTCCATGCCCGGTTTTGCGTAGGGGAGAAAAGTCATGATACGTCACGTGACACTGCCCTGATGACGCAAGTTTGACACCCTTGCTCCATAGTCTCTGCTCTATTTTTCCTCCAGACAAGATCTGTAAAGCAGATTATACTTAAATGGTTATATATGTAATTATTCTATCAAAGGTTGTTTTATCAAATGGTGCTACCTTTTCTAAACATATTACAAGAACTATTCATTCTAAACAGCATTATTGGAGATCCTTTAAAAATATCAGTCTTCCTTCAGGTTCCTGCTGAACCCACCTGCAGTAACTTCTTCTCAGGAACTTACTATATGGCTTCCTATCTGCGCTCTGGGAGAAATCATGCTGATGGACTGTACAGGATTGTTATAAGCAGAGTTGCCCTTGGCGTGGGGTTAAAAAAGTCAAGATGGTGACTGGGATGCTACAATTGAAGCCTCCTTTTGTTTATGTGCAATGCTTAAAAATCAAGTAGAGCTTCAATTATTCTGCCATAGCACCACCTTGCCCTGCAGATGCCCCACTTTAACTATATGAAGAATACTTGCAAGGAATTTATTAATGTTAACCATTATAATTGCTCCACTTCTGGTGGTACATTCACAGATGGCTGTCTTCACACTATCCTTTTGGAAAATCAGCAATGCTGCAGGTTGATATTTGGAACAGAACATCTGGAACCAATTGCTTGGCTCTTCTCCTTTCAAAATAGCTGGTGGGACACTTCTCTGACAGGCTTATGTACACCAGCTGGACTGAAGCCAATAATAATAATCTTTCCCTTGAGATATTTACAGTGCAAAGATCTTTGAGCAGATACAATTGCTGGCTTATCAAGATGACCTTTTCTTCTATGTAAGTGAAATATCTAATACCATTTAATATTACTCTCACAACAAATTAGTGAGATTAAATGGATGTGTTGCCGGATGTGATCCGGTAACTCTTGTTGCCTCCTAAAATGTATTAATTGTATAGTGTGCAGACAAAGCCATGCCTTACCAGTCCTGGGTAATTTGACTTCTGGTCACTGGCAGAGTGGCATATATCCTCTGGGCAGCTGAAAGTCAACAACTTGGAAAACAAGTTGGCAAACAAAACAACATTCTCTCTGGAAGGCGGTTCACACACTCAACATCAAAAACATTTCAAAGCTATAGTCACCTGATGTTTACCTACTTGCTTATTTTTTAGTCCAACCTAAAGAAGAAAATTCAATGAACAATGCTATAAGGTTTTTTCTTTTTACATACTTTCTTTCACCATCCATCTAGACCGGCATGCAAAGAAAGAAAAGATAAATTCCAAGAGCCCAACAACAATTAGGAAAAAGTCGTTATATATAGGGGTAGATATTTGGGATATAAAAAAATTAGAGAAATGTAATCAAAGTATGCCAGACTGGCTGAGAGCTGAATAAGTATACAAATATTAAATTATATGAAAACACCAGTTGCTTTTAGACTGATATCTTTTTAATATGATGCTCAATAGGCAGGTTTGATTTTAACTAAATCTAATTTTACTTTATTACTGAAAAATAATACAACATCCATCTATTGCTTTTCATTATTTTTCTGGAGAACTCAAAACTCAAATTAACGGCCTGACTTTTGTTGCTAAATATGTTTGCATGCGTTCGAAACAGTATCTGAAAATTAGTAAATTCCTAATATTTCTTTATTCAGTATTTTCTTACAGTGATAATTCAAATCACAAAACAGAAGGAAAAAAATCTAAAGTGATAGGACAGTTTTGTTTGTTGGTTTCTCATGTTAACCCATCAGAGGCATGCATTTTATAAACTATGATTATACATCCATACAAATTTCAATATGATGTTTGTCCTTTTCAAGAATTAAATGATGTCATCATCATCATCATCATCATCATTGTTATCATTTTAGTCATTGTCTATCCACTGCAGGATGAAGGCCTCTTCCTCAGGTTTCCAACCAATAGGGTCCTGAGCTTTCTTTTGCCAATTGGACCCGTAATACTTGCTGATGTCATCAATCCATCTTGTTTTACGTCTCTTTCATGGATGCTTTTTATAATATTGATTGGGAAATGGCCAACTGAAGAATCACTCATCTCAATTAAACCTTTTGCAAAAAAAAAAAAAAAAAGAAAGAAAGAAAAAAGAAAAAAAAGAAGACATAACCAGAAGAAAAATTATTAAAAACATTATAAAAACATTTTAAAAACATTAAAAGCCAATGCACATCATTCTTGGCCGGATCTTGCAAGATTGCAACAGTGAGATCAATGGCCCCAAGCCTGCCGGAAAAACCAGGTCTTCACCGCTTTTCGGAAGGCCAATAGGGTGGGATGGTCCGGATCTCAGGAGGTAACTGGTTCCAGAGAGCTGGGGCAGCCACAGAGAAGGCCGTCCCCTGAGGGCCTGCCAGCCAGCATTGTTTAGCTGATGGGCCCCAGAGGAGACCAACTCTGTGGGATCTTACCGGTCGCTGAGAGCTATGTGGTAGAAGGCGGTCTCGAAGATAGCCTGGCTCTGAGCCATGTAGGGCTTTAAAGGTAATAACCAACACCTTGAATTGTGCCTGGAGACCAATAGGGAGCCAGTGCAGCTCGCGGAGAATTGGTGTAATGTGGGTGTATCTAGGTGCACCCACAACAGCTCATGCAGCTGCATTCTGGACCAACTGTAGTCAAGCTTAGTTTGACTTCAGTGAAGATCAGGTACTGCCACCTGTGTGACAGGAGGCATGCAAAACAATAAAGTTAAGCCTGAAAATATTTTCCACCCTTGGTGCTCAATTAACACAAGAAGACCACAGGGGTACACAGATACAAGGCAAAGGTGCAGCTCTGTGAACTTAAATGGTAGAAAAATGTGTGCAGATGTTTGAACTGGCTCTTGTTCAATCCTATACTAGGCATGCAGACAATGAACAGAGTTTGGAAGAAGAAGCTTGATTGCAACCAGCGATCTCCTTTCTACTTTCATCAATATGAAAGTATTATCTTTACACCTTATATACTTGTCAATGTAAGCTAGTCAAACAAATTCTGGTTTAAAAAAATGTGTATATGTAACATACTTTGTACTGTGTGCATTTCCTTGAAAAGGGTAGGCAACATGCAGATTCTAATGGCACCGAAATTCATTTCCCCCTTTTTTCTAAGATTAAGGCTAGAAATGGAGGGGAGAATGTGAGAAACAAACCAATTTATTCCTGCCTATAATGCTCTTTCAAAAAGGCCTAAAGCTCTCATTTTTCAGTCAATTTTAGTTGGTTTTTAGTGGGTGGGTATGTTAAGATATTCACCTTGATCCTAAGATATTCTATCCTTCACAAAAGGAGAATAACAAGTATGATACTTATGAACAGTAAGTGTGTTACACCCAGAGTCACTTCAAAACAAGCTAGGCAGTAAATAAAATTAATTAATACATAAAATAAGTAATCTGAGGCAAAAGTCTCTTTCTAATGCTAGTACTGTCCTAAGCTTATCCTACTTTGAACCAATGTATTTGGTTCTATACAGAATGAAGTCCTTAAAAATATTTCCTAAATCTTTTCATGCATTATCCAGTTTAAGCCCATTTTATGTGCCTTGTTTATGTTAACTTAATGATTGGCAGTTGCTATGGTTTTTGGCAGGGTGAATGTTTTATTATTATTGTCACTCAAACTGGACTACTAGGGAAACTGCTGGATAATTTTGTTAAATAAATAATTGACGAAATAGAAGTTGCAATTAAGAAGCTGATTTGTTCCAAAGTAACTTCAATGGAAAGGCATGATGTTGAGGAATGAAGCGGTTTTCGTGCAAGGAAAATTCAGTGTGGTTATTTTTGAAGAGAAAGTTTTTTTAAAAAGTCAGGCTCACTCATTTCTCAAAGGAGCTCTCCCATCCCTTCCTGCTAGGCGAAATATTTTTGCATGTCTGAAATGGACATGACAAATTGCAAAACCAGTTGATGGCATAAACTGCCACAATATTATAAGGAGGGATACATATGCCAGCACAAATATTTAACAACTTAGTGCCAGTTATCAATGATACATGGTTTTCCATACCTACATTCCTGCAATTTTCCATAAACAGTATATTCAGATATCACATTTTCAATTTACTAAGTTGAAATGGAAGCAAATCTGGGAGTTCTTCCGATTGTATATATAATCTGATTCTTAATATTAATTTAATATATGTCAAAAAGAAATATGAGTTATAGTAAACAGTATCTGTATATTTTAGCAGGATTGCCTGGAAAATTCTTAATGTGATTATTTTTGAAAGATCAAAGTTTAGATACTGCTCTTGCAGGAAACTGAGATGGCTACATATGGAAAAATGCCTTTTTAAAACAGGAAATTTTGTTACAGTCAGGTTATACTACAATAAATAATGCTGATTTTAACAGAATCTGTTTCCAGAGAATATGTTCAGGACTGAAATAATAGATATAAAGTGTAATACAGTATTACTTATTGCTTTTTGAAAGGAAAAGCAAGACTGGATCTATTATTGGGCAAAGCAAAGTATCTATTATTAAGCAAAATGAAGCAAAATGCAGTAGTTGCCTCTACTTGGCTTTGTTCTCGACTTTCTACTTGTTCCCCCTATGGAAAGCAAGAGTGATGCGTACTATATTTTGCAAGTACTATAGTAGAAAAATATCCTGTTGAAATAGTTCTTTGGACTTTTATATCTGAGGAGGGGCATGTCTTTTGGTGTGCTGGGGGAATTCTGGGAGTTGAAATACACATGTCTTAAAGTTGCCAAGTTTGCAAATCACTGCTCCAGAGCAAATGACTCCAGGTGCTTGGGTCTACTCTCTTGCATTTCGGAGGTAGGAGGAGTTTTAGGTAGTAAAATTAAGGAAGGGACCAATTTTCCAAATTTTCATTCAGAATACTTGGGGGAAGATCCAGGTCTTAATGATTTTCCTAAAGGGGAGAAGAATTGAAGCTTGTCTTATGATCATTCCAGATCATAGGAGTAACCACATATTTTCTTGCTTCTCAAATATTTTTGGATATTTCCCAGGAAATACAAATGCTACTAGATTTTACTTCTGCCAGCATTCAATTTGTACTGAATAGTGCTGCATACGAAATGCCTACACAGTTCAAAACCTCACTTTAATATCATTTAATATTAGTTTCAAACTTAGCATTGTTTTTTTCTGAACATTACAAAATATGTAGCTTGTCCCACGTACATGTACAGTTAAAAGAAATCTTACTACATCCAAGGACTTACATATAGTCTGTAGATCAAAATCTAAATTCTAAATGTAAATATTGCAATAACAAAAACAAAAGAATTCTGATATAGTTTATTTTTGGAATATTTCTGTGGGGAAAATAAAATCAATCACATGAACTTTATTAAAACTGAACTACGAGTTTTGTAACTAACACTAAATGTGGAGATAACTTTTTAAGGGGTTATAATTCAGATGTATCTCACTCTCCAAAACGATAATCTTAGTATTAGCAACCACAATCCCTATTTCATTTGTCTACCCATCTCATGCTCAATATTCAAGTAAAATTGCAGCACAATTATAAATTATAATTGATGACAGTGATGTTAACTGTATCTTCTATCTGGAAGATACTTTGAAATTCAGCTCTCAGTTGAGCTCTCTTAGATAGGTTTATTTTTATGTGCTTCGTACCTGTTTACAGAGGCTGTCTGAGAACCATGCTTACTACAAAGGTAGCTTGCCTTTTGTCCTGTCTGAGTACAACATCTTCTATCTTCTGATAGAATCTCCTCAGCAAATATGGGCACAAGGCTGAGGTGGCTTCCAAATTGCCTCTAAAGGCCTACCCTGTTAGATACCAATCTTCAGCAAACATCTCTCTGCACTTCTAAACGTTTGGCGTTTGTATGGAATTTGAAATAACAGGAAAGAGAAACACACAGCTCTTCAGTGCTTGAAATGGCAAATGTGGGTAAAAAAGTATGTCTGGGAATATCATATAGTTGCTAGCCTGGATACAGAGGAGCTTTGTGCAGTCAGTTAAGTACAGAAGACCAAAACACAGACTGACAGCTAAGACAGAACTGGTTCAATCTGGTACAGCGTTTCAGTCAGCATGAAAAGAAATCCATTTTCCTTTTCCTGTACAAAAATAGAAGAACCACCTTTCACTCATCCTGACCTTGCCCCCCCCCTCTCTCATTTCAGAAAATATATAGAGCACATGTGTGCAGTTGGGAAGCTCTTTGGGATGCTACTTCATGTAGGTCAAAGTAAGTCAGTTTTGATGTGTCAGTTCAACAAGGTTTGAGAAATTCCAAGCGAGACCAACAAGTATCTCATACTTGGACGAGGAACTTAAAATCCCTTAAATTACTTAAGATTTCTTTTATGAACAAATAAAAATGCTCAGAATATAGAAAGATAGACAGAAATGCCATTGTTTGTAGCTCGGTCTCTAGAAAGGAGACCGTGGTGTGAACTCTAAATTATTGTACCTTCAAGCCATTCACAGCTGTTTGTGTTTCTCCGTTCCAATGGTTAAAATTGGCTTCAGTCGTTTTTTCTCCTTGTGTCTCGACATCCAAGCTTAATCTTCTCCAAATGAAAGACGGAAGAGATATCTCAAGCATCAAAAACAAAACAAAACAAATAAACATAAGGTTGCTATTCTTTGTCTACTTCTCCTAGGTGGCTCATTGGAAAATTTTGACTGATTTTTAAGTGAACTAATCTAATTTGCACTTCATAAATGAACTACAGATCAAAGTGCAGTTATTGTTGGTTTGTGCAGGTGTCTAAATTTTGCAGACAAGTTTTCTGTTTTAAAAAAATACACTGAATTTTCAGGAGAAATAAATTATGCAAAGTAAATATACATTGCTTCAAGGTACTGGGGAATGATCATCTGCTTATTTCTCAGGCAAAATAGTCAGCCAGCTGCAGGCAAAAAATCCTATAAATAAGGCTGTCAGAATGCAGGTGTAAATAAGAAAACTTGTTAAATAAATACATAGTTACAAATACATTGTTTATATATTTCAGAAAATGGTGGAGACTAAGTTTAAGTTTTCTCCAAAATAAAATGAAACAAATATAAATGATTTATATAGAAATTTAATAATTAAGTAAATAAAATAAATTTATACTAGTCACCAACATTTATAAAACAGATAAAACCTGCAATTCCCAATAAAGTTATTTCTCCTTTTTTTTTTTTAAAGAATGTGAATTTTTCAGAGACCTGAAGCAACTAAAACTATCCCTTCAAGTTTCTGGGACTTTACTGCGTCCTCATCCAAGATGGGGAAAAAATCCCTAGAAAAGTTATGGTGTATGATGGGTGGAGAAATTGAATTTAATTTAGTTTGTATAACCTTTTTCTTTTTTGCAGATGAACCATCTAGCCTCAGTATACTTACTGCTGTCCAAAGTAAAAATTATGGCGCTAACTTCAGTATACTTACTGCTGTCCAAAGTAAAAATTATGGCGCTAACTTCACAGGTAAGGTTCACATTATCACATTTTCCACCTATTACAAGATGAAGTAATTTTCTAATGCTGCCAGCATTTATTAGCTCTCTTTATGATTGTTGCTCTTTTTTCAAGCAGTAACAGTCAGTGGGACAAATATTTTTCTGACATCAACTTAAACATGGCATTGCCTAAATCTGTCCTTGCCTAAACAACTTTTCCCACAGACTGTTTCCTTCCTAACTAAACATTGAAATATTTCAAATATAGAGGTTATGGAATACATGAAGACACTGACTGAAATATGCAGGTTATGCCCACATTTTTATAAATTGAATGAATTTAGTGATTTTTTTAAAAAATGTAATGCATTCAGATTCCAATCTGGGTCTATATTTCTATTTTCAGTCAAGTTTGGTTTTTCAAAGATACTAAATACTTTCTACTTACATAAAAATGCACAGTATCCTAAACTTTTTTACTTGTAACAGCATGGTTAATGGTATAATACAAATGATCCATTAGCAAGTTGGGTTAAGCAGTAATGCCTTTAAAAAAGATGCATATCTAGTACCAAGGAACATATACAGGTATTCCTTGATTAATAATGATTAGACCCACATTTCCATTCCTGTGATGTGGTCATAAACATGATGTCACATAACAGCAGAATCCTGGCAATTCCCATGGCCATTATTAACCAAATCCCATTGGTCATTAGTTTAGGACTCTCCCTGATCCAAGCCATTCCTGACTTGGTCCTTTCCAACTTCTAACTTTGGTAAGGTAAGGAACTGCCTCCTCTTGAACTCCTCCCACCTGCCTCTCTCCCCCCATGTTTGGCAGTCTGCTTAACAGTTCTTCATGGTGGTGGTGACAGTGGTAGCACCAGTGGACTTGGGGCTGAAGTAGAGGCCTGGAGCCTTCAAAAATTTCCACCAACTGCCACTGCGCCTGAGCCTCTACTTCAGCCCCTATGCTGCCACCACCATTACTGCCACTGATGAGTGCTTTCTTAAACCCTGCACTGCAGCCAGCTACTCAAGAGCCATAGCGCAAAGCCCCATCCATCCTCACTGCCCTGTGCTTTGTTGGGCTTGCTACCCCCAGTTGTTCTTTGCTGCCTTCTTGCTCCTGCAGTGTTGTGACCCAGGCCCAAGTAAGTAGTAGGAAAATCAGTCAGTAAAAAAACAAACAAACTTTATTCAAACAGCTGAGAATTACTTCATTCCCAACGTTGTTCAACTAAACGTCGAACCCAACGTCGTTCAACTAAATTAAAGCAAATTCCTCCCAACACAAATTCCTCAGTCGTATCACAAACCTTGGTCCAATTAGGCAAACTGCCGAAGGCCTTTCTTGGCAAACATTCAGAAGTCACAGATACAAAAATAAATGCAAGATGTAGATGAAGAAGGTGAAGAAGATGAAGCTACCAACGTTGTTTTCTGGCAAAGGCCAAATGCCATTGCTGGTCTGTTTTAAGCCTTATGGGAGGGGCCAATCATCTCTTGGCCCTACTCCTGAGTTGTCCTTTTTGCTTGAGCTGCTCTTGCCTTCTGGCAGCTCTTCTCATGAGTGCATTAGGAATAGGTTCCTCCTATTCCTCTGCCTCACTCCTATTTATTTATTGGATCAATTTATATGCCGCCCTTTTCTGGAGACTCAGGGTGGCTTACAATGCATTAATACTTCATACTTTTGTATATACCTGCTTAGTAGGGCTTTCAGCCCACCCTAAGCAGTGTTCTTTTTTATACAATCAATTGCCCCTATTGTAGATTGCCCCTACAATCCGGATCCTCATTTTACCTACCTCGAAAGGATGGAAGGCTATCCGTTTCTGGAGGCTCTGGAGTCTGCACCTCACTCCCAATGGCCCTGGCCCCATCTCTGCCTCTACGCAGAGCCCTCATCTGGGCCTTCCCCAGCCTCCAGGACTAGCCCATGTTCTTCCTCAGCCTCATTGCTGTCCTACTCCGCTGCCAGCTCCACAGGCTGCTGGCAGACCACAACATGCTGCTCCTGCCCTACACGAAGTAGCAATAACAATAGCATTTACTGTAGTCTTATATATCACCCCATAGTGCTTTACAGCAGAGTTCCCCAAGCTTTTCAGTTTTGTGAACTGGCGGGGGAGAGGGGATGGTTCCATGCATGCGTTGGGCAAGCACACACAAGCACGCCCTCGCCTACTGCTTGTGTGAATGGGGATATGTGCATGCATGCATGCACCTGCCACTTCCACGGCCCAGTTCTGAAAGGCTCAAGGCTTAGTAGTGGGCCACGACTTAGGTGTTGGGGAGCCCTGCTTTATAACTCTCTCCAGGAGATTACAATATAAGCATTATTGGCATATTATCCCCAACAATCTGGGTCCTCGTTTTACCAACCTCGGAAGGATGGAAGGCTCAGTCAGTCTTGAACCTTGTCAGGATTGGACTCCAGGCTGTGGGAAGAGTTTGCCTGCAATACTGCACTTTACCACTGCCTAACCATGTGGTAGCTGCTGACCACACCAAGTAGTAACTGCAACTGTCAAAGAAACAACCTGAGATCTTTTACTTGCAAAGAATTTGCCCTGTTACTAAACTTCCTACAATGTTTCTCCTTGCCAAAGCTTCTAGATTGTAGAGTTCCTACTCAAGAGGTCATCTGAATTTACATGATATAGGTTTGATACCCTGGGGACTCCTGTTCCTACATCCTTTCAGCATGCAAAACCTGTCTTCTGCAAGCTGGTTAGGTTGAGTAGCAGAATTTATACCATGAAGCTCTTCTGGTTATGTTTATTTAAACAGGAAACAAATTCCCCTGATTTGATTAAAGGCCAACATTGCAATGAATATTCCACACATGTTCAAATTAATGCAAACTGAATTTACTTTAGATTTTACAGGTCAGTGGGCAAGAGCTGAAAATCACATCTGAAAGATTGATATGACTAAAAGATAAATCATTCATTGTAAAGTTGAGGAATGTAACAGTAATTGATCAGCTGTGCTACTGTTAGTTTCAAAAGAAAATTTTTTGAGTGGGCGGGGAGCTTTAGCCAAAATGAAAGCAATATATGTTTGGCTCACAATTTTTCATGCTTTTACGTTTTTCATTTGTGAATTCATGTTGTTGAAAAAATGACAGATTTCTGTTATTTCACTGTATAGTTCATGTTATTTTTGCTTCTTATTTATACTTACATACTGTAGAAGCTTTTAACTGAAACTGTTTGAAAAAAAAGCAGCCAAAACACTACTCTGAGTTTTGAAAAATATTAGAAAATTTATTAGCTGTTTTCTTTCTTCTTCCATATTCATGCCAATAGAAGCAAAGTCCAGATATTTGCTCCAAAACAGGACAGGCTTATCTCATCATTAATGCCAAGATTCAAACTAGTGACCTGACAAACAAAACCTTTTATATGACCCACCAGTACAAAAGTTTGGTTCAAAATATTATGAAAGATCGGCCCTCCAGATGTTGAATTACATCCTTCTTTGGTTCCACCTATTACGGCCAATGATCAGGAGGCATTTCAGTTCAATAACTGAACTGTCTCCACCCTTTAAGAATCTAAATTCTTGGCTTAATTAAAAGTCAGACTCAGTCATTGAATTTATATTTGGAAATGGCAAAAACGTTTGATATTAGTTTGATCTGTGGCTAAAATTGGCTTACAAATATACATCTCAGGAAGGATTTTCTTGACTTAGAAAAGTTAAAAATAACAAAGAAGTTGCTTTTCTTGCAAGGCTTCATTATCTTAATATTGAAGACATTATTCAGAGTTTAACAGAACTTGATAAGACCATGTCTCTTTTGCAACTTGAATTCATAAAGAGATTTTCCACATATAGTATATGATTATGGGATAGGGATTATTTTTTCTTAACACAATGATATGCTCTGGTTGTGGAAAAATACTTCTTCCACCAGATATAATAGGAGACTGTTCTATTATAAAGCTTGCTTAATAATAAAGAGCAATATATTTTATTTTACTGAAAACACCTAGGTCAAAAAATTAAGAGAAAACTGCAGGCATCTCCAGATCAAACGAAAGAATAGGTAGAACATCCTAAAATATATTGCATTTCTCTTTTATCTTCATATCCCCCCATTTGGGGGGGGGGAATCTGGGCTGGAATAAGAATGATGCCATTGATTTAGAGAATTTGAGATATTATAATCAACTCTAATCTTTTTGGAAATGTCCATATATGTTCAGACTTTGTATCCATTATTTAGATATTTGTGTTTGTTCTAGTGATGTTTATTAAAACAGTGTTCTAGTTCCTGGTTTTCTCCATTCACAAAGTTTCCATCTATTCTTGCATGCTGTTTACACAATTTTTCAGAATCCCAGTTCTTGGATTATATTTTTGCATTGAAACTGCAGCACATTAAGAATGTTGCAGAATTTATTCATACATTGTTTATTGCCAAGTCTTGCCTTCTTTTCTCTCCTATTACATCATGCTATTTATATAGGACATTGATAAGGACTTCTCCCCAATCACTCCCAAAATATGTGTTCTATTTAATTATAGTAAATGATATATAATTAATTCAATCTCTTAGGCACATTCTATACAAAATAATACCACTTATGTAAATAAGCAGGTAAAATCAGAGGTGAAATGCTCCCCTTTGTACCGGATCGCCCGATCTGGTAGCGATGATGGCGGGTGGTTCGGAGAACTGGTAGCAAAAATCCCTGCCCACCCCCCATGCCCAGCTGAACCGCGCGATCAAAAAACATTTTTTCTACAAATGCTTTTAAAAGTTTTTTTAAAAATAGCCTCTGATGATCATGTGGCTCAGCTGGGATCATTAGAGCCTTTTAAAAGCATTTTTTCTACAACCTCTTCAGCTGAAGAGATTGTTAAAAAATGCTTTTAAAAGGCTCTGATGATCAGGCAACTCAGCTGGGATCGTCAGAGCCTTTTAAAAGCATTTTTTTTACAACCTCTTCAGCCAAAGAGGTTGTAGAAAAAATACTTTTAAAAGTTAAAAAAAAAGTTGGCCATGCCCACCCAGTCACATTAACACACCTCCCCCAAAGACACGCCCACAGAACCGGTAGTAACAAATTTTACATTTCACCACTGGGTAAAATGTGCTAGTCTCTAACCCCAAGAAGAGCATACATTGAAGCTACAATTCAGTAAATACTTGCATAAAATAGAGTGATCACATAATCTTCAAATTCAAATTAGCTTGATGTACTAGTGGCCAAAATTGTGGAAACCTTTTGGGAAAAGTATATTTTCTAAAACTTGCTAATAACACCACTTTTATTTGGAGTAGTACCATAAAATTATATATCAATGGAAAGATAATTTAATCAAGAATGTAATGCAATAACTTTTATGAAGGATTTGCTATTAGAATTGCAGTTACAGTATAAAGAAGAAAAGTGAAACATGTAGAAAAAACGAGATATACAAAAATTATCACCATAGAAAAAATGAGATATACAAAAATTATCACCATGTCACTTAATATTTAGTTGGGTAACCTTTAGTATAAATTACAGCCTTACAATGTCTTCTCATGGAGTGAACCAAGTCTTTTAGTTCTGCAGCTGTTATAATGTGAAACCAAGATTGAATGATTGCTTCTATTAACTGGGTTTTATTGCTGGGTTGCTTCCGACTAACAAGTTTCTTTAGTCTGCTCCATAGATTTTCAATTGGGTTAAGGTCTGGGCTATTCCCAGGCAATTCCAGCAGTGGAATATGATTACCTTGAAACTCCCCCAAAAAGTGGTGTCATTAGCCATCAAACCTCAAAAAATACACTTTTCCCAAAAGGTTTCCACAATTTTGGCTACTACTGTACAATATATTAATTAACCACAAACAGGAACAGATAATAGTACAAGTTATAGTTGAAAAGAATCTGATGAGATATGGATGATGCATTCAAAGTCTTAAGTAGTTCTCTTAGAACTACTGAAATATATTCAACAGTAATGATGCCATCAACAGCAAGATGCCTCTATAGAATGAAAAAAGTATATGCTTTCTGCTAGACCAGTTCAGTAAGCTGAGTAGGCTAATGAAGTTAGGTTAAATGTAATGGCTGTTATTTTTCTGATGCACAAAAACAGCATTGTTGCGCAACATAAAATAGAAAAGGTCATTACTGAGAACTCAGTGGCAGATAGAGGATCATGTAAACCACCATTTTTAAAAATAACCATAATATTCCGTCTCAATATTTTGTGACACCAGATTAATTTATAATGTCTGTTGCACAATTTTGGTTATTAGGTTTTAAAGCCACAACATGTGACCCAACAATGTAAAAAACACATGGCAGAAAGTTTTGTTTTGGGTTTTCACTGTTTTAATGTCATACTTTTCCAAGAGCAGAGCAGCCAAAAGAAAACAGAAAGCAATAGGAATGTGCAATGATAATACATGCCAAGCCAAAGTATTAAGAGCACCATTAAGGCTAAGATTACATTCCTACTTTTATGTGGAAGAAAGAAGACAAAAGCTACTTCAAGTCAGTGATTTCAAACGTTTATGGGAACTGTAATACTGCCTAAGATGATTAAACACAAATAATCTCTTTCTGCCTTTTTTTTTCTTAAAGAGTTCAGATCAAATTATGCTTAGAATTGAAAACCATTAATGACAGAAACCAGAACTGGCCCTTTGGAAGAAAGCTGTATTTATTTGGAGGCCTCTGTCATTTTCTCTTTAGATTGTCACTTAACTTATGATTCCAAGAAGTAAACAATGGTTAAGAATCCTCCAGAAAGTCAAAGCTTTTTTTTCAACTGCTTAGAATTTAGTCACGAACAGAAAGAAGTAAAAATGAGAGGGTATAACGAATGGTATCATACACTGTTGTGGTCCGAATAAGACCCAGACAATACATAGGTCTAAACAAGCACGCTTAATCTGATCAATTGGAAGAAAAGCATCCTAACTCAATATCTAACTCAAAAGCCTTTTAGCAGGTGTTTGCTAACCATTTAGTCCTACTTGATTTGGTGCTCTCCAGTGTATTGTGACAAGCAAATGAGACCATTTCATATTAAGATCTCATCAGACGAGAGCAAACCAACCACACACACACACACACACACACACTGTACAAGTTGTTCTTTGCATGCACATTTTCATCTCAATATGCATTGCAATTTGAATCCCATTGACCATGGATCCTCGTCACAGAAACATTTGTTTGACACTATGTTTTTTAGATGATAAAATAAACCATGTTTAGTTTCTTTAATGCAATTCTCTCCCATTTTTGGTCTTATCCAGTTATATTGGGCTATAACTTTGTAACTTTTAAAAGTTATCCATCATGGTGAGCTGATCTCAACATTCTGAGTTATCAGACTTCTGATCCAATACAGTACATTTGATGACCTCTAGGCAAAAAGGGCCGATGCAGATTTTTATTAATTACAGCTAGTCCTCAACTTACAACCGTTTGTTTAGAGATGGTTCAAAGCTGCAATGGCACTGAAAAAAGTGACTTGTGACCAGTCATTGCATTTAGGATTATCAAGCATCTCCACGGTCATGTGATCAAAACCCAGGTACTTGTCAACTGGCATGTATTTACAAAGCAGGCAGCATCCTGGGGTCATGTGATTGCCATTTGTGACCTTCCCAGCCAACTTCCAACAAGCAAAATCAATGGGAGAAGCCAGATTTACTTAATGACTACATGATTCACTTAACAACTGCAGTTCACTTAATAACCATGGCAAAAAAGGTATTAAATTCAGGCACAACTCACTAAACAACCATCTTATTTACCAATGGAAATTGTGGTCATAAGTCTACCTGTATCACAAAAACTGTTGCCTTATTTCTTCAATAAGCACCTGCATATAACTGCCTTTATTTCTGATTATGTGATCATTTGAACTAAATAATCTTTTATAACAGGGGTGTCAAACTCACGGGCCATGGGCCAGAGGCGTCACATGCTGGCCACAGACACCCCCATTTTAGTAAAGGGGGGAAAGTCATGATACATCACATGACGACAATGTGACACTGCGAGTTTGACACTCCTGTTTTACAGTAATACTTCTTCAGATGCTTATTGCATAGTAATTTTCCATCTTAACAACCTAAATCTACAAACTTAGTTCCTGCCAGAACTAATCCTTCCCTCACCCCCCATCATCCTCCCAGAATTGATGAAGCTTCCTGAATGAGAAGTGAAACATCTCCTTCAGGGGTGGGTTCTAAAATTTTTTACTACCAGTTCTGTGGGCATGGCTTATTTTGTGGGCGTGGCTTGATGGTCATGTGACAATTCTTTAGGATTTAGCAGAGGTACTGGACTACCAGGCTTTTAACTGCTTGCAGAGCTGTACCGGTCTACTCATTTGTTTTTGGCGGCATTGGTCTACCCATTTGTTTTTGGAGGCACTGGTCTACTCATTTGTTTTTGGAGGCACTGGTCTACCACCACACTGCCTTTTAACACTGATCAGCTGTAGGGCGGCCCTTTGAAGCCCTGCGGCAAGAGTTTAAACAGGTTTTTTCCTTCTAGCCGATCAGCTGGGACTTGGGAGGCAGCAATAGATTGGGGGTGGGGTCAAATAAAAGGTAAGAATAATGTGTGGGGGGGTGGGGGGGTGGAAGGGCCCAGCTCCCGAACAAAGAAAACCGGTTTGATGACGTCATATTGTCACCGCTACCGGCTTGGCTGAACCGGGCCTAACAGGGAGGAACCCACCACTGATCTCCTTCCTCAAGGAGAAAACAGTCCAGTTACCTTTTGAAAAAGCACATTTGAGACAACCATGACCAGGATGACTGAGAGTCTCCATAGACATCTAAATCTACAAACAATTGACTTCTGAACTACCATGTGCATGAAGCGTTTTCTTCTTCTACTAACACTCTTTAGGTGGAAGGAGTGATCATATAATGTGATAAATCCTTTTTCATTATTCATTTTATATAGATTATAGCACCAGGATACCAAAAAAAAAAAAAAACCACTCCATGAAATTCTTGGATGCTGATAAAATATTAAGTAGGTTAGCTCTGATTTGCCACATCTAATGACATTACTGTCATGGTTTTGAGTAATGCTTCCAATTACATTTGGAATTATGGGGAAAAGTTATCTGAATATTTCATCTGAATGGTTCATTCACATATGTAATAGATTAGTTGAAAGCTGCAATATTCATTGCTCACAAGTTCATGGTTTTGGTTCTGGTTCTCAGCATCACAAATACGTGCAGATGATAGAAAGGACATGATGTCCTAGCAGGTTATTATGTATAGTTAGGAAAATGCAAAGATCTGTCATTGTGGTGTTAATAAACTGAAAATGGTACTCGAATCCACAAATGGATAGGCAGATAGGGGAAGAGCTTCCGTTAAAAGCATCAATTCAGAAAGCAAAGAATTCAGAGGTTACTGAGAAATGCACATGGCATCAAGACTGTGTGGCTTTTAAAAATGGCTGTATGTTGACAGCTGATGACAGAAAAGTCAGCTTTATTATTGTCTATATTTTCACATGAAGAAATGAGATCCTCGCAAAGAGACACCCTTTTCTAACCACCGTGAGGATATATTTATTTACAACTGGAATGATAATTACACGTACGGTTGATATACACTAAAATTTGGTTCCTCTTTTAACCTTAAGAAAGGATAATTCTCCCACCAAATCTGTTATTACCAGAGCTGTTTTGTTTTTCCTGCAACGTATAGTTGTCTGCCAGCTTGCCAGCTCAGCAAAGACACCATAAGCACCTGTTTTTTAAAAAAATAAGAACATAGGAAACACTGTGCTCAATAAGGGCAGGGATTCCTCTCCTGCATCAGACTACTTCCCACAAAGGCTAGCCTGATGCTTCCAGAAATATCACAAAAAGTCTCTCCTTGTTGTTTGTCTCTCTGTTAACTATGCTTTCTCTTAAGATGCAGGTGGAAAATTTAGTTCTTTTGCATCTCAGTCAATAGCAGGGAGGGAAACTGAATATAAAAGCAGGGACCGGGAAAGGGAAGTACATTTGTCTATATCAGGGGTCTCCAATCTTGGCAACTTTAAGACTTGTGGACTTCAACTC
>WNWU01000001.1:43409813-43423777 GCA_012654045.1 Ptyas mucosa
AATTGGAATCCGCCATTCTGTTGCTAAGTGAGATGTCATTAAGCAAGATATCCTATGACCACAACTTATGATTTTACTACCAGATTCTCCATTGATTCTACTTGTCAGAAGCTGGCTGTGAAGAGTGTCAATAGTGATAACATGACCATGGGAGGCGGTGATAGTCATAGACAGCCACCAATGGATTACTGGATGCTGCAGTAATCATGTGAGGATCAGTCGAAAAATATCTGTGTCAGTGCCATTGTAACTTTGAATGGTCACTAAACGGGGCAGTTGTTTAAGTGAAGACTTCCTGTATTTTTCAGCTTTTGAGATAAAAATCTTCTCAGAGCATTAATCAATGGCATGCCTTGCCTCCAGAAGTTGTGGGTGCTCCAACACTGGAGATTGCCAGTTATAGTGGGTGCAGCCGTGCAAGTTATAGTGGGTGCACCTAGATACACCCATATTACACCAATTCTCCGTGAGCTGCACTGGCTCCCTATCGGTCTCCGGGTGCAATTCAAGGTGTTGGTTATTACCTTTAAAGCCCTACATGGCTCAGGACCAGGCTATCTTCAAGACCGCCTTCTACCACATAGCTCCCAGCGACCAGTAAGATCCCACAGAGTCTGTCTCCTCCGGGTCCTATCAGCTAAACAATGTCAGCTGGCAGGCCCGTGGGGGACGGCCTTCTCTGTGGCTGCCCCGGCTCTCTGGAACCAGTTACCTCCTGAAGTCCGGACCACCCCCACCCTATTGGCCTTCTGCAAAGTGGTGAAGACCTAGCTCTTCCGGCAGGCCTGGGCCATTGATCTCATTATAGTGATCTTGTGAGACCCGGCCACAAATTGGAATGTATATTTTTTAACGTTTTAATGTTTTAATGTTTTCTTTTAACTTTTGTATGGGATATTGTTGCATTGTTTTATTCTCTGTTGTAAGCCACCCAGAGTCCCTTGGGAGTTGGGCGGCATAGAAATGCGACAAAATAAATAAATAAATAAATAAATAAAAATAAAAAATAAAATAAAATAAAATAAAATAAAATAAATAAATTTTTAAGAAGAGATTGGACAACCATTTGTCTGAAGTGGTATAAGGTTTTCTGCTTGAGCAGGAGGTTTGACTAGAAAACCTTCCAACTCTGTTATTTTGTTATTTTATGAGCAATACAAATAATTGTAAGTAAGAATTGTGTATCCATTACATCAAAATATATAAAGAAAATATTTCTAAGACTGCTTGCATTCTCTTTAAGAGGAAAGGACACCGGAACTAGGTTCTTTGGTGATTCTCATTTATCTGCCTTCTCTCTCTCCTAAGAGTCTTCCTCAGGGGTGGGTTCTAAAAAATTTTACTATCGGTTCTGTGGGTGTGGCTTATTTTGTGGGTGTGGCTTGGTGGGGGTGTAATGTTACTGGGTGGGCATGGCCAACTTTTTTTTATTAACTTTTAAAAGCATTTTTTCTACAACCTTAAGAGGTTGCAGAAAAAAATGCTTTTAAAAACCTCTGATGATCAGGCAACTTAGCTGGGATCGCCAGAAGCTTTTAAAGGCATTTTTCCCCCTACAACCTTTTAAAAGCCTCTGACGATCCCAGCTGAGCGGCAGGATCATCAGAGGCTTTTTTTTTTAACTTTTAAAAGCATTTTTTCGGCCAGAGGTTGTAGAAAAAAAGCTTTTAAAAGTTAAAAAAAAGCCTCTGATGAGGTGGGCGGGGTAAGTGAGCGGCAACCAGGCCGGGGACTGGTTTGGGGGCGTGGCCAGCCAATGTTATTACCGGTTCTCTGAACTACTACAAATTTTTACTATCGGTTCTTGCGAACCGGTGCGAACCGAGAGCAACCTACCACTGGTCTTCCTACAGGGAAGCTATCAATAAGGTCCCTATTTGGAAGAAGAGCCCAGGGGAACATATTTCTCTGATGTCACCTTCCATCTTCACTTTGTTCCTTGAACTATGAATGTTCACTAGCATACTTAGTGATGGACAAAACTACCATAGGGTAAATCAAACAGTTTCTACTGTGTCGACACTTAATTAATTTAAAACAGAAAAACTAATTCAAGAGGCCAGCCATGCAAACAAACCTGGAGAATTTAATAAACCTAATGCCTAAAAGGATTGTTTATCCCCTCTGTTTTTTCTTCTCTTCCTGTGTTTGCAATCAAAATGTTTGGGGTAGGTAACCACAGTGAATGTTGTATATCAGCATTTTTATCAGCTTGAAACTAATCTCACAATAATGAAACATAGCAAGGAAAGCTTTTTGATTAATACCCTTTAAGGCTATAAAGATGGAGACATTATATAGGAACCCTTTATGCCTTTCTCTGCAAAACTGGCTCATTAAGGATAACTGTCAAATGAGAAGCTGCCCAGCAATCAATCAAATCTGTTGTTTTCTGCTGTGTAAATGTATGTCAAGTGGCATTTGGATGATGCCAAATTCCTACTCTGTTTATTAGTCACTAAGGTCATTGTGTCATACGGTTAAATCTTTCACAATACATTTCTTCTAAGTAGCCAATTCACAGAGTTGAAGTTTTGCTGGATACAAGGATATTTCTGTTTGTTTATAACAGACGGACTGGATAAATACTTACATCATATGGTAAAACTGTTCCTGAAAATAATAAACATCTTAAATGTGCTCTCTTACTGACAGAAAAGCAACTTATTAGCGGATTTTTTTCCTTTGTAGGTTTTTTTAATCCAGCCATTTTAATTTTCATTATTGGAAAGTATTTAAGTTTATAATTTACCTTTCTGAATTCTGGAATTACACAATTTAGCAACAATATAATTACATTTTTACTACTGTCTTGGTTGACACTGTCTTTACAATATATTTGATTCTCACTGAATATAGAAAAATTTCTAGCTATTGGCCTTTCCTGATGTCAATTTTTTACAGTTATGGCATAGGCAGGTTATCATATTTTGGAAGATACGGTGTGTATGTTAAGTAAACATGAGGAAGAAACATACAGGGTTAGAAAATTTTAAACAAGTTTGGATGAACATGTGAATTGCAGAAAGTGCAGCAATGATAAGTACTGTATGTGTAAAGAAGATAGAACAGATAGTCAACTACAAGGAAAAGGAGATACTTCACATTATTTAGAAATAAGTTGGTGAAAATAATAAGATTTTTATTGAAAAATAAGTTTTCATAAAAATAAGTCTTTCTATTTTCAGAGGTCTGTTTATTCACATCTCATTTTAAAAGGCTGTTTGCAGAAAGATCCAGATTGATCCAAACATTGTTAATCGATCCATTGACTGTCATACTTTGTTTAGTTAGCATGATTGTTTTTAAAAACTGAGTATCATATGGACCTTGACAACAGGGAAACTGCTGAAAACATATCTGAAGATGTAAAAATATGGACCTTTCAATTGACCCACAGAAGATATCTGCAAGTAAAGGAAATAGATATTTGCTATATTATTTTATTGCAATAAAAATGTTTGATACTGAAAAATAAATTATTCTTCTATAGTCATGATGTCTATCCTCTGGATGGGTTCTTAAACATATTATGAAGTAGCAATTTTTAATCAATTCCTGATTTTGAGTAGTATTTTTAAAGAATTTGAACATTTAGAACAGTGAAGCCTAACATGTATCTGCTCTCTCTTCTGTATGATTTTTTTTGTGGTTGTTGATATAAAAATGTAAATTGTGAAAGTTACTGCATAAGTAATTGTTACGTATTTTATTTTTTATTTATAAATTTTAAACTACCCAATAGCAGAACTGAACAGTTTACTATAAAATGCATTAAAAGAAACAATTTGAATAAAAACATATAAAAAAGAATAAAACATTGTGAAAACACCATGCAAGCAGTAATTCAAAATCTAAAATAATATAAATTAAAATACAATGTAAAAGCTTGCAACTTACAATTGCAAGACTAGTAGAGTACTGTATATTGCATGTAACTAAGAAGAAAAATTCAGAAAAGCTTTTCCTGAATTAAGTATTCCAGGAAACATATCAATGTGAATTCCATTTCTAAATACCAAAACATATTTATTTAGAAACTTAATTTTTTATTTCAAATATGTAAGGTAACTTCATGTACAATGGAACTATCAGTATTGCCATGATGATTATATACTTCTTATAGCTTCTGCTTTAGCTTTCCATGTATTACCAATTGCTAGGGGAATATAAGGAGAGTGTGACTGTCCCAAGAAAACTAATGTCAAATTTATTTTGAATGAGTCCTTAGATACCAGAACAACCTTACTTTTTTAAAATATATATTTATATGCCGCCCTTCTCCGGAGACTCAGGGCGGCTTACAATGCGTTAAGCAATAGCCTTCATACTTTTGTATATTTATACAAAGTCAGCTTATTGCCCCCACAAACCGGGTCCTCATTTTACCCACCTTAGAAAGGATGGAAGGCTGAGTCAACCTTGAGCCTGGTGAGATTAGAAGTCACAGTAATTGCAGGCAGCTGGATGTTAAATGCTGCCTTAGTAGGAGGCATTAGCCTGCTATGCCACTCAGGCTCAGGTCTACTTAACTGTAGACCATAGTCCAGTCTTCCTTTTAAAGAAAAATGGCTCACTCCTTGAATACAGCATAGCAGCTGATCAGAATAGAGCTGGAAGGGACCTTGGAGGTCTTCTAGTCCAACCCCCTGCTCAAGAGGAGACCATTTCAGACAAGTGGCTGTCCAGTCTTTTCTTAAAAACTTCCAGTGATGAAGCATCTAAAACTTCTGGAGGCAATTGTTAATTGTCCATACTGTTAGGAAGTTTCTCCTTAATTCCAGGTTGCTTCTCTCCTTCATTAGTTTCCACCCATTGTTTCTTGTCTTGCCTTCTGTTTCTTTGGAAAATAAATTGACCCCTTCTTCTTTGGGTCAGCCCATCAAATAGAGCAGGGCCGACGGGCCAGATGCATCACACACTGACCATGCCCATAATCAGTTTAGCAAAGGGGGGAATGTCCCAAGACACCGCATTGATGACGCGAGTTTGACACTTCTGAAATAGAAGAATGTCACCTTTTCCTGGTTGTGATCTTTCTGGATGTGACAGCTTCAATGGTATTGATAGTATTTTATGTTACATAGTGAGCTGGATGAAGAATCTGTATCTTCAGTGTGATCTAGCATCCTTCTCTTCAAAAGTGCCAGACTGTTTCCAAGCATCATTCAGAATGCTCTTATGATTTGTTTGGTTTTTTATTCTAAGCAGCCTGGGAATCAGATAGCCCAGTATTCTTTTTCATAAATCTTTCCACATTTTTCAAGGCACCCAGCATCAAATTCAGACAACAAAATAAAGTATGAAGCGCTTTAGGTAGACTTCCAGATGGCTCAAAGATGGCTCAAAACTACATTCACGGACTCCCAAAAACACACACAAACACATTGGTGAGTCTTCAAAGGAATAAAGTTGATTCTTTGGATGTGCTCAGAACCCTTCTATAATGTGGGTGATTAATACATAATATCTGCTTCTGCCTTTCTTCATTTATAGAAGTATACTTAGGGTTCTATAGCTGTCTTTCTGCCTTATTGAGATATAGAAAGATATCTGCTTGACTTCAACAATGCTTATGCCTCCTCTACCTCCAGACCATGTCCTATTTATTTGTTTGTTTGTTGCCTGGTCTATTTATGCAGTGTTTTTGACAAATAAGTTGCTACCTGTTTATAGCTAATTTTTTTTTAATTTGAAGTGCCCAATCCCTGCATGAAGTTTCTAGGCTAGCCATTACACATTATTTGTTCTAACAAATTAAAGGCTGTTTTATTATAGGTCTGTGTCTATATATTAAGGTATCTATTTGCATAGAAATCACCCGTCCATAAACACAGTAGTGCTAACATGACAAAATATGCATTGTAATGTCAGAGTGCAAGTTCCACTTCATATTTGTACATAGCATGACAGACAAATATATAATTTACATGATGATATTCCAATGCACATTGGAGGCTATTTGGAGGCTGTGGGGACCTGGATGCGGAGGAGTAATTTACTAGGCTCATCCCTAGTAAAAGCAAGTTGCAATGAACCTGGAGATTTTTTTTACCTCTCATTTTAATGAGACTGTATTTCCCCTGGAACAAAATCTGGAGATTGATTCAGATTGATTCACAAATTCTGCTCAAACAGCTGCGGTTTACAGAACCTTTGCAAAAATCCATTTTGGATTTCCCCAAGGCTGAGTAATTTGTGGAACTGTCTCTAATCAGTTAAACAAAGTTATCTTATGCAACCCAATGAAATGTGTGCCCTCTGTTGCTGCACTTGTTTTATGGATTAATATCTCCCCTGAGATATGGAAAACCTGATCCTGTTTGCTTATTGTAAAGCCTGAACCATCTGGCTTTTCCCCCAGGCACCAGGTGAGAAAGATTTGTGATCTTGTGACATTGTGATCCAATGTAATTGATTGGATTGTCTTGGCAGAACTGTAGCATTTCATTATATTTTATTTTTGTTCTTTCTGCTTTTGCCTCTGCAGCACCCTGATTCATTTTGGGTGGTCAGCTCTATAAATTAACTAACAAGACAAATAAGTAACTAAATACATTTTTGTCCTTTGCTTCCCCTTTGCCCTTTCTGCAGATGCAGATGCAGTTTTCATTCAGAAAACATTTATTTTGCCAATGTTTTAGACATTGTGTTTAAAACATTTCTTTCATGCAGCAAAAATCAATGATACAGGGCAAAAGATAAAGATTAGTTTCATGTTTGCAAAACAAAGACTTGTTACTATACCACCACTTGGTCTGTATATCTTGAAAGCTTATAATAAATCATGATAATCTACTATTGCAATACTGTGGTAAGAATGAGCAAAAATGCTGTAGCTATTTTGACCTTTGCCAACATTTTAGATCAGAATAATGATCTGCACAATCACAATTTTAATTATTCATACTCCTGGAAGTGATTTTTTCCCAATGGTCCAACAAGCCAAGTATGTCAAACAATGCATTTTTAGATTACCACAGTCAAAAATGAAAAATGGAAACAATAATTATATTGAACCGACAAAATCTTGGAACTTAGATTTGGAGGTTGGTTAACCAACTAACCATAATTTAGTCTCAATGATTGAACACAGGACTAAATCTATGAAATGTAAAATAGATAGTGTACATTTTACAAAGAAAACATGTGTCCTTTACAAAGACATACAAAGGGGTTGTTGACTGATGCCTGGTGATCACAACTTCTAAAGCAACACTGCCCAGCTGGTTGGTCTTTTCAGAAGAATCTTGAATTTTTTTGGATTGTGTTGTGCCTGCCAAGATTAGAGTGATCAGCTGAAGTTTGTGCATAAAGAAAAGTAATACAGGAGAATGTATTCAGCCTGCCATGAAAGCAAAAAGACCAGTAGCATGATATGGTGCTCGGGTTGTATTTAGTCTAGTTTTTCATCATTGCCATTCCCTTTTCCCTTGTTATGGTCTTTTGCTTTGTGTTCTGTATATCACTCTAATCCAGAGGTGTCAAACTCTATTTCATTGAGGGCCGCATCAGGGTTGTGTTTGACCTCGGGCGGGGATTGGCGTGGCTGGGGGGCAATGGCTGGGGGACATAGTTGGGATGGGCATGGCCTACTCAATGTCACTTGTGTCTGGGGTACCTGTGGTGGTCCGGGTGGGACTGGGGGGTCCATAATCAACAGCTGAGGAAGGTGAGACCAGGAAGAGTGCCAAACCCTTATCCCCCAGAGGAGCTTCATTGTCCCTCTCAGGGCACGTGAAAGATCCCTGGATGGCAGCACAGGCTGTCCAGAGCCCTAGGCAGTGGAGGGCAAGCCATGGTTCCATGAAGCAAGCTGTTCCACTGATTAATCTTTCTTGTTTTTAATGTTAATATACCTTTTAATATAAGATTTTAACATAAGATTACTGTATTTATTTTTATTTATTTTACTTTATTTCAAACTTATATACCGCCCTTCTCCCTGGGGACTCAGGGTAGTGTACAGCCAGGATTAAAGACATAGAATACGAACATTAAAAAACAATTAAAAATATATATAAATTTGGCCCCGTACTTTAAAAAGTAAAAGTAAACTAATTAAAAACATTTTAAAATCTTTTTAAGCCAGCCCGGCTTGCTGGAAAAGAAAGGTTTTAAGGGGACGTCAGAAGGCACCGAGGTCTTGGATTCTCCTTATCTCTGGGGGCAGCTGATTCGAGAGGGTAGGTGTCCCCACAGAGAAGGCTCTCCCCTGGGGGTCACCAGCCTACATTGTTTGGCTGATGGCACCCCAAGGAGGCCCTCTTTGTGGGAGCGCACGGGTCGATGGGAGGTCATCAGTAACAGCAGGCGGTCTCGAAGATAGCTAGGCCCTATGCCATGGAGTGCTTTAAAGGTGATAACCAAAACCTTGAAGCATACCCGGAAGACCACTGGGAGCCAGTGCAGCTCGCGCAAGAGTGGTGTTATGTGGGAGCGCCAGTGCGGCTGCGTTCTGGACCAGTTGGAGCTTCCGGGTGCTCTTCAAGGGGAGTCCCATGTAGAGAGTGTTACAGTAGTCTAGGCGAGAGGTGACGAAGGCGTGAGTGATTGTGCACAGAGAATTCCGATCAAGAAAGGGCCGCAACTGGCGAATCAGGAGAACCTGACAAAAGGTCCCCTGGTTACAGCCGTCAGATGTTCCTCCAAGGACAGCTGTATATCTAGGAGGACTCCCATATTGCGAGCCCTCTCCGCAGGGGCCAAAGACTCACCCCCAATAGTCAGTGATGGAGTCAACTGACTATATCGGGATGCCGGGATCCATAGCCACTCAGTCTTGGAAGGGTTCAGCTTGAGCCTGTTCCTCCCCATCCAGATCTGCACAGCCTCCAGGCACTGGGACATCACTTCAAGGGCATTGTTGGGGTGGCCTGGGGTGGAGATGTACAGCTGGGTGTCATCAGCATACTCATGGTATCTCACCCCAAAGCCACAGATGATCTCACCCAGCGGCTTCACATAAATGTTGAAGAAAAGGAGTGAGAGGACCAACCCCTGCAGCACTCCACAAATCAGAGGCCTTGAGATCGACCTCTGCCCCCCTGCCAACACGAATTGCAACTGGTCGGAGAAAAAGGAGGAGAACCACCGTAACACGGTGCTCCCCATCCCCAACTCTTCCAACCGGTGCAGCATGATACCATGGTCGATGGTATCAAAAGCCGCTGAGAGATCTAACAGGACTAGAACAGAGGAACAACCCCTGTCCCGAGCCCTCCAGAGATCATCAACCACTGCGACCAATGCCGTTTCCATGCTGTGCCCAGACCTGAAACCCGACTGGAACGGATCTAGATAAGATGTTTCTTCCAGGAATTGTGGAAACTGTTGCGCGACCACACTCTCAACAACCTTCGCCATAAAGCGAAGGTTGGAGACAGGATGATAGTTGGCTAATACTGCCGGGTCCAGGGAAGGCTTCTTGGAAACTAAGAATGGTAAGATGTAATTTCTCAAATTATATTTCTGCCTTGGACTCAAATTTCTTTTTTCTGGCCATTGCCTTAGTTGATGGTTCTTCCTCCTATTCCTCAAAATTCTTGTACTGCTGCTTGCTGCTTTGATGGCAGCAACACAATGATGCGAATTTTTTGGTAGTAGGTAACAACACTAGGAGACACTTTTCAACTCTCACAGGAAATGAATGAAGTTAGTAGCTTTGGTTCAGTCTGGGAATGTTTCTCGCAGAGGGAATAACAGTTGATAAAGTTCCCACAGGCATTGGTCGTCTAAAAACATTTCCTCACTAAAATTACTAACTATATCCCTGAATTATAAAGCTAGGGCAGGAAAAGTTGTGAAAAGCTATAATTATATGACAGTCTTATGAACACAGAAATATATCACTTTTTTTTTTTTGCTCTTGTGGCTTCCTATGATGTCATTAGAAACTTTCAATGTATTGCATGTGCATTTGTGCTTACATGTGTGAGGAGGGGGTATGAAGTATCCTTATCCGCAAACTATCTTTATCCTGTAGTTTGAGATCTATTATTTATTTTGTACAGTAATCTTACATTTAGTTTAAAGAAAATCAGGCACATATTCAGTGTAACCAGGCAAAAGTATAATAGCATAGCTTCTATTGTGACTTCTATTGTGCATTAAAGCAGCTGATACTGCTAATCTTCTCTGTACTAAATTTAAGGAAAAAAAGTGTATACCAAAATAAATACTTTTGTGAGCTTGCAAAACAAGCTTTAAGTCAGTGTTGACCAAAGCAATACATTTTGTCTGAACAACCCCTACTACCAATACCACTTTACTAAATTTACTAGGATGCTATGGTTATTACAATCTTCTTCAGATGCTGAAACCAGATCTACTTTCCACCATAGAAATATTTTGCTGCAACTTAAAATAGGTTCTCTTAAGGCATTCAATATCTTTGATCGACACTCTTATAGAACACCCAAAATGAACCTTAAAAGGTATAAGAACTAACACAGCTTGTTTCAAATAATAAATCAGGTTGGTCTGGTCTGGGGTAGACCATTCTAGTTCATTCCCAGTTTCAGTATGATTTGGAAAAACTAGTTCAATTCTTACTGGAAATTCTAGAATGTTCATCACAAGGAGGTATCACATTACCTTTATTCTTTATGATTATTGGGACTTGTAACATATGGGTAGCCAGATGTTATTCCATGGGGTTCAAACCATCTATCAAGAACTGAACTCATGGACTTTCATACTTAAATGACTATATACTGTATGGTGCATTATCTGATATAATGAAACATACATATCTTTCTGCTCTGAGAACTTAAGGGAAGTTGAACCATGTATACCATTCTAACAGTCTCTACAGGTAGTCTTCAACTTACAACAGTTTGTTTAGTGACCATTTGAAGTTACAATGGTACTGAAAAAGTGATTTATGACCATTTTTCACACATATGACTGTTGCACCATCCCGATGGTCATGGTTTACATTTATGAGGATTACAGTATCCCAGGGTCATGTGATCCTGTTTTGCAACCTTTTGACAAGCAAAGTCAATGGGGAAGCCAGATTCACTTAACAACCGTGTTACTAATTTAACAGCTTCGGTGATTCACTTAACAAATGTAGCAAGAAGAGTCGTAAAATAGGGCAAAACTCACTTAAAAAATTTCTCAGTTAATTACATAAATTTTTGGCTCAATTGTGGTCGTATGTTGAGAACTACTTTGTATAAATCCCTTCCTGCAAACTAATGAACATCAGGACCTGAACGAGGGCAAATATCTGTGTCTCAAGATAATGTTACACAATCCAATCTGAGTTGATCTGACTGGGACCAGAGTTTTAGTCTTCCAAGGTATATTGTTCCATTTGTGAAAGAAGTTATTTCATGCATTAATTCAATTTTGACATTTAATATTTTCAAATGTTTATATTCTTTTGAAGTTTATCACATGGAAGTTGGCATCTAGTCAACGAGGATGGATTTCCTGTACCTTACTTATAGCCAAAAGACTTATTGTTCAGCATTGGAAAGACAAACATTGAGCTCCAACTATTCAACTGTCTGGTGAAACAATTAATATACATTAACTATGGATGATTGTAATGAATCCTGGTTTCCCTTTATTGATGTAGGTATGTGTGTTTCTTTTTTATCTTTTGTTACTTATTTTATAATGTTTACATTATATTTCTTGCTTGTATTTAATTAATTAAAAAGAAAACTATGACTTAAGTTGGTATTCTGTGATTAACACTCTGCAATAATAGCAAACTTTCTTTCCTGTGATGTTCTTTTATGTATTGGAAAACACATCACTCTTAGTAATATCTTCTCAGACTAAACATATCCAATTCTCTCAGCCTCTCCTGGATAATATTAGTGTCCAGACCTAACATAATCCTTCTTGTTTTTTTCCATCTGTTCCAATTTCAATAGAGGATAATACAGGTAGTTCGCAACTTACAACCACAATTGAGCCCAACATTTTTGTTGCTAAGCAAGACAGTTATTAAGTGAATTTTGCCTCAGTTTACGGCCTTTCTTGACACAGTTGTTAAGTGAATCACTGCCATTGTTAAGTTAGTAACACAGTTCTTAAGTGAATCTGGCTTCCCCATTGAGTTTGCTTGTCAGAAGGTCGCAAAAGAGTATCACAGAACCCCTGGGATACGCAACCGTCATAAATATGAGTCAGTTGCTAGGCATCTGAATTTTGATCATTTGACTATAAGGATACTACTACGGTCGTAAGTGTGAAAAATGGTCATAAGGCACTTTTTGCAGTGCCGTTGTAACTTCAAACAGTTACTTAACAAACTGTTGTAAGTCAAGGACCACTGTATATGTAACTCAGGGTTCAACTGTGAAGTGTTTGGTACTCTCTGAGCTTGGTTGTTCGCTTGCAGACGTTACATTATACAACTAGGTAACATGATCAGTGCACTCAGTTGGATGTCTGAGCAAGCAATGAAACTCAAAGAACACCAAGAACTCCTGCTTAAGTGTCTCTAACTCTTTTAAAAGTATGTTGATGTAAATGGGGCATACTAATTCAGTAATGTCTACCTACAGGGAAAGAAAGGAAGGCGTTAATTTCTGATGCTCCTGCCAGCTTCTCACAGTTTAATGAGGAAGTTGGTAAAAGGAAGTTGCTGCCACTCCCACTGTTGTTTTTTGCCCATCCATGGTCATTCTGTTTCTCTGTTTAGGTAAGGAAAACTCAAAGGATGGTCCAATGGGGCACAGATTATCCAGTATACATATATTTTTGGTAAAGGAAATATCCCCATAACTAAAGTTTCAGTAACAATTACATCCATGGCAATGTAGAAAACAACTACTGATTTATCAGCGTAATACTACACAACCCATTCCTGCCTTAACTTTCTCCAGGAAGTCACTGACATCCTCCATTCATTTAATAAATTTCTGCTGCAATATCTACATCCTTTTTTTTTCACCCTGTATAACTGGCAGTCACTGGGTTCTTGCTAAATTATTAAACAATTATGTGCAGAAAATAAGAGATAAAACATGCAGCCTTATATATGCAGATAATTTTAATTATATTTTATTTAGATTGTGTGTTGATGCCATCTCCTGGATTATACCGGTACACATATCTTTGTCTATTCCTATTGTATTTGTTTTTAAGTAACTTTTTTTTCTGGGGAAAAAAGTAATGATATAGTGGGGGGGAGGGGGAATCTCACAGGAATGCTGAAGCAAACGTAAATCCACATAATGTGGAAAAAAAGTGCTTTCTTTTGTCTGAATTTCCCATCAAATTCATTGGTTGACTCATGGTCCTGCTATTTTAAAAGAAAGAGAAAAACATTTCCCTGTGTATTTCCTCCAAGTCATGCATGACTTTATATCGTGCTTTCTCCCCAGTTACCATTTTTCTAACAAAAAAGTTGCAGACATTTTAACCTTTTCTAATAGGGAAAGTGTTTGAGCTTCCTGATAATTCTGATTGCACTTCAACATCTATCTCTTGTCTACAGTGCAGTCTTTTTAGCAGTTCCAAGAAGATTCCACTCCCATTTGGACTCTGATACAAGTGACCTTGAGGGCACAAATAAACCCACAAGTGGCCTCACAAACTCTCAGAAAGAGTGCTAATGGGTTATTTG
This sequence comes from Ptyas mucosa, assembly GCA_012654045.1. Taxonomy (NCBI): domain Eukaryota; kingdom Metazoa; phylum Chordata; class Lepidosauria; order Squamata; family Colubridae; genus Ptyas; species Ptyas mucosa. The sequence goes on from WNWU01000001.1 coordinate 43,423,408, forward strand.
TCAGACCATCTGCAACCAGCAACAGCTCCCCATCGCCCAGTGCGTTCTCACAGGGAGGGCCTACTCAAGGTGCCGTCGGCTAGACAATATCGACTGGTGACCCCTAGAGGCAGAGCTTTCTCTGTGAGTGCTTCCACCCTCTGGAACCAACTTCCTCTGGGGCTTCGGTTGGCCCCTTACCTCCGCACCTTCCGCTGCGACTTAAAGACATGGTTGTTCAGCCTGGACTGGGTGGGGGGGGGTAACATGTATTTTAACACACTTTTATTGGATATCTCATTATTGTGAGCCGCCCTGAGTCCTACAGAGATAGGGCGGCATATAAATAAAATAAAATAAAATAAAATAAAATAAAATAAAATAAAATAAA
>WNWU01000001.1:43423787-43458214 GCA_012654045.1 Ptyas mucosa
AAAATAAAATAAAATAAAATAAAATAAAATAAAATAAAATAAAATAATGACCAGATGACTGCAAAGAAATATGACCTCCCCCTCTCCTGTCAGAACTAATCCTTCCACCGCTCCCACCATCCTCCCAGAACTAATGAAGCTTCTTGGATGAGAAGCAAAATGTTTTCTTCTTCTTCTTCAAGGGAAAAAAAAATCCAATTGCCTTTTGAAAAAGCACCTTTGGAACAACTATGTCCCGGATAGCTGAGAATTTCCATAGACATTGCCCTTCTCTGATTTTTTTTTTCTAGCTCTATTACATCTGTTTCCAGTTGTGGCATTGAGAACAGTATTGCAGAAATACACATACTTGTCCAGTCCTCTTCTATCAACTGGAAGTGTGAATGTGAATGTCATCTGAAATCCAGATGTTTGAGCTTCCTTCTTAGATCTTCATAGTCCACAATTATATAGTAGTAGCTACTCCTTGAACTATAATTTGCCCTGAAACATATTAACAGAATAGGGAAACTTCCAATGAAGTTGGTAAGTCCTTGCAAGTTGTCCTTTGATCTGTATTGCTGAAAGGCTGCACGTTTAATGAGAGAATGGATCCAACAGGCACACCTTTGTTTCAGTACCTCGCAAAACTAAGTCACCATTTGTTTTCCTTCTTTATGGAAAGCTGCACTCCCTATCAAGTCCTGCTGTAGTTCCTCCCTTATTTCATCTGATAAATCTTCATCTTCTTGTCCATTAGTTACTCTAATATTCATATTTTTTCCACAAGCATTGTTGCAAGACTGTATGTGCTACAAACATGTGCTAGATTCTTTACTTTGTAGCATGCCACAATCATTGCAGGTTGTAACTACAGATTTAATATCAATTTATCTGCTTTGCTCTTCTTAAGGGATCATCTCTAGAAAGGTTTAATTTTTTTTCCTATTTGTCACTCCTTGAGTTAGCCAAGTATATTGACTAAGAAGAAGGACATTATAATTTTTAAGAATGTTGACTTACCATAATGTTACAGTTTCCTATAGTAAAGGTAAAGGTTCCCCTCGCACATTTGTGCCAGTCATTCCCGACTCTAGGGGGCGGTGCTCATCTGTGTTTCAAAGCCGAAGAGCCAGTGCTGTCCCAAGACGTCTCCATAGTCATGTGGCCGGCATGACAAAATGCCAAAGACGCACGGAACGCTGTTACCTTCCCACCAAAGGTGGTCCCTATTTTTCTACTTGCATTTTTTACGTGCTTTTGAACTGCTAGGTTGGCAGAAGCTGGGACAAGTAATGGGAGCTCATCCCGTTAAATGGCACTAGGGATTCAAACCACTGAACTGCCGACCTTTCGATCGACAAGCTCAGCGTCTTAGCCAGTGAGCCACCACATCCCTGTACAGTTTCCTATAAGCCAACTGAATTCCATCACTTTGTTTAAAATTTCTACTTAGGCATTTATGTCCATTTTCAGTATTAGATAGGATTTAAATATTTCAAAGAAAATGTGAGTGCAGGGGCAATATTTTGAAGGTGCTTTTTCACAGCTAAAGACTATTGCAGAGGCACTAGTCTTTAGCTGTGAAGCTTTCAGCCTGTTTCCAAAAGCTCTATTATGATTGTTATATTTCTTCATTGTAATGCTAAACAATTTTTGAAAGACAAAATGTCAGAATCCAATACCAATACCAGAGATCCTCATTTTTACTCATGTTGAATTTCTTATACAAATATTAAATGAAGTTTAAAATGCTGATTAGAAGAACCTCTAGCACAGAGCTGTCAAACTCGTGGCTCACGAGTCAGATGCGTTATGCACTGGCCACGCCCATGCCCGATTTTGTGAAGGGGAAAAAAGTCCCAATGCGTGATGTCATCATGATGCCGTGAGTTTGACACCCCTGCTCTAGCTAACAGGAACACAATTGAAATGGATTCAAAAGATGATATCCACTGATGTAAGTCATATCTTTTCACATTAAGCTCAACAGAGAGACTTATTTCTCTAAATGTCTTGTTTTATTTGTCTCTTCTTAGACTGGTGAATAAAAATAGTTGAGGATAAATTTTACGAAGGAAGAAAAAATATTATTTCATAAAAATTACATAGCAAATGCAGTTCATACCTCAAATAACATGTTATAAGTTTACAAAAAGTATTTACTCGGTTGGCCTCCTCACTAAGTCACCACAGAAACATGTGCCTGTGACAATGAGGAAAACATTACTGGCTGGGGCACGTGTCGAAACCAGATGACGGTAATTTTTAGTGGCTTCTGGATATTCAGTGGAAAAAAGGAAGCTTCTGGAACTGAAAAAGAAAAGTTCAGATACCCAGAATATTCCATTTGCATTGCTTTGGAAGGCAGAAGTGGAGGCCAAATGGCTTAGATAAAATGAATGGAATTAGTCTATTGGCAGTTCTTGAAGAATGCATTCACCTCTGCTGTTTTGTCACATGAGAGATATGATATCCTTTTCAATAACTCTTGGTTTCCACCAGAAGCAGTAGGGGTTTAGAAAATGACACTGAGCCAGGGTACATACATTTTTTTCTACACAGTGACTCTTTTCTTCTTCACTTTCAGCTGGATTATTAGGAGGTATAATGCCTATCAAATTGTTGCACACAGAGGTGGGTTGCAGCAGGTTCTGACCAGTTCTGTAGAACCGGTAGCGGAAATTTTGAGTAGTTCAGAGAACCGGTAGTAAAAATTCTGACTGGCCCTACCCCCATTTATTCTCTGCCTCCCAAGTCCCAGCTAATCAGGAAGAAATGGAGATTTTGTAGTAACCTTCCCTTGGAGTGGGATGGGAATGGAGATTTTACATTAACCTTCCACTGCCACGCCCACCAAGCCACGCCCATCAAGCCATGCCACACCCACAAAGCCACACCCACAGAACCGGTAGTAAAAATTTTTGAAACCCACCACTGGTTGCATGGTAAGATGGTACAAGGAATATTTAAAACTGAAATTACTCATCCTCTTATAATTGGCTTATGGCGATAATTAGCTCATGACCCTAGGATACCATTAATCTTGGTAGAATTGTCTCGCAGTTCTACAGGCAATCTGCAAAGACTTGAATCATATAATATAGCTGCTGAAAGAATAGTCAGGAGTACAGGTAATCCTTAATATACAACCATTCATTTAGTGACAGTTCAAAGTTACAACACTCAAAAAAGTGACATGATCATTTTTCACCCTTACAGCCATTGCATCATCCCTACAGTCATGTGATCAAAATTCAGACTCTTGGCAATTGGCATGTGTTTGTGACAGCTGCAATATATCAAGGTCATGTGATCACCTTTTTCCATCTTCCATCAAGGAAAAACAATGGGTAAACCAGATTCTCTTAACAATTTAACAACTACAGTGATTCACTTAACAACTGTGGCAAGAAAGGTTGTAAAGGGGGGAAAAAACTCCCTTAACAACTGTCTTGTTTAGCCATGGAAATTTTGGAGTCAATTTTGGTCATAAGTCAAGGACTGTCTGTGTGGGGATCATCTCCCAAGTCCATAAAGGATTCCATGCATATTCAGGGCCTCTGTGCTTTCAGATTCCCAAATGGACCAAATCCTTTTCATTTACAAAAAGAAGAATGAGTTTGTGAACATATTGATGTCAGGTTCACCGGCTTCTATTCTCTATTCAGTCAAGTTTCACATGATGAATAAAACAGCTTGTAAATTTCTGTACTAAATGAAAGGGCAAACAATCCTGTAGATTAATAATCCAGAAGTGTCTTCATGTCTGCCATAGGTATGGCTTACGACAAAGCAGAAAAATGAACGGAATAACGGTATGTTCTGTATTGAGACTAAAATGTGGAAATCCGGCACATGTAGTAACACGAGGGGTTTTTTTTTAGCTACAGTGTCAGTTTCTGGGAATATTTAACGTCTTTTCTTTGACAGTCTTAATAGCTTGAGGAATTGAAGCATATTTAGGTCCAGAGTTTTATAGCTTACATAATACATGCTCCAATTCACATACCAGGAACAAGGAAGCACACATGTTTCCTTGAAAAAAAAAACATGTTTTAATTTAAGAGAAAATATCTCACCAAGTAAAAGTCACTTAAAATAAGGTTTTTGTGGTTGTTGGGGTTGTTGGGGTTTTTTTTTAGAAAAATTGTGCAGCCAAACTAAAATTATATTCATGGAAACACAATATGCGAACACTTAGTTCTCTGGAGAAGACTCTAATGCCAAGAAAGGTGGAAGGAAAAAGGACAAACAGAAGCAAGGTGGATGGACTCAGATACAAAGGTTATAGGTGCACCATTGGGAGACCTAAAGGACACAGTTAGGGACAGATCATCATGGAGAAAATCAAGGGTGGTTAACTATGGCTCCTTTAGGACCTGCCGACTTCAACTCCCAGAATCTATAAGTTGAAGTCCATAGGTCCTAAAAGGGGCATAGTTGCCCACCCCTGATCCAGAGGTGAAATCCAGCAGGTTTTAACAGGTTCTGGAGAACCGGTAGCGGAAATTTTGAGTAGTTCGGAGAACCGGCAAATAGCACCTCTGGCTGGCCCCAGAGTGGGGTGGGAATGGAGATTTTGCAATATCCTACCCCCAGGAGGGGAGGGAATGGAGATTTTGCAGTATCCTTCCCCTGGAGTGGGGTGGGAATGGAGATTTTGCAATATCCTTCCCCTGCCACGCCCACCAAGCCACGCCCACAGAACCGGTAGGGAAAAATTTTGGATTTTACCCCTGCCCTGATCTATATGATTCCTAACAGTAGACAACAACATGATGTCACATAATCAATCATTCAAAACATGGAAATGTTTAAAAACAGGTTTTTTTAAATAAAAAGTTATTTTACAAGAACAATTGTATAAAACTCTTTATATTATAAACCAAAATGCATTCATCTTACTAAGGATCAGAACTGAAAAGTTCACCCTCCAAAGATACTGTTTAATAATGATCAGAATTGAAAATTTCTGCCTCCGTAGATTCTGTTTTGTATGGATTTATTCTCTAAGAGGAATGTACTGTTGGAGAATTCTAGATGAAATACTTCAATATTTCATATTAGAAGTGATGCTGATGCTTTCCAGGCTAGCTAAGATTTAATTATTAGTTGGCTGCTTATGTAGTTGATTATATTGCATTATTTCTATACCAGTCTAGCTCCTCATATGACTCGGGCTGATTTAGAAAAACTAAATTGGAAGATAACTTAAAAATCATGCAGGCAAGCAACATAGACCCACTTTCCATGCCAAAAATCTACTGGAAAAGGATGACCCACCATCTGAGCCAAAAGCCAGTAAGAAAAGGAGGGCTCTATGGGATTTAGAGGGATTAGTTTGGAATTAGGTTCCTTAGATCTACACCAGTTATGTGCCAACAGGATTCTCTGGACATTTAACTAACATTTTTGTCTAGTACAGACTGCTATTTGTGGAAGATGACTACCTATTGTGAAATATTACTTGTAATGATCACCATCATTTTCCTAGCATTATTCCTGCAGGTACAGGGTCCGCTTTTCAGATTGATGAATGCCATCTTGCCTGATCAAACGCAGCATCCAACTGGGCAATTTTCATGTCTGCATTTATTGTGTACGAGTAAATAGATATTACTTGTAAAGATGAAGTTATAAAAACACTAGTGGAATGACAACTTTGCATATAATCTTCAAAGGTAAGGTACAATAAATAATTAACTTAATTAATTATGTCATAGATGTAAACTCTAGAGAGTTACATTGCAACTAAAAACAGTTACATTATACAAAAGCGTGAATTACACCAGCTTTTAATACAAAAGTCTTGTGAAGACTTGGTCATCTGCAATTCTCCTCAGAGAATTACACTCGTGAAGTGTATTCAGTAGTAAAGAATACTCCACTACTCACAACAAATTCAGTCTTTGCCAAATTCTTATGCAAGAGTACCTTTGCCCTAAACATTGTCTCATGTTTTACTTTGACCAATATCCTAAGCCAGCTTTGTTACAATACTTTATTAATCACAGATACATGCAGTTCCACAAGAGGACCAATGTTTTGCTATTGAGAGTTCAACACATATATAACTTGTTCACAACTGAAATAGTAATGAATTACATTATTTCCATGGCCAGATGTACGTAATGGCAGGTGTGATTTTTTTTATTTCCTATTAAAAGAATCTTACAGCTTCTGCATTTCTGCTAACAACTTCTGTTAAAAGCGTAAAATATGTATGGAAATATTTATTTGCTAAAGCACATCAACAAGTGATGTTATGGAGCAAAAGAAATAGACAAATATGTCATGTACAAAAGAGTTCAAAACCACATTATACAAACAAATCGAGCCTGGTATTTGTTAGAAACTAGCAGTTACGTTTTCTGAAAGTAAAAGGCTAGACTTTGGGTTTGAGGTTTTGTTTTTGTTTTAAATAATCTCTTCTATATAATTGAGCAAATTTCTTTTTTCATTTACTGTTCTCTTATTCATCTGTGACTTATTCCATAGTTTGTTGAAAGACAGCTTTCTCACTTAAGTGCAGGCACTTTGGATGTTATTGTTCAGTCATTCAATTGCTTCCAACTCTTGATGACCCAATGGACAATACAGTGTGCCAGTAGCTGTTTCTCTGAGTTTATGTAAATTCATGTTTGCGATATTGGCCATCCTCTGCCAGCCTCTTTTTCAATTGTCTTCACTTTTTCTAATCTTCAGGGTCTTATTCAAGAACTCTTTCTTTCTCCTTACAGGCTTAAAATCTTTAAACTTCACCTTCATTTTTAATGCTTCCAGAGAGCTCTCTGCTTTTACTTCATCAATTATTGTATGGTTTGTTCCTTTTGAGATCCAAGATATCCCCAACAGTTCCTTATAGTTGAAAAACATTCATTTTCCTTCAGCTGGTCCAACTTATATGGCCATATATGGGGAAACTATAGTCTTGACAATTCGTATTTTTATTAGCTTTGCATTTTAGTATTTTGTTTAGATTTGTATTATTTTGCTCATAAATGAAACATCTCTTTATTTCATGACTATGGTTACCATTCCTATGGTGCCTAGGATGATAACATGTAATATTATTTTCACTATTTTTTTGTCTATTTGTACTGACTTGAGATAATTGTGTGGCTTTTAAAAAAAATTGAATAGGCTAGTTTTGGCAGTCTGGTTTTTTTTTTACCTTCAATTCCATAAGTCTCCCTGCCTTCAGCCATGCCACTTCCAGTGGTATCCTCATATCTCAAGGATTATTAATAGCACCACCAATAGTTTTCACCTTCTGTTTCTTTCTGGATACCAACTGATAAATTCTTTTTCTAACACTGCCCGAAAACCCAATACTGACATAGAAAATAGGCTAATTTTAAATTAGTTGATCTCCATTAAATCAATCAATGATTGATTGATTATGTGCCATCAAGAAAGTGTCAACTTGTAATAACTACATAGAGGTATTTTCTTCAAGATTACCTGTCTCCAACAGGGTCTTTCAACACTTTATCTAGTACATCCACTGCTGGGATGTGCAGCTGGTGGTGTAATGGTATGTGAGAATGACCTTGGGAGATGGAAGAAAGAGCTGCATCCAGAGAAACCACCCAACAAGCAGCATCTTAGTGCACAGAGGGAATGTGGGCATAGAATAGGACTCAGAAGGGACCCTCCCTAGTTTATTGGACTGTAAAAGTGACAGGGAAGAAATGCACTTTCAATTTTACACAACTCTGCTAATGTAATAAAATAGATAGTATTTCTGGATGTGCTTCTTGTCTGGACTATTTGCAAGGCTGACAGCTGATCATCCTCTTCTTCTCTTTTCCTCCATTTTTCCAAGAATTAAGAACTTTTCAAGGAAACTGGGTCCTTGCATGATGTGTCCAAAATATTTCACCTTGCTTAACTGTTCCTTAGAAAAACTATTCTGGATTAAAGGATATGATATGAATATTGTACCAATTTATTTACCAATACTCAGAGTGCTCCAGATGTTATATAAAACAGAAGTGGGAATAAAAGATAGAAGGACTTAAAATAGTTGGTGGTATAACAATTCCTGTAAATATCCATAAATAAATGAACACAAAGGAAACATCTCAGAACTCATAAAATCGAAGATCCGGAAAATTGGAAGCCCCAAGTATTTAAAACTGAAAGCTGATGGGCTACAGCTGGCAAGATATTGACCTAGAATTAAGGAGACTCAGATTTAAGTCCAACCTTATATGTGACTTGTAATTTGGGGCCAGCTGTTCTTTTTCAGTGCAACTGGTCTCACAGGAGGGGGGGGCAGACAAAGACATGCACTGTGAACACCTGTTTGAGCTAAGATATAAACCTAAAACTGATAGCATGTATACTAGTAGTGGTGTAACCTAGAATGAAGGTTACATGTCTACCGGAGACAACAGTGATTTCATAGGGATGATCTTAATAACAGTTTTAATGATCCAGAAGGCAAATCACTCTTAATGGGTTTTATAAAAGCTTCTCTTGCAAATGCTTCACAATTGTTGCTAAATGAGGCACTCCAGAAATCACTGTATCTGCAGCAACTTTGAATATTTATCAGCAGTGACCCTGAGTATTTAATAACAGGCAAGATATTGGAGAAGCAAATCCAGTACCAAAAGAAATCATGTTTCCTTAACATAAGAAATATTTCTTAACATGTCTTTCCCCCTGCTTCGACTTCAGTAATGAATGTAGGGATCCCCAAAGTACATGATCTTTCTAAAAGAAATTCAAAATATAGTTGAAAGCCTTGGTGGAAAATAAAGTTTGTCATCACTAAATACAAATTCAAACAAACTGCAACAAGGGCATATTTACTCAAGCCTGACATCTGGCCAACTGTTCAGAGAATCAGACACTGCTGAATTCAGAGTACATATTACACTCCATGAGACGTAATATCTTACTAGTTTCTCAAAGAAACGATTGAAATAATCAAAAATTTTATCTGGTATGTACAAATTTATCTGTGTGCTTATAGAATGAGTTTAGTAGAAAACGTGGGTTTTTTTTCAGATATACCAATGTTTTTTCATCATTCTACAACACAAGCACATGTAGTTGACTGCTTCCAATAATCATTTGGTTGGGGTTTTTTCCTTTTCTTTTTTTCCCCTTTGGTTCCCTCCTCTTTGGATTTGAGTACTTTTAATCTGTGCAGAATATGCAGATGCTAAGCTTAAATCATTCATTTTGTTTATGTAGCAATAAATTTATAGTTTTGGATGAAAAAATGTTCTTGGCTTTGGATAAACTAGACTTGGTAATGCCGCCATCTGTTTCAAATATGCCACAAATTATAACCAGTAAACCATTGCTTCAAATAGTAGCCAATTGGTTATATTTAAAAAAAATTCCAAGCATAGTTCAGTTATTAACTACTTTCATGACTGTATGCAGATTAGTTCAAAGAAATTCCAGCCTTCTGTATTTTGGTTGCATACATACCCCTCAAAAACATACTATCTTAATAATACAAAGAGAACAATCTGAATTTGACTAGATAAAATAATTGCTACATATGCACAAAATAACTATGTGCGACTTTAGAAGAAACATAGTGTCTAAAACATGGAGCTTCATTTATTATACCAATAACTTTTCATGGATCAAAGAGAATTTAACAGATTTTAACTGTCACTTAATCACTATACCAAATAGTTCTATAGAAAGAACACTGTGCATTGAACATTCAAGATTCAGTTTAATTCCCATTTTAATTTAGTTTAATTTAGACTGTTCTAGGGCCTGCCTCTGGAATAGCATCCTCCCAGAAATTTGTGTGGTATTCTAGAATTCATCAAATAAAATAAATAAATAAATAAATTCTCATATGAATGAATTAGAATTTATAAACAGTTCCTTATCAATAAAAATAAATTCTTTCAAAGGCTTAATATTATACTTGACAATTCAGGAAAAGCAAGTCAGCTTCCTCTTCATTACCTGTGAAGAATCTTAACTAAACTCAGTGGGACTTTTTCCAAGTAAACTAATTAAGAACTGGACTGCAATTAATTCAAACCATTTCTTAAATTTTTGTCCGAAAAAGAAGAGCCTGTCCAAACATTATGAAATAGCACTTACTATTTATTTAATGCATTGCATGTTATCTGTAATAAGATGGAATGCATAGGATTACTTTAGGGTATTTGGCATCACATGGAGGGAGGTGTGAAGAGAGATTGTGCCAATAGAGCAGCCACACATACAGAATATTGCAAAATTACAAGCACTCATTATTTAGTTCTTGGGTATAGTGGAAACTCCTGTATGTCTTCTTCGTCAAAAGCTGCTGCTGAGATGAATGACCCTAGATCAGGGATGTCAAACTTGTGGCCCGCAGGCCAGATGGGTCACACGCTGGCCATGCCCACCCCTGGTTTAGCAAAGGAGGAAAAAGGCACGATACATCACATGACAAAAATATGACGCCATGAGTTTGATGCCTCTGCCCTAGATGACCAAACTTGCCATTTATCCCTCTGTGGATTGTCCTACTCCAGAACAGGAAGAGGAACTGGCATTGCCAGTATTTTGTAAACTAGCTATATTTCATAGCCTTAATTCTATCATCCCTTGTGCTAGTTTCCTTGTCCTTCAGAAGAAGATTCAGAACCAAAACAGGTATTATTATAGGTAGATTTAGTTAGCCATATATTAATTCTTATATTTGTGTGTGTGTGTGTGTGTGTGTGTAATTAGTTTTTTTTAATTTTGTGTATTTTATATTCTTTTTAGCTTTTAAAATTACTGTTTTTATTTTACCCTTCCTATGCTATGTACGTGAACTTAGATGTACTCCAGAGGATGGTAGAGGACAGGAAGGCCTGGAGGAACGTTGTCCATGGGGTCACGATGGGTCAGACACGACTTCGCAACTAACAACAACAACGGATGCTATGTAGCAAAGATTTGATTTGATTTTAGTCTTTTTCTCTCTGGTACATCAGAAGCACATTTGACAGAAAATCAAAAAAAAAAGAAGACTTTCCTATTGATTACTCCAAGTTTCTGAAACTCTATGCCAAAAGAAACCAGGCTGGCTCCATTGATAATCATAATTCCATTGATGGACATGATGCTCTTATTTAGATTCTTGGCTTTCTGTTTGCTAAAAGAAGTGTCACAATTTATCTGTTTCTTTCTTACAAAGTTATTTTTTATTTATTCACATTTATGTTTTTGTTTCAGCTTGAATGTTATTTATGGTGGCCAGATAGGATATCAACAATAAATGATTTTTTAAAAATTATTCTACATGTGGACACATTTAACATATCCTTCCATACATTATGAAATAATGTAGTCTGGGAAATTTTAATTCAGCAGTAAACAAGGGGAGGGGATGAAAAGCTCAGAAGCTCTTGTGGAAGAGTTGAGAAACATTGAGTTAGGATTAATGTTAAGGTGAGGATATACTTATAGGTGGCACTCAATTCCATCTGTGCATCAAGGTTGGATTTCTTCACTTTATAACTCCAAGGATTATTTTTAAAATAAACTAGTAAAAAGCAGACCTGACTGTCACGATCACATAAATTTGTCCCTTTTTAAAAAATAAGTCTTTCAGCAAGTTGTTTAATTTAGATTAAAATCCCCAAGACCTAGTCAGTGAAATGATAAGATATGCTTAAGCCAAATGCTTCAAATTTGATAACCTTGATAAAGGAAACAAGTCAAGTCCCTTTGTTTCCTTCAGATAAGATCAGAATCAGGAGTTTCTCTTCAAACTGACAGGGCCCCAACATATTGATTTGTCTCTAAAATGTAATCTTGGCCTTTCCTTACAATTTTTCAGAACATTTTTGAAATATTGATACCAAAGTCACTTTTGGTCTATGATTTTAATGCAGGATCTACTAATGAAGGTTTTCCATCTGGTCCCGATCACATGTGAAGCTATAACAGTTGAACCTTGAATTAAGGTTTTTTGTCGCTTTCTTCACAAAATTTGATACATGATTTACATAGGAAGAGAACATTATGGAAGGTACTAGAAAAGCAAACTTTCATGTGGTAAGCTATATAAATCACATACAGAGACAGCATGATTGTAAATTCTGCTATATGTCTTTTCAAGCTCTCTATACAAGGAAAACTCTAGAAGTGGAATAATAAATAAGAAGGTTAGATGTAATATGATAGTTTTTTAAAATGAGCATACTGGGAAAACTCATTCAGAAATATATATGCATGCACAAAAGTGTAGAAAGAGTTTAAAACAATAATGTAATAAAATTCAAAAGGCTTCATTACCTAATTTGTCTCTTCTAAAATGAAGGAAGAGTAAATGTGTCATTGGGAACAATTTAACAAGAAGTGAGTTATTAAATTTGAGCTACAACTCATATGAAAGTGATAAATAAACAGAACATGAGTGACAGACTCAGTATCTCTCAGTTGGCAAAGCATAATTAATTTTGAACTGGTATGTGGGCAAAACCTTGGAAACTTGGTCAAGAAATGCTGCCAAGGGACAGATCAGCCTAATCTGCAGCTGGATAGTGGGAAGGCAAGAGGGTCAGAAGAGATGCCTCCCAAATTGTCACTTAATTCCTTCATTTTGGGGGCAAGGAGCAATTGAATTTCTGGACTATAGAAAAAAGACTTCAGTAGAGTTTGGGGCTTAAGAAATCAATTAAACCTGCCTTCCAAAATGTAGTGTCAGCCTTTAAGATTTCTTTTCCTGAAAACTGAATGAACAGAAGCTATGTTTCCTATCTATTTTCTATTGTGCAAATCCTCACTTGAATGAGTGCTTCTCAATCCTTCTCATGATAATGTTGTCTGTACATTATCATTAGACATTATCTGTCTAAATTTTGTTGTGAGACAAAGAATAGTGAAGAAATTAGGGAGTTAAATTAGTCCACAGATAACAAAACAGAAAGACAGTTATGTTTCAGTTCAGTTCACAAAGACCCTTCTGCCTAAACAATGAATACTGCATTTACTTTCTTCCTGTTTCCGAGTTTAATGCATTATACACATTCCTAGTCTAGTGTTTCTCAACCTTTGCAACTTGAAGATGTATAGGCATCGGAATGCTGGCTGAGAAATTCTGGGAGGTAAATGCACACATCTTCAAATTGCCAAGGTTGAGAAATTCTGTTTCTCAAGTAGGAGTAGGAACAATAGCAAAATTCATGTGTGATGCTTTAGAAGAGAACAGAGTGGGAAGATCCAAGAAGTCAATATGAGCTTAGGTTTCCACAAATGGAAAACTGCTTCAAAGGAAATATTGCAGTTGTATCTTTGTTGTGTTTCCTTTAGAGCAAGATTAATCTCTTCTAGCATTAGAGCTAGAAAGTCATTGGCTCACCTGTTGAAGTCAATCAGTAGTATCATGAAATCTATCAGTAGTATCATGAAGATATAGAACCATGTTGTGAAGGAATCTAGAGTATAATTGTCTTATTCAGCTCTCTCTTTATATAACTATACAGTAGCAATAATTCATTTATCTAGTAATTTTAGCAAACATAGTTTGCTGCATAGGTAAATTTAGCTGGAATCCATGACAAAATTCAGAAGCGGGGGGGGGGGGTGAGATTGAAAACAGTTGAATAAAGTCAATTTTTAAAAGCCTGAAGAAATGGGGAATGGATCAAAGTCAGCTGTGCCTGTTACTGACTGAATGCCCTCTACCAATGGAAGGAATTTTGCATTCTCACCACCCTTTATTTGCCCTCTTCTGGTTATAACCCAATGATTCTACAGACAAGATAGCTAACAAGAAAGCTGGTCCCAACATGGCTAGCCAGTAGATATTTCAGACAAGTGAAGTAGTGGTGGGTTCTAATCAGTTTTACCACCAGTTCGCATTGCGCATGCGCTTTGCGTGCAATCGATATGTGCATGCTCGCTGTGCTCGCACATGCGCCAAACTTGCGCTTTGCACAAGCACATTGAGTAAAAAAACAGCTGAAGCATGGCAATCCACTCTGCCGTGCCTTACAACTAAGCTAAAAACAAAAGAAATAAAGGTAGGTATAGCATGGGGGCCGGGGGAGGGTCCAACTGACTTTCGGAGCAAACTGGTTCGCTCTCCTATCAAGATTTCCACTACCAGTTCTCCCGAACCAGGGAAAACCGGTGGCAACCCACCACTGAAGTGAAGTTATTCTTTGTACTATATGGGTGCAAAAAGAAGAAATGGCTGCCTCTCATGAGTGAAGCTTGAGGCAATACATTTCAATCTTTAGTGACAGACAGACAGCAAGATTAACTGATCATTCCTCAACCACCTGAGACATGAGGCAACTGAATATAGTCCATAAAAGGCTACTTCATAGTTTTTGCAAGCTGTTAAATTGCTACTGACCAAAAACCAGAAGAAGGCATCAGATGTTGCCAGCTTCACAAGACGACTTCTGCTAGAATAATCAAACTGCAGACATGCTTTTAAAGGGGATGTTTTCAAGTTTAAAAATGGAATCCCAAATAAGGGCAAGACAAGTTTTAAAAATAAGCATTGCGCAAGAGAAGAGGTGGCAAATTGGCTTGTGAGGATTTTGAAGAAACTTTTTCATTACTTTGAACTTTCTTTTAAGTAAAAGGGTGCATACTTGCAAACGGACTATTACTTCTTGCCCCTCCCAATCACTACACTGAAAAGGTTTTGTATCTTATATCCTGGACTTACAAATATTTATCTAAAAATTCATACGCCACAATTTTGATGACATTCTGATTACAGGATATTTATGGGCTGGATAGCATGACAATTAAGTGGACACATAACTCCTTAAGGATGTCTTGAAATCAAATGCATAGGTATAGATTATAGACTAATAGATTAGCTTGGAGATATACTTGTAAAATTAATTTTAGCATTAATTACAATTACAATTACAATTAATTACAAATTGAAGATGAGACAGCAAGTATGATATGCTCGCAAAAAAAATGGCAAATGCAATTTTAGGATACATACTTCTATTGGAAAATACTTACTCAATTTCATTCTGTGTTAGTCATATTCCCTTGATGGTTTATGTTAAATTCTGGGCATCACACTCAAAGCAGTGTTCAAAGTAACTGGAACAGATTTGGAGAAAGGCATCTTAAAATCCTATGAGTAGAGTGGAAGGATCTGGGACTATTTAGCTTTGAAGAGAGAAAATAGGGTATAGTAGCACTTTTCAAATACTGAAATACTATATAAAATAAGGACAAGACCTATTTTGTATTATTCTGGGGGTAGGACATAGACTATGGAATTTAAATTATAGGAAAGCAGTTAAATGTTCCAGTTAAATGTTAGGGGATAAAAATCCTAACAATAAGAGCAGCAGAGACTAAATAATAGGTAGTCCTCAACTTACAACCACAATTGACTCCTAAATTTCTGTTTTTAAGTGAGACCTTTGTTAAGTGAGTTTTGCCCATTCTACGACTTTTCTTGCAACCATTGTTAAGTGAATCCTGCAGTGGATAAATTAGTAAGCTGCTTGTTAAGTGAACCTGGCTTCCCCATTGACTTTGCTCGGGATACAGCAACAGTCATAAATATGAACCAGTTGCCAAGCATTTGAATTTTGATCACATGATCATGGAGATGCTACAAAGGTTGTCACTATGAAAAACAGTCATAAGTCACATTTTTTAGTGCCGTTGTAACTTTGAACAGTCAAAGTTCAAAGTGAACTAAAAGAACTGTGGTTGGTCAAGGACAACCTGTAGTTCCCTTTTAAAGGATGGTTAAATAGAACCTGAGCAACCATCTATCATGAATGTTTTCATTTGAATTTTCAGATGGATCATTAGGTTGGTAAATTAAATGCTTTTTCATCCTCTTTTAATTCTAAAATTGTACCATTTGATCCTGAATACTGTGGACAAAAGGCTCAGTATAAATTTTATTTATATTACTTGCATCGTAGAACATGAAGATTCCAATGATAAGTTGTGCATCCACAGAAGTTTATTTATTTTTACTGAGCATCAGTACAAGTTGCTGGGAGGCAACTTTAGTATAGATATTTCTCTACTGCCATCTTTTGTCCTTCAAAGGATAGCAAAAAAAGGTTATGGGGTCTTCACCCTAGTGTAATAGCTAGCTGTTACTAGACTTATTACTTTTCAATAATCTGTTCTGACCTGCTGAGCAGCAAGTACATGCAAGCATGCAACAGCCATATAATAAAAAAGGAGTAAAGAGGCAGGAAATCAATGGAAGATCTATTAGAGGGGATCTTAAATACTATCCCTATTGTGTTTCCTTTTTAGCCAGCCTTTTCAATGGCTGTCTTTTTCATCCTGCCGATTCTCTTCATAATAGGTTTCTATCAATCCTACTCTCCAGGTCATTAATACATTGTATTATACATTGCATTATTAGTGTAGCTCTCTACAAGGTGTGGATATAATACTCTTTTTCTTAGAAAGATTATTTTGTACTGCCAAGGAGTGACTGAACCTGAATTTTTTATTTTAAAAATAAATGCCATCACTTACGCTTCTGGAACTTGGAGAATAACTTTTGAATATCTGAAATTAGGAAAAGAGATTGTTGATGCAAATGTTCTCCAAGTCTTCGGTCATTTTTCAGAACCCAAGAGGTTCCCCTGAATTATCAGAAAAGTAGGAATGATGTCACAGATTGGAACATAACTAGAATGTAAGTGAAGGTATGAACATAAAAATATATTTTAGTATGAAACATACATTAATAAAAAGACTCTTGGTAGACATACAGGAAAAGGATTAGGTTTGCTGGTAAGCCAAAGGGACAATCAACCAAAAGTACACAGAAATGCTTCAACAGTATTACATTTTCTTCCTCTACAAGTAGATTATAATTACCAGTTTAGTTGTTTTCCCTGGATTTGGCAGAAGAGAGATTCCCTCCCACCTTTTGTTATTCTAGTATATCTAGTTCTGTCTGGTGACATGTCCTTTAGGAAATAGCTCTCAATGAACAGACTGGTCAGCAAATGGAAATACCATTTCAGTTTTATCCACAAGTAGCTAGTGGGATTTTTTTCCAGGAAAATATGAACTAGAGTACAAACTTGTCATACTTAACAAAACTTATGTGTTTGCCTAAATAGAGACTTACTGTGCTGAGTAAATACTTCTGATGTCATTATACTTGCAGAGAGCTTATAGTTAAATGTCTCCCTATGGAGCAGAACTTAACATGCTCACTTTCCACCAACTGACCCAATGGCATTTCCTTGGAAACTTTATCCTACCTGCCCCCGAACCTGTTCCTGCCAAGGAAGGGGTTTAAAATGTAATGGAGTCCACATCTATATCTTAAGAGTATTTGGCAGATACAAATCTAAAAGACATTGTCCAGTCACCTATCATGTCAAATCCCTTTTCATGATGCTGCTTAGAGATGGCATTAAATCTGGAGGAGGAGGAGGAGGAGGAGGAGGAGGAGGAGGAGGAGGAGGAGGAGGAGGATTTGGGTCAGTCACTTCTCTCCCAGTCTTAAGGAATAGGCAATGGCACACCAACTTCCAAAATCTTGTCAAGAAAAACTGCAGGGACTTGTCCTAGCAGTTGCTGGGAGTCAACACTGAGTTGAAGACACACACAAAAATGGAATTAATCTAATAACTGAGCCACATGTGTCTCTACACAAACAAAAATTTCCCTGAATTCAGTGAGGTTTCCTCCTAAATAGGTGGATATCCGTTTCATTATACTCTATTTCTTTTGGATTGAAGGTTCTTGTTTCAAAGTGCATTACATAAGAAATGAAAACTCACAAAAATGTCCCAAAGAATAATCGCGAGCAGTTAACCAAGGGTCCTGATCAACTTCCATAGGAAAATATTAATTTGGAAAGTTAATAACACAATATTGAACTCGATTTATGGAAAGAAGGGTGTAATTCTATCCTCCTTGTCAGCTCTGCTGGATTCTTTCAGACCACCCAGAGGAAATCAGATGCTAGAATCATCATCTTATTCAAATTTGCTTTGAGGAGAAATTCTAGTGCAGCTCATATGTATTTTAATTACTAATTAAATCAGATAAAGAATATAGTGTGTTGGATAATTTCTCTTGGGTTTTCAGAAATCATTCTGTGCATTGCCTCACTTTTTCTCTGTAAGCATCTACTGCTACTTTAAACTATTTCTATCATTGAATATTTCCATCTCACCTCAAGCGACTTCACAATCACTCCACTTCACATCTGGTTTGGACCTTATGCAAGGTTCATAAAATGGAAAGCGAGAACAATCCAGCTTATTTTTATCTATTAAGAACATTCACAAACAACTTCATTTCATTAAGTACAGTCATATTGCTGTTGATTTCCTTTTATAAGCTGATTTTCCAAATATTGGTGGGCTTTCTAGCACCCGTAGAAATCAGAATTTTGTACACTGTGTTTTGTTAATGAATAGCGGCATGTTCCAGCAGTAAGGCCAAGGAGAAACCACAGAAACCACTGAGGGTAAATTAGAAACTTTGCCTCACGTTGAGCAAACAATGAACATAGTTATTTGAAAATGGTATTTTAAATAAAACAGTTACTGATAGAATAAAGATTTTGGATACATTTCTCTGACTTCTTTTCTTAATTCCTTTTCAATGCTGTAAGACTTTGTGGTGCTATACTCAGCAAGATTCCTTTTTAGTTCCTGAATTGTAATTCAACTTTTTCATATAAAACTGGTAGAAGTTATTCTCTAGATTGCTGGAAACCTCAAGAGGAGATTGAGCAAAACAGCAAACCGAAAAAAGAAGAAATCTTATGGAGCAAAACAATGCCTTCTTGCACTTTGTGCATATCACACTACACAGATCTAAAATATACCACTGTTGTAACATCAGGACTATTGCACAGGACATCAATGACAAGTCAAAAAGAGAAATTTTGACTATGATTAGGCTGGGGGATAAATACAAGAAAGATGCAAGATTGTGTTGCCTTCCTCAGCTGGTGTATATTTAAATGTTTATATTTGTGATGGGAATTGCTTTTAACTTATTTTAAGATTATTCACCATCCAGAGTCACTTGCTAAGACTCTTCTTCCTCTACCTCCTCCTCCTCCTCTTCTTCCTCTTCCTCTTCTTCTTCCTCCACTTCCATTCCAGTCCACTTATGCTATCGAAGGAAATACAAAGTTCTGGCTCTTATTCTTCTGGTGGCCTCAACCATTGTTAATTGATGTTGTTGTAATATGTCTTTGATATTGTCTCTCCATCTTCTCCTGGGTCTGTCTTGTGTTCTTTGACCTCCTCCTCTTTTTCTATATGCCTTGTATGGAATGGAATCCCACAACATCCTCTCCAGGTGAGCAAGCCACTTATTTGTTGTTTTTGTATATAATATAAGATTGGTTCTATGCCAATCCATTTTCTTATGGTCTCATTTCTAATTTTATCTTTTCTAATCTCTCCAACTGCTTTCCTCAAACATCTCATTTCCATGGTGTTTTGTTTGTTTTGTTGTAAATGTCCATGTTTGGGACTTACAATGGGGATGATTCAATGGGGATGAATAAGCTTTGTATGAAAAGGTTTTTTGTGCTGATCAGTACTGTCTTATGTTGTAGGAATGAAGCAAGCTGTCCTAATACTTGGCTTGCTTTACTGCATTGTATGTTAATCTCTTCGTCCATTTTACCATCTTCTCTGAGTGTTGTTCCTGGATATTTGAACTTTGATACTTGTTTTATGCTTGTTCTTTCTATTACTATGTTTAGGTTATGCTTTTTTTCTTTCAACTGCTTTCTCTTTGCTGATTTTCATACTATTTGTCTGGCATTCTTGGTTCATCACCATAAGATGTTGCTGCAGTTTCTATCAATGCCTGATTGTCTGCAAAGAGTAGTTTGTTGATATTATTTCTATTCTTGAGTTTGGCTTCTTTGCTTATGCTGTCAATGTAGATGATAAACAATAGAGGTGATAGTACACATTCCTGTTTTACTCTAGATGTTACGGTGAAGGGTTCCGATGTTCCTTGTTTTGTTCTGACTACACCTCCGCAATCATTATATAAGCTCTTGCATACTCTAATAAGATATTCACTTACTCCATATTGAGTAAATGTTTGCCATAACAATTTCCTATCAACTCTATCAAATGCTTTCTCTTGGTATACAAATGTGACAAAGAGATTCTTATTGTATGCCATATTCTTTTCTATTAGTTGTTTAGTTTTCTATTGGTTGTTAAGCACAAAATTGCATCAGTGCAACTTCCATTTCTTCTAAAACCCATTTGCTCTTCTGCTAGTTGTGGTTCTTAATCTTATTTCTATTATCTTGGCATGCATTTTCCCATACAAATTGAATGAATAAATGTATGAATGAATATATGGACATGTTGAAGATTAAATAATAATTAGTCAAGCAATAACTTATTAGTACTTGAAGCCACAAGTTAATCAAGATGAGAGATATACCATCTTTGGCAGTACAAGATCAAGTACATTTTCATTAATTTGGCAGGACACCTACCAGTATAACTCAGCATGGTCATTTAGAAAGCATCTTTGGGGTGAGACTAGATGGTTAATGGCGCTCTGGTGGAGGAGGTAAGATTCTGAGACCTAGCGGATTCAGCTCAGATCTTTGAATCTGAGCTGAATCTGAGCTTGGCATACAGAGTTCCACATGATAATTTACTTTCCATTCAAATTCAAGGTTGATAAACTATAAAAGAATATTAGAATGTTAGAATATTTATCAAACATGTTGACAGAAGAAAATAAAACAGACAACAGCAGAAATAAATATCCAGACAGCTGCCTGTGTTTTGAAACCTAATATAACCTGGAATCATAGTAATAAAAAAAGATATAACTGTAGACATTTGTAAATTTTGCATTCCAGAATATACTTTAGTGCCAAATGCAACCTATTTCATACAGGAAGGTATTTGTCAACTCTGAAATAAAACTGGCAGCCCTTCATCTTTTCTGGTATAGACTGTTCTAAATGCCAATATTTCTATTACCCTGTAAAGGTAGCTGACAGTATCTTGAAGTTCTACTTCATTGAAACCAGAATGCTCAAAAGGTGTAACTGTTAACATTAAGAACATTTCTTAGTAAAATACTACATTTTATATATATTTTAATTTAACATACTGGTGGTGAGTATCTCAATTATTAATTAGTATTGGTTTTTATTTAATATTAATGTTACCTATATTAATATTGATTAAGGATTAATACTATTACTATTATGCTTTGTGTAAGTGTTTGCATGAAGTATCTTTTAAGAGTTAAGACTCTAGAAAAAAATGCAGAGAAGAGCAACCAGGATGATTAGGAGACTAAAATTTATGAAGAGGAACTGGGCATGGCTAGTCTAGTGAAGAGAAGGACCAGGGGAGACATGATAGCAGTGTTCCAATATTTGAGGGGCTGCCACAGAGAGGAAGGGGTCAAGCTATTTTCCAAGGCACCTGAAGGCCAGACAAAGGAATAATGGATGGAAACGGATCAAGGAGAGATTCAACCTAGAAATAAGGAGAAATTTTCTGACAGTGAGAACAATCAACCAATGGAACAACTTGCCTTTAGAAGTTGTGAGAGCTTCATCACTGGAGAGATTGGACTGCCATTTGTCAGAAATGGTGTAAGGTCTCCTGCCTGGGTGAGGGGTTGGACTATTGACCTACAAGGTTCCTTCCAACTCTGTTAATCTGTTAAAATCTGTTAAGGGTCTGTTACTGTGATGGAAAACACCTGGAGGAGCAGTGGGAGAAAGTGTTGGCAACACAGAACTTTCTAGGAGAGGGCCCCAGATTAAGAAATTGTGCAGCCCTGAGCTGAATGGGAAGGGAGGAGGTTCAGGGTAGCCACACCTTAGAATCTCTTAGTTAATATCTGTTAGAAGGTTATACCTTTAGTTTGACAAGATTCTGTCCATTAGGTGTAAACAAATAAAGGATTGAACTTGATTGGATTTTGCTGTGTTGTCTTTGGGCCTGGGCCTAACAGTTATTTCCATAATAATGCCATGCTATTCATTCTTTTGGCAGATTTATTTATATTGCATGATTAATCATGTCTATGTGGTAGTTAAATGCTTAGAATTTTTATTTTGTAAAAAAAAAAAAGATTTAATAAGACTAAATCAATGTCCTGTGATATTTATTAGAATTTTTAAGCAACAGCTTTTTAGAAAGAAAAAAAAGGCAATAGTAGCATATATAAAAAGACTTGAGAAGTGTGGCTTTAATCAGATATTAAATTTAGAAAAATAAATAAATTGCTTCTATGAGAAAGACTGCCTTTTATCCATTCCAGCTGGTCTTCCAGCTACGGCTGTTCCTGGAATACCCTAGTTGTAGCAATTCCTGCTACTGCTATTTATTATTAAACTTTTTCATATACCACCACTTTGTAGTATAATTCCTTCTAGTAGTTTTCACCAAAAATAATTGAAAACAAATAAGAACAGCTGAATACTAGAGCAATGGCCCCATACCCACCACACCCATGACCCTTCTAATGAGAGCAATTATCATAATGACCTATCATAATGCATGGCATGCGGAGCCGCAGTTAGAGCCAAAGTAATAAATTGGCATCTGGCAGCAAAGGTCCTACATCTCCAAAAATGTTGGTCTCACTGCCAGGTTTCTAAGAAAGATTTATAAGGACATAGAATAACAGAATTGGAAGAGACCTTGCAGGTTTTCTACTCCAACCCCCTACTCAGGAAAGAGACCCTATACCAGTGATGGTTAACCTTTTTGCCATCGCGTGCCAAAAGCGGGGGGAACGTGGAGGGGTCACACACACATGTGCCCACATTCATAATTCTATTCCCCCCCCCATGCTCCCCCTGCTTTTGGCACACAATGGCATGTGGGCCCGGTAGGCCAATTTTTCACTCTCCCCAGGCTCCAGAGCCTTTCTAGGAGCCTGGGGAGGGCAAACACGGCCTTCCTCACCCCCCCTAGAGGCCCTCCGGAGGCTGGAAACCACGTGTTTCCTGATTTCTGGTGAGCCCAGAAGGCCCAAAAATCAACTGGCTAGCGCACGCATGTGTGCCGGAGTTGAGCTCGCGTGCCCACCAATATGGCTCCACGTGCCACCTGTGGCACCGGTACCATAGGTTTGCCATCACGGCCCTATACCATTCAGGACAATTGGCAATCCAATCTCTTCTTTAAAATGTCCAGTGATGGAACATCCACAACTTCTAGAGGCAAGTCGTTCCACTGAGATTTATTCTCACTGATAGGAAATTTCTCTTTAATTCTTGGTTGAATCTCTCCTTGATAACCTTCCATCCATTACTTCTTGTCTTGCCCTCAAGTACTTTGGAGAATAGGTTGGCCCCCTCCCCCTTCTCTGTGCCAGCTCCAAATATTGGAAGACTGCTATCATGCCTCCCCAGTCCTTCTCTTTGTTAGATTAGATATATCCAATTCCTGCAATTGTTCATTGTGTGTTTTAGCCTCAGGCCCCTTGTAGTGACCAAAATTGGATGAAGTATATCAAGTGTGGTCTTACCAGTGCAATATAACTAACACTTCCTGTGACCTTGATACTGTCCCTCTGTTGATGTAGCCTAGAACTGCATTGGCTTTTTTGGCAGCTGCAGTACACTGCTGGCACACATTTAAGTGGTTGTCCACTAGGACTCCTAGATCCCTCTCTCAGTTACTGCCAGATACCACACTTATTCTACACCCATGCATTTGATTTTTTTTTCCTTGCCTAAGTGTAAAACCTTACTTTTCTCACCACTGAATTGCATTTTTATGAATGCATTTAAAATGCAAATACAAATACTAATGCTAATGCTAATGCCAATGCCAATGCTAATATTAATACTAATACTAATACTAATACTAATACTAATACTAATACTAATACTAATATAAATCAATTTTTTTAAAAAATACAAAACATTCTAGAGTCTGGGACTTTCTGCCATTTTACTTTCTTATCAGCTAATATTTCTTGGAGATCCTTTTTGAAGTCTTGAGTCATAAGGATTGGTCAGTGGTGATCTGAGTACCCTGATTAAGGATTTTTTCTCTGTTTAATTATGGTTAGCTCCAAGCCTTTTAAGCAACTGCTACCAAGTCCTTTGGATGAGTTAGTCCTTTTTCTGCCTGATCCAGTTTCATATTTTACTTTTCAAATGTGCACTATAATCTCAACTCTTTTGGCAAACTTAATCTCCATATTGATTCATAGGAAGGTTCTCACTGACCTATCAGACAACCTACATATAAATCCAAAACATAATAGTTTAATTGCTAAACTGAAGAGTTCTAACCCATATTAGGGTTAGAATATTTACTAATACCAGATAAGGTAATATGTGTCTATTAAATTCTGTTCCATGGAACTACGCTGGTGGGGAAAATAAGTTAGTAAGCCGAAGATTTTGCTAGCTAAAATCTGGATCACTTTCTGCTTACTATGGTAATTTTGCTATTTTATAGAAAGAAAGAGCTTTTATTTGGCTCTACTGGGGTGGTCAGAGTTTGACATATAAGAATCTTGTTCACGCTCCATATTTGGATCAAATTCAATTCCTGTCATTTATATTATGAATGGGCTCCTTGAAGATATGCAAGCAACCAACTGCAAGTTAGACCTCCATCTATGTTGGCCAGCAGAAGTCATCTGGGAGAAACTTTATTCTCTACTAGCTAGGAATACTGAGTCCTTGAGTAATAAAACAGTGTGCCAAGATACCTGGAATATCACATTAAAACCTGTCAGGTTCCACTCTCTCTAGATAAAAGAAAATTAAAAAGTTTTAAGCCAGCATTTATTTTTCATCCTGTGATCATTAAGGATAAGAAGTTATTTTCAAAAAGGGACCTTTCAAAGGTTGGCTTTAAATTTCATTCACGGGACAAGTTTTTTCATTCATACAATTGTCTGGTTCTGTTGCAACTATTATAGGTAGTCCCTGATTTACAACAATTCATTTAGTGACCATTCAAACAGCACTGAAAAAAATAACTTGTGACCATTTTTCACGCTTACGACCCTTACGGCATTCCCATGGTCATGTGATTTTCATTCAGATGCTTGACAATTGGTTCATATTTATGATGGTGACAGTGTCCTAGGGTCATGTGATCACCTTTTGTGACCTTCTGGCAAGTAAAGTCAATGGGAAAGCCAGATTAACCATTATTTACTGTTACTAATTTAACAACTGCAGTGATTCATTTAACAAATGTGGCAAGAAAAGTCGTAAAATGGGGCAAAACTCACTTAACAATTCTCACTTACCAACATAAATTTTGGGCTCAATTGTGGTTATAACTTAAGGACTACCTGTAGAATAAAATCACCAAGGAAATCGTCCAGTATACGTACTGTGATTAGGAATAAATCTAACATTTTCAATTTTCAAATCAGTGAATAGAATTACGTTATGTGATATGTTAACGAAGGTTTGAGGAGAAATTTGGAGCAGTCAGGCAATCAGATTTTGTCTGGTTTTTGGATTTAGCCATGACTACGAAAGATAGTGGGAGTTGCTTCAAAATGCCAACTTTATTTTCATCAATAGGGTTAACAATAGTATTCAGACTTGAATCATCTGTGCCTTGCAACACAAACTATCTACTGTAAAGTGATATCCAAAACATCTGAAAGATATCAAGCTGGCTATCTTAGATACAGAAGATTAGTGATCGTTTTTAACTGTAAAATAGTGGTAGATAAAATTAGGACAATTTGAATGATGAATCTATTTTTGTGCCTTTCACCTGGAAATGATCCTAGGAATGTATATCAATGCTGAGTTATCACATATAATACTGCCTTCATAAAATTACCCATTTACAAAGTGATTTCTCTTAACACAGCCTTTAATTGGACTACAACTGTAAATAGTAATCACTTGTAGCTTAATATGCACACTACATGTCACGTGTAGAACATTGTTTTTAAAGTGTAACTAATCTATTAATTTTCATTGACCTAATAAAGCAGAAAAAAAATCTAATGAATTGCTGCTTCTTTACTCAAGCATTATTTCTAGTGATATCAAGAATTCCTTTTTTTAGTTGTTTCAAATTGTTTCGTAAAATATGGAGAAAGGAAGTTATACAACTGGGTGATTTTTCAATTTACCAAGTTATCAACTGTGATAATATAAATTGATTCAACAAAGTTACAGACAGATGTTAATCTGAAAAATAAAATTCTGGTATGTAATACCAGAAGAAAAAGAAATGCAGGATAGTTTAATAATAAATTAATTACCATGTTTCCCCAAAAATAAGACCCTGTCTTATATTTTTTTGAACCCTGAAATAAGCACTTGGCCTTATGGCCATGCGCTCAGAAGCCCAATTGGGCTTACTATCAGGGGATGTCTTATTTTGGGGGAAACAGGATATAATATGTTTGCTTTATTGTTGTCTGTAAGGTGTCTTACTTTGGGATTTCTCTTTACTTTTCTTCTCAAAGCAACAATCTGAATCTCCCCAATTATACTTCAACTAAACCACAACCCCCAAAAAATCTAAGTCTCCTAAAACTATGGCTTTATTAGTTTTGGTTAATGAAAATATTTTGAATAATAGTTCAAATAAAGCAAAAAGATGGTATTAATTACAGCAAGTAAAAATTAGGCAGTTCCCATACCAGAAGCATGGAAGTGCTAACCTAAAATTGTATTTCCTTTTAAGTTGCTACATTTTCTCGGTTTTAGAAAATATTTTAAAGGATTGCTCAAATAAATACGAAAACATCCTCAGTGCAATAATTATTCCTTTCTGCTCAGGCCTTACTGTTTAAGGAATCTCAGCCAAACACATGTGGTGTGGACAAATAACTAAAGAATCACCCAGCAAAAAAAAAGTCACGTGTATGTTTAATTAAACTTTGAGAGATTTGCAGATTCTGAACTCTGGAAAGCTAGAACTCTGCAAATAAATTGAGCCCTTTGTCTCTTTTTTCACTAATGCTCTGCAATTTGCTATGTGCATTCCTTTCTAGTGAAATCTGGACTTCTAGTTTTCTTCCCTTTCTTATTTTTAAGACAAACATTTTCAGCCTGATTCGGCCACACCTTCTGCTTCAATGAGATCCTGAAAAAAACCACTTCCTATCAACCACAGTCTGACACTAAGCAAAAGTAAGGATGGATTTTATACAACACTATGTTCATTCATCATTTTTATGGTTTAATCCTATTCTGAATGTTCTGTCCACAATAAGCAGAAATATGCTATGATGGGGATTGTCCAGAATTTTTTTTGCCAAGACAGAATTACTTGTCTGAAAAAATTAATAGTTTGGTTTTAGTGTTCAAAGAGAAATGTCTGTGGAAAGCAGGGTCAGAAAGTGTATGCTTCTTTTCTAAAAAATGGAAGATAGTTGTTCATATTACATCACTGAATTATATATTACATTATGCTACTTTGTCATCTCACCAGTTTCTAATTCTCTATTTAATTGTCGGAGGTATGCAGCAGGAAGCCTTTGAACATATATATATCACGATGCCTAACCTGCCTTATTGCTTTTGAAAAGGAGTAGAATTAAAAAAATACTAATTAACAGGAAGCTAGTATGCTGCAAAGCAGAATAGTCATCTCTAAATCTTTATTTATGAAACCGCAGCTGGCCCCCTATGCAAATAATTGCTTGCTACACTTATCATCCTGGTGGAAACCTTTTTAAGCACTTATCCACCTAAATATCCATAAGATCTCAAGAAAGTTTCAAAGAGCCACATGGAGCTTTCAAGTGGCTGTAGCAGATTCATGGGTCAGATTATTTACAGAGAACTACTAACTCCTCAGGTTTGTCAAGTTGATATGTTGATATGGAAAAAGGAATACAGGTAGTCCTTAGTTAGCAACCCAAATTGGGACTGGAAACATATTTAAAGCTCACTGAATAAAACTGACTAAATAAAGCCTTATTGCACTTAGAGCCATGGTGGCGCAGTGGTTAGAATAGAGTATTGCAGGCTAACTCTGCCGACTGCCAGCAGTTTGATCCTGACTGGCTCAAGGTTGACTCAGTCTTCCATCCTTTTGAGGTTGGTAAAATGAGGACCTGGATTATTGGGGGCAATAAACTGACTCTGCTTAGAGAGGGCTGTAAAGCATTCTGAAGTGGTATATAAATCTAAGTGCTATTGCTATTAAGCAAAGCAGTCGCTGAGTGAAGCTGCTACTGTGTTTATGGTATTACTTCAGTTTTGCTTTGCTGAAAGCAAGCCCTGAAAGGTCATAAATGCAAGAATTGATAGCAAAGTTCTTTTTCCATCACCATCATAACTGTGAATGATCATTAAATGAGGCAGTCAGTAAATCAGGACAATCTGTAATTTACAGAATATTCCCTAGTTTGTAAATCAGAACCAAGGAGCCCTTGAAAATTTGGTATTAACTTTCTTAAGCATTTCTGCCTCCTAAACGCTGCAGAGTGTTCTGGACTGGCTGCCACCTTTCCCCCCACTATTAGTAGCATTCAGTACTGTCTTCTCTCCTTAATAAGATTGTTATTCCAGGACCTCTGCTCACTTAGTTCTTGTTAAATGTCATTGTCAAGATGTTTGGAATTCCATAACTCAAGGATATTTTTTAAAAAAAAGAGGCATTCACAATGTATTATCTCTTACTAGAACTCAATCCCCCTGAGTTTACTATTGCAAATTCTCCCTAGAATATCTATTGACATTAATACAGAGGTATGGTTGTGAAAACAACTTGAATGGTTGTTTTGCAAAATCACTAAACCACTCTTCCAAACCTACTGCTCTAAACCTCAAGGCACCATCTCCTCTAAAAGGCTCAGTGTGATTTATGGGTAACCCTTTACTCATCATCTGCTTGTATTTATGTGTATTTGGGGGTTTTTTTTTATACTTTATATGTTTACAGTACACATTGCTATCTAAATACAAAAGATACATTCTTTGTGTCTGAATTCCACATTCATTTTTTTAGCCTTAAACCAAAATAAGTATGTCGTAATATTCTATTTTGCTTATTAAACATATGCTAAAGAATTCTATGATTGCAGTGGTTAGCAGAAATGTTATTTTTCTGGAACACAGAAAAAACATCTCAAACAGTTGTAATAAATTATTTATTAATCAAATTTATCTCACGGAAAACAACTCTGGGTGGCATACAGCAAAATTAGTCTACGAAGAGCTTGATTCCTAGCCTGCAATATAAGTCAGCTAGTTTCTTCGTGGAAGAAACTACACCAGCTACACCAGCTAAAAATAAAACACAGATTAAGAATGTAAATTACAAAGCCAGTTTGTATTAATGCTTTTTCAATTATATAAACTAGCCTTCATTGGGGCTGTTTGTTCCAACAGTCTGATCAAAAATATTTCAATAGTTATCTAGGAATAAAAATAAAATAAAATTTTCTTCGCTTGGTAGGACTTGATAGTGTCTTCTTTCAGATTATTTTTTCAATTGCTAGTCTAGCCTGCATTCTATACTTCTCCAATATACGCTGCTATCAAAGTACTAATAAGGACTGCTTTTGCTTAGCTTTCTGGATCAGTCAAGGTCATGCGTGTGCTGCCATCTGGCTGCTATTGTTTATATAAAACTTCATTGAAATACACTATGGTAAAAAAAATGTGGTTGATATGCAAATTAAATACAGGCAAACCAATGCTTCCCTAAAGAACCATCTATTTCCTCTTCCCCTGCTTTAGATTAAGCAGCCCACAAATCAAATCAGGAAAATTTTCTGTCTGGACCAAGTAAAAAGTGAAGTTAAAAGAGACAATCAGAGTGTCTCTTCTGCCTGTAGATAGAATTCATTCAAAGGAACAATTGTTCTGCATTATAAACAAGAATTTGTGAGTGGTGGGAGAGATACATGTTAAAAGCTGCTACTTCATGATGGCTTCATATTGAATTTCAGAAAATATTCCATTTTCATAAACAGTCCTTATCACGGATTTATTCAAAAATTAGAAGAAATCAGCAATATTTTTCAGACTTGTTATATATTTCTCTTGGCTTAAGAAACAGGAATATACAGTATATTATAGAGAATGAAATATAAAATGCAGAACAGCAGGTTGTACATGGAGAGCCCAGGGAGAAAACTGTGGCAGACAACATTTGAACAATCACACGCAAACCATTATTTAGAAGAAATTTCAGAATCACACAGCTGTGATCAGAGATATAGGCTTATGGGATTTTATTTCTTATTTCAATATATATGGTTACCCATCTTAAATTCATTACTCTGGGCAGGCAGAGATGTTTAACATCAGAGAAAAACACATGTTTAATATTATGGCGGGGGGGAAGCAGATAAATAATTCACATTATTCTATGGGTGCCACATAGTCTGCCAGTACAACATAATGGTGGCTTTCATCTGATATTAATCATTTAAATTGTCTAAATATAATATGCCAACCACCTCCTGTGTGATGGAAATGGAGTTTGAAGTAGGTACTTCCTGAGCTGAAGCTAAGTTTATCAAAATAAACCATTGTTTAAGCTCTATAGTTCATTTTAGGTTTAAAAAGAACCCTATGATACCAAAAAGGTAAGTGATTGACAGGGGATGGAAAGCAAGTTTGGGATCTAACAGGGTGAGGAACTAGCCCTAAAGTCTGGAGAGATCCTGAGGGACTGGAAGGAGAGCAAGGGGTACCTCAGGGGCACCATTTAAAGACCATAGCAGTCACTTAATGACCACATAGGGAAGAGCAGGGATGGGGCTGTTAAGATGATTACATGAGCACCTCGTTTAACAGCTGTCACAAATAACGATGGTAATGGGCAGGCTCCATTATGGTTGTAATTTGAGGATTACCTGTATATGGGACATTTGAAGTTTCAGAAATGTCCTCAAGAGAATGAGAAAAGGATATCCAACATAAATGTTTTAATTAGCATACATATGACATTTGGACTTGTAGGCAAATGATAAACTGGAAACCGAAACTCTTGTTTTTGCGCAGTGTCATGGTTTGTCATTTGTATCAAGAGAACATAAGGAAGAAACAAAACAAACTCTCTGTCCTTGATGGTTTAACCTTTGTATGTACTTCTATGACACTGTTCATATTCCATCACATATCTGTAGAGCTTGCTTTAACATCAGAACTGTTTCAGAATCTCGCAAATAAGGATCTGCTGCCAACACTCCAGCCATCAGAGGAATTAAAGGAATTTGCTTCTTCTTGGACCAGCCAACAAGATTGTCGCATGTAAAGCTTGATATAAATGCTGTTTTGGAGAAGCTTGAGAAAATAAAAATTGGTCTGAAGTTGGAGGGTTGGAACATACAAGGGATTGAGAAGGTTGAAGTCCTTGATTAGAGTCATGAGGTGGAGTAGAATGGAGATCGAAGCAAGGTGGTTGTAAGCGTGGTTCTGTTCTTTTGGTGTTCGAGTGAAGAGAAGGAAAAAAAGTTGGGTCCTTTAGTAAAGAGGTTTGTACTTGCTGTGTAGCTTCAATAGAAAGTTTTTTTAGTCTTTTGGTTAATGATTGGTGCAGTTTTGTTAAGGATATGGTTAATGCATCAATCTCTTGTAAAGATAATTCATTCAGGTTCAAGGATTCCATGTTAGGAAAAACGTTCTATGATTTTAAAAATTTACAAAAATTCATAGACCTGAGCAATAATTTTCCATCGACTGCTACCATTTGTCAGATATATATTGATGGTCGTGCTCATTCGGTTCTATGAGGAAGTTATTTGGTCAATACAGCTTCAGGTTCAAAAAGTTATTTTATTATTTACAAATATACAATAATGAACAGGGCGTCCTGTTGCATTTGTTACCCTAACTGTATGACTGAGATGTTGAGAGGAGAGAGAAGTTCACATGTTGTCTTGCTGAGATAGATGGGAAGAAGCAGGGAAGATATCCAATTGATTTGTGGGTAAGAGTCCAATAAGAGAGTTCATTGGTTGATACAGTCACATGGGATGTCTGTAAAGACTTAACCTCTTCTGGTCCCTGGGGCATCATACGTAGGCAATATCTGACAAAGAAAAATATCTAAACCCTAGTTATCCAACCTCTAGATATCTTTTTCTTAGGGATGATACACTAATAACCACTCAAATATACAAATAGTATCATACAGGTTCAAGTATAAGCAATAGTGATTTCCTGAACAAAGTAGAGTGCATCTTGTTGTATCCTCAAGGGAGGTTTGCTCAGAACAAGCAGTTCATTCACAACAGATTGAGCAATTTTCTTAAAGGTACCAAGCATTTAAAAAGCTCACCCATATTGAAACAAACCAACTTTTCCCACCATTTTTGGCAAAATATGCAGTTCAATAGCTGTCTCTCCCAAAACCTCATATAAGAGGTTTCTTCATGCAGGGATCTTGTTCACAACTGCATAATTCCGCCTTCTGGGTTGAATTCTGGATTCCTCCTGTCAGGTTCCTTTTAGTGAACTGGATTCACTTTTCTTTGTCTTGGCCCCTCAAGCCTGTATCTTCTCTCACCAGAACCAGAGGTTGAATTCCACACCAACAAAATATTCAGCCTCCCTCCCTGCTCTTTATTGGCCAATCTGCTAACCCAATAATTCTGAATTCTTTGTGCTTGTTCCTCCTCCTTATTAGTGGATTTCCAACCAGGCTAAGTGGTGCAGGAAGTAACGCTTAATGCTTTCTTTTTTCTTCTTTTTATTCATTAAAAAAATCATATTTTTTCTTAGCCCTTGATTTCTAAGCTAAACTTCTGGTGCTCTTCTTTCTTCACTGGGCATGCATGTGTCTTGCTCCATAGTTTTTCATATCTTTCCTGACTCTTTTCAGATTTTTTTCCCCTCTCAGAGTAAACAAATTCCCTCTGTTTTAGAGGTCTTCAATACTAATTACAAGCTGTTTAATGAGACAGTATGTTTCTTATCGTTCCCCTTAATGTCTACATCTATTAAGCTTACTACCTCCGAGGATCCCCCTTCCTGTCTTTCTGACTTCTTCCAGTTATATGCATCAAATCCCAGCACCAAGTTATCTCCCTTATTTTTCTTGCCCATTTGCCCCCAGATTTACTTAGTTCCTACTGTATAGTAACCAGTTGGATACTATATTAGGGTTTATATTGAATTGCATTAGAAATATAGTACATTTACTGTTACCTTATGCTAAAAAAGTGATGGGAGTACCAGACTGCCTATAAAACTGTTTTAGACAGCATTGTCAATAGCTTTTCTTTTAAAAATAGAAACAATAACTATGTTAAAGGCCGTATTATTGTGTTCCCAAAGTTTTCTTCAAATGTTATTCATGAAAAGAGAGATCCAGGGAGACCAAAACCCTGGTTTCGTTCCCAACTTCTCAGCCTCAATAGCTTTAATCATTAATCACTGTATGATGTATGGATGTCCAAAATAGGAAACCTATACATAGATACCTCTTTGTTTCTTGGATCCTGGAATCTGAAGACAATTTCAGCTTTTGCAAATGTTTTTGTAGAAATCTGTACCCATAAGAGTGCATATATTGCAACTTAATGCACAGTTACTGAAAAAAAGCCAAAGGAAGCCTTTGGTTTTAATATGGCATCAATGTTGCCTTCTCATTATTCCTTTCTATAATGAACCATGTCATGTAAACAAGACCAATATTATTTTGAGCTCAAATGCTTTTAAGAGATGCTTTTATTTGAAGGAAAGCATAATGATATGTAGAGAAGATCAGCCCTGGATTCTGAAGACTGGAAATTTCAGTTGATAATTTAGCAGGAATCAACCCTAGTAATGAAGTATTTTATTACCCGTGTTTCCTTGAAAATAAAACCCTGTCTTATATTTTTTTGAGCCCTGAAATAAGCGCTTGGCCTTATTGCCATGCGCTCAAAAGCCCGATTGAGCTTATTATCAGGGTATGTCTTATTTTGGGGGAAACAGGGTATGATGTGAAACTATTGGTTGGATTCCAACTGGCTGAGCCAAACTTGATCAGGATGCCTGAATTTTAAAGGAAGGTATATTCATTCTAGGAAGTATGTCTACTTTCACATTTTTGTTTGTTTGTTAGATGTTGGTCTTTTGAAAAACATGAATCCATCTATTACTGAATGACTTGTTTAACAAAGCACAATTAGAGTATACCATACTCTTACCATACTAAGGTATTATACACAGTGGTGGGATTCAAGTAATTTAACAACTGGTTCTCTGCCCTAATGATTTCTTCCAACAACCAGTTTGCCAAACTGCTCAGAAAGTTAACAACCGGTTCTCCCGAAGTGGTGCGAACTGGCTGAATCCCACCACTGATTATATGGCATTATTACTTTATTGCATTATTACAGTATTACTTGGTCTGTTGTGTGGATGTTTGGGTGGTTTAGGGGTGGGAAATTGTGGTGGGTGGGAGTGTGTTTGGGGGTTGTTATATGTGTTGGACCTGGTCTCTGGGTGTTAAGTGAATTTCGTTGTATGGGTATACTGTGTATACACGTACAATGACAATAAAGTTATTTATTATTATTATTATTATTATTATTATTATTATTATTATTATTATTATTATTAT
>WNWU01000001.1:43458224-43595764 GCA_012654045.1 Ptyas mucosa
ATTATTATTATTATTATTATTATTATTATTATTATTATTATTATTATATATAATGGCTGTCAGGGTTCCAAGTAATCCCAAAGCAAACAAAATTCTTACACTGGTAGATTCCTCAAAGAATAGTATTGTTGGAAATACCATATTGGCCTAGTTCTGATGAAAGCCGACTCTGAAGGTTTCCCACGGTTTTCACCAAATTAAAAGTAAAAGTTTTTCCCCTTCCCCAAACAATCAATCACATGGTCCAATCAGGGCGCCATCTGGTTGCATGGCAACATCACTTTCCCTCTCTCTCTGACCAGGTGTGAGAATGTCCTTGGTTCCCAAGAGAAAGTATTTTGTTTTGGCTACAAACTCCAGCTATCTCTATTTCCCCCTCCCTATCCCTCAGCTCCAGTGTAGCAATGCTGAAGCTCCAAAATGGTACCGGTCAGGTCAACTTCAGAGTTGGTAATGGCATTATATCTTAATTATATCATAGATCAGGTAAGAAAGAAACAGGATTTATTTTTTTTTGGTCTATGACTGGAATAACAATTTCATTGGATTAGCTTTCTTTTTTAAATTAACCACAGATTTTTCTCGTGTGAAAAATTGCATTTTTTTAATCTTTTACATGAGAACAAATTTGATTTGAAATTTTGGCTTGCACTCACCAACTTATCTAAACAAAGCCATCTGTTTTGAAAAGTTGATTTTTCTGAGATTTTTTATATCATTGTTGTTTTTTAAACCAATCAATTATGTTAAATTGCCTAAGAAAAAAGTTGGCCTCTGTTTTTTACTTCAGTTTTTTTCTATGGTTGTTCAGATTTGTTTTATTTATAAAGCAATTTATAAAGCAATGTTCTGTTACTGAACCTTTGAAGCATTAAGACCATTCGTTTAATTTGTGATATAGAAATATTGCTGATATCACTTCATTTGCTAGCACAAAGGTAATATAAATGCATACATTTGGAAATCATCACCAAATGTCATTTCTAAGAAATATAAACATACCCTTTGAAAGTAAATATACTCAGTAATAAAACAGAAGTTTCTAATAAGCATTTTAAAGAAATATTAATTCAATGTCATTCTGTTAGTGTTTTTATATATATTTAAGATACAATTCAATTTTAATCCCTGAGACATTTGAGTTTCTCTCTTGAATAGACAATATATAAATACAAGAGTGGAGTAAAAATAAGGGAAAGGGAAAAAAAGAAATCAAGAACAGATAGCTGCTATTTGTAAGGATTTTATAGTAAATGAAGCCATCTTGTGGAAAACAGCAGAACAGCAAACTAAGCAAATGCATTACTTTGCATCAGTGATAGGTTTCAAAAAATTTTTCTACTGGTTCTGTGGATGTGGCTTGGTGGGCATGGCTTGGTGGGCGTGGCAGGGGAAGGATACTGTAAAATCTCCATTCCCACCCCACTCCAGGGGAAGTTTACTGCAAAATCCCCATTTCCTCCCGATCAGCTGGCACTCGGGGGGGGGGGCAGAGAATAGATGGGGGCAGGGCCAGTCAGAAGGGTTGTATTTGCCGATTCTCCGAACTACTCAAAATTTCCGCTACCAGTTCCCCAAAACTGGTCAGAACCTGCTGAAACCCACCTCTGCTTTGCATGTGTATTTAAACATATAGCAGTTTTAAGTACAAGAAAGAATCATCTTCAAATTGCTTTACTCTCCATGATTTGCAAGAGAAGGGGGGGGGGATTTGCCACCCTGTATTTACAACTCTTAATCAAAACTGTTGGAATTCTAACACATTAACAGTGCTAACCACAGGTAGGCTTATGAGCTAAAAACATTGGGGCCTTAAACTAACTGCAGCACTACAAAGCAAATAAATCAAAATTAGGTTGTAGCATGGGAAGAAGAATCTACACATCTGACAGACGCCTCATCTCCTGTTTGTCTTCTATTCCCTTTTCCTGAGTTCTGAGGTGATTACTGTAGGTGTGGCTATTGTTACAGAAAAAAGAGTACAGGTAGGTAATTATTCTGACATCACCTGTTCCTGAAGGGGAAATGCTTATCTTCCTTAGATTCTGGATAGATCAGAAGAGAAACTCTTCCTTGCCCAAGGTGATTAGGCTTAAGCATTTGGGGAATGCATGGTTCTAGATCACCCAGCCAACATGGAGGTAATTAAGTATTGATGGATTTTTATGTTAAGGAAAGTAACAGAGTAGTGTTGGAAGAAATGTCCATCTGGCTTCAGTTCCAAGTGTCTAAAGACACTGGAAACATGGAGGCTGGTTTGGAAAGATGGTTTAATGGTGGACAGGACCATATGGTTTGAAGTCCTGGGTAGCTGACCACATGGAGTGGAGAGTGAGATATATTTATAATCTGTCTTGGGCTTTGAACTTGCTTCCTGTTACTGTGAAAGAAATGTATTCTGATTGGTTGTCAGACTCCCATGGGGTGATTCAGGGGTAACTTTGTAGATTGTCTTGAGTCCCAGGCTTGGTTGAATCTTGCTGGGTGATGTAGTGGTGAGATGGTTAGAGGGCTAATCCTATTATGTCCAGAGGGTGAAGGTCTTTTGTGTTGTAGATAAGCTGGCTGAGCCTTTTATCTTGCAGATAGGATGGCCCAGTCTTTCTGGGGCTATTAAGAAAGGTGGGGACTGCTTTCCAAGTATCTCCTTTTCTCATCCAGGGTGATATAATATTCTGCCTTTTTAATATTTCCGAGAATATTTCATTCTTCTAGGAAAAGGGTGGGTTTCTATAGTAGGGTCTTCATTGAATAATTTAACTGCAACAAACAGGATAAGGCTGAGATCTATATTCCTAGAGCCAGCACTTAGTAATTTTTAACAGTGGTTCCCAACGTGGGGCCCACGCTCCACAGGGGAGCAATTTTATTTTTAAAAGGGGCAATTTGAAGATGAGCTATTAACTGAATTTTTGAAATCCCGCTAATTGTTCTTATATATTTGTGATTAAATATCTGTGTTTCATTTACCTATTGTTGTCTTTGTTAAAATGCATTTATTTATTTTATTTTATATCAAATTTATATACCGCCCTTCTCCCAGAGGACTCAGGGCAGTGTACAGCCAGAATAAAAACATAAATACAAACATTAAAATACAGTTAAAACGATATATATGTATTTGGCCCCATAGTTAAAAACAATAACAAACCAATTAAAAACATTTTAAAAAGTGTTAAGCCAGCCCAAGTGTTAACCTGGAAAAGACAGGTCTTAAGGGCACGGCGGAAGGCACCGAGGTCTTGAATTCTCCTTATCTCTGGAGATAAGGAGGGTAGGTGCCCCCACAGAAAAGGCCCTCCCCCTGGGAGCCACCAGTCTACATTGTTTGGCTGATGGCACCCCAAGGAGGCCCTCTCTGTGGCCCACAGCTCGGTGGGAGACCATCGGTAACAGCAGGCGGTTTCGAAGATATCTAGCTCCTATGCCATGGAGCACTTTAAAGGTGATAACCAACACCTTGAAACGCACTGGGAAGACCACTGAGAGCCAGTGCAGCTCACGCAGGAGAGGTGTTATATGGGAGCGCCATGCAGCCCCGTAACTACCCGCGCGGCCACATTCTGGACCAGTTGGAGCCTCCGGGTGCTCTTCAAGTGGAGCCCCATGTAGAGAGTGTTACAGTAGTCCAGGCGAGAGGTGACGAGGGCATGAGTGACTGTGCACAAGGAATCCAGATCTAGGAAGGGCCGCAACTGGTGGATCAGGCAAACCTGATAAAAAGTCCCCCTGGCTACAGCCGTCAGATGTTCCTCCAAGGACAGCTGCATATCCAGGAGGACACCCAGATTGCCAGCCCTCTCCGCGGGGGCCAAAGACTTGCCCCCAATAATCAGTGATGGTGTCAACTGAATATATCGGGATGCCGGGAACCACAGCCACTCAGTCTTGGATGGGTTGAGCCTGAGCCTGTTCCTCCCCATCCAGATCCGCACAGCCTCCAGGCACCGGGACATCACTTCAAGGGCATCATTGGGGTGGTCTGGGGTGGAGATGTACAGCTGGGTGTCATCAGCATACTGGTGGTACTTCACCCCGAAGCCACGGATGATCTCACCCAGCAGCTTCACATAAATGTTGAAGAAAAGGGGCGAGAGGACTGACCCCTGAGGCACTCCACATATAAGGCGCCTTGAGGTCGACCTCTGACCCCCTGCCAACACAAACTGCGACCAGTCCGAGAGAACCACCATAACACGGTGCCCCCCATCCCCAACTCTTCCGGCGCAGCATGATACCATGGTCGATGGTATCAAAAGCCACTGAGAGGTCTAACAGAGCCATAACAGAGGAACAACCCCTGTCCCGAGCCCTCCAGAGATCATCTACCAATGTGACAATGCCATTTCCGTGCTGTACCTGGGCCTGAAACCCAACTGGAACGAATCTAGATAAGACATTTTCTCCAGATATTGTGGAAACTGTCGTGCAGCCACACTCTCAACAACCTTTGCCACAAAGCGAAGGTTGGAGACAGGACGGTAGTTGGCTAATACTGCCGGGTCCAGGGAAGGCTTCTTGAGGAGAGGCCTCACCACTGCCTCTTTTCACCTCACACAGCGAAGTGTTGATAATTCCCTGGAGCCAGCCTCGTGTAATCTCCTGGGAAGCCAGTACTAACCAGGAGGGACACGGGTCCAATAAACATGTGGCCGCATTAAGTCTCCCCAAAATCCTGTCCACATCATCAGGGGTCACACTCATAAGAGTCAAACTCTTCCCAGATAACGTTCTCAAGACTATTCCTCGTCACCCTGCCCAAATCTACCCAGTCAGAGTCCAGATCCCCCCGGATCTGAGCGATTTTGTCATACAGATATTGTCTTCCAGGGGGGCCTCCCGGGTGAAGCAGGGAGCGGGTCACCCTAAACAGCATTCCCTAGGGCCTGGTCTGAAAAGGATATCCCAGCTGGGGGGAGGAGGGAGCAACTGCCAGCCAATCAGATGTGTTCCCACTAATGATCATGGGACTGGCAGAGTCTTTCTCTCTCTCTTTCCTGTGGGCTTTACTGCTGGGTGATTGCAGGGAGAGCTGCTCTGTGTGGAGACAGAGTGGATGGCTGCTGGGGGAAGCTCAGCAATGAGGATACAGAACAGTGGTGGGTTGCTACTGGTTCACCCCGGATCGGGTCCCTGCATGCACAGAAGCGACACATGCACCAGCACGCACAGACCCACAAGCGAACTGGTAGCGACGGGTTTTGAAACCCATCCCTGATACAGAACCAGGACCAAAGTTTAAGTAAGAAACTGTTAGATTTACAGTTATTTTTAGTCTGTGTTTTCCCAAGCCGTGTTTTACAAGACTTTTCCTGTCAGAGCAATCTGGGGCTGGGCCACATATCCGTAGGCCTTGCTAGGTCTGTGTGATTCACCTCCACCTACTGAACTACCAAAGTATTTCCCCAATAAGCTGCAGGTTCAAACCGAGTGGGTGAGTAGGGGGGTTACAACTCCCCTTTTGTTCATGACAATCTTATTATTCATAAATTAAGCTAAGAATGTTTTTTTAAATTTCCCTCTTTCTGTGCCATCTTCTTTTAATAGTTATTTCTTTTAATAATTTGCATCATTTCATAAGTTTTTTTCACATTTATTTCTTTTCGTCACAAACCCTATGCATAAAATGAGTAGTGCAAGAAAAAAGTATTACAGGGTCAAAGTATTACAGAAAAAGCTTTCATTAAAATTATTTTATATTTATGCATTTCAGTTCTCTATTATATGTTTTGAAACTTTATTTGCTGTTTTTTCATATGCCTTCATACTATTATTTTTTAAGTTCCTGAGTACTTCTACTGTCTTTCATTCTTTTATTTTTCTCTTTCATGGATGCCACATTCTTTGGAACCTTGTTTAAACCAAGTTAATGGCCTTTTAGGCTTCCTCCATGTGAGTAGGAGTTCATTTTTTGAATAGTAAGAATTATATGTCACAGGGGGCGGGGGGAAGGATTTTAGAGATGCTTAGGTGAGGCAGGGCCAAAAAAAGGTTGGGAACCACTGGTCTAAGGCTAAGCAACCGAAGAGATCAGTGTTTCTCAACCTCAGCCACTTTTAGATGTGGACTTCAATTCCCAGAATTCCCCAGGCCACATGTGGAATTCTGGGAGTTGAAGTCCACACATTTTAAAGTTGCTAAGATTGAGAAACATTGAGACAGAGTCAGAAGATGATGTAAAATTACTATGATCAAGCAGGTAACATCGACAAGGTTTTTTTAACCTCTTATTCACTGCTGCCAACTTAACTCCTGTTCCCTTAAAAAAACATTTCATGCCCAAATGTCTTTTCATTACCTGTTTCGTACATGACTCCCAAATAAACACCCACTGAGGATATTTTACTCCGGGATTGTATCGCACCCCAATTTTGATTTTCTTAACATATTTTAATAGTTAACATTGGATGACTTGTTAAAGAAGAACAGATTTTTTAATTGATAGGATGAGAGTTTAAAATTAATATTGTGCTGATTAGTATCACTAAGATCTGCATGTTAATTTGACTTTAACAAAGTATTCAGACAGTAAGTTTACATTATACTGAAAAAGTTTACTCACATTTTAAAATTTTACTCAACTTTATATTTGTCTACTTGTGCTTTTCTTGCTTTTTTCTTTTTATCCTTTTAAAGTGTTGAGGAGGAGAGAGAGAGAATCTCCTCTTCTGAATCCTTATTCCCATTGGAGAAGATTGTAACACTTTTGAAAATGTTTAAAAGTCCCCCAACTACCTATTCTTAATTGTTCATTAAATATACTTACTGGAACACTTGTTATTTGCAGATAGATTGTGCATATTTGTCAACCAATGATGGATGTTTTGACACTGATTTTCAGACTCAACTCTGGACTTCAGGACTTCAAAAAGCTAGTCATATTTGACATTAAGTCTCTCCACAGTAAGAAATAAATGTAGCTTTTATATAACTATATACTAACTAAATCAATACATCAATAATCTATTTATGAAGATAAATTTTGCCATTTAAAGCTTTTTTTAAAAACTACTTGTTTTTAAATAGGCAGCTTGCTTTCAATCGGTAAATGATAGCAACAGCACTTAGTCTTACTGGTATATACTGCTTCACAGTGCTTTACAGCCCTCTCTAAGCAGTTTATAAAGTCAGCATATTGCCCCCAACAATCTGGGTCCTCATTTTACCCACCTCAGAAGGATGGAAGGCTGAGTCAACCTTGAGCCTGGTGAGATTTGAATTGCCAAATTTCAGGCAGGTGGCAGTCACTAGAAATAGCCTGCAGTACTGCATTCTAACCACTGCGGCACCATTATGGCCAAAAATAATTGCTATTGTTTTGGCATGATATTATGTTCTATTTCAGCTTAGATCAGTGATGGAGAACCTATGACATGTGTGCCAGAGGTGGCATGCAGCGCCCTCTCTGTCGGCACAAGAGCCGTTGCCCCAGCTCAGCTCTACCACACATGCATGCGTGCCTCCCATCGGCCAGCTGGTTTTCAGGTCTCTGTCATGCATGCGCTGGAACAAGGCGCATGCGGGAAGGCTGTGTGCATATGTACAGGGACAGGGCCGCACGTGGGGGCCGCGCACACATTGCATTTTGGGGGTTCGGGCCAGGGGTGGGTTCTACTTACCTTTACTACCGGTTCGCAGTGGGGCCACACACACGTGCTTTCTTCACTCACGCACATGTGCTTCTGTGCATGCGCAGAAGCTTCCTGATGATGGTGGGATCGGTGGGCGGAGCCTCCCGCCAGTTTTACTACTGGTTCTATAGAGCTGGTCCGAACCGGGGGCAACCCACCACTGGTTCGGGTGCTTTGGGCACTTGGTCCAGAAAAGGTTAGCCATCACTGGCTTCGGTATTAGAAGAGTTGTGAGGAAGAGTGGCTTTTTTTCTGATTTTGCTATAAAGTTCTCTTTCATTGTAATGTGAAAAACACATTCAAAATGAGACATGACTCCATCTTCTTATTGGCTCCTCTCCTAGTAATAACTGTCTGTTATCCAGATCTGGGTCCATCCGTCCATTTCAAAGGAGATATGAAGATGGCAGGTGGTTTTACCACTGGCATCCATAAAGAAGAATGTTTTTAATGCAAAGCCATAGAATGGGTCAGGAACAACACCCATCTAAATTCTATGTCTGGATTTTTGCATCCCATCTGTAGACATGTTTTCCATATTTCCCTCTGTGGTTGGAATTGCTCCCAGTCCTCCTTTCCTTAACCGTGGTTAATTATAAAGTTGTCCCTATATTAATAATGCCCAGCAATGAAGGATCACCATCAATAAAAATATTAACAGATTGGTTTTAATGAAAGAAGTGCTGCCAAAATATTAATCCAAGCTATAGTAGTATACTGTTGTAGTATATTGTTTGTTATTGCTCTTCTTGTGGGATTTTTTGGGGGGGACTTTTCAATCTAGCCTTACAACCCTGGTGTT
This sequence comes from Ptyas mucosa, assembly GCA_012654045.1. Taxonomy (NCBI): domain Eukaryota; kingdom Metazoa; phylum Chordata; class Lepidosauria; order Squamata; family Colubridae; genus Ptyas; species Ptyas mucosa. Next base: position 43,466,658 of record WNWU01000001.1, read on the forward strand.
CCCTGGAGCTGCCCAATCAAAATAGGAATCACCCATCCTAGCTTGGCTTCCAAAACAAAGCCTGAGAGAATATGATTATTACATGATAATTGGCAAAGTGTAATTGTCGCAAGACATTTTGCTACTTGAGGTGAATGAGAGATCATGTGGCTTCATGCCACTGCAAAATAGCCATCTATTTTAGAATTTGAACCTTAATGTCTGCCAGTATTTTGAGGTAGGCCAGATCAAGAAGCAAGCACAACAGGACTCCAGGAATATAGGTAGTCCTCGACTTACAATCACAACTGAACAATTTTTGTTGCTAAGTGAGACATTTGTTAAGTGAGTTTTGCCTCATTTTATGACCTTTCTTGCCACATTTGTTAAGTGAGTGGCTGCATTTGTTAAGTTAGTAACATCTGTTAAATTACTTGTCATGGTTATTAAGTGAATCTGGCTTCCCCATTGATTTTGCTTGTCTGAAGGTCATAAAAGCTGATCACATGACCCCAGGACATTGCAATTGTCATAAATATGAAACAATTGCCAAGCATCTGAATTTTGATTATGTGGCCATGGGGAAGCTGCAATGGTCTTAAGTCTGAAAAACTCTCATGAGTCACTTTTTTCAGTGCCGTTGTAACTTTGAATGGTCACTAAATGAACTGTTGTGAGTCGAGGACTACTTGTACTGCTATATTGCTGTAGGACAGTGTTCTTCAAACTTGGTATGCTAGCTGGGGAATTCTGGGAACTGAAGTCTGTGCATCTTAAAGTTGCCAAGTTTGAAAACTACTCTTTAGAGTTTATTAACAGAATTATGAAGTTTAATGCTGCTTTTTAAAGGCCATAAGATACAGGTGGGGCTGAGTCTTTTCCTGACACTTTCTACTTTCCCACGGCCTGAGTAATTGATTCTACCACCCTCTTCTCAAGGTCACAGCTAAATTCCTCTACAATGCCACATTGACAGTCTCTTTCACAGCACACAGAGCAGCCTGTAAGAACAGGGGTGTTAAACTTGTGTTGTCACAGTGAGGTCACATGACGTATGACGACTTGGTCCCCTTCGCTAAACCGGGTGTGGGCCTGGCCAGCACATGACACATCCTGCCTGCGGGCCGCAAGTTTGACAGCCCTGCTGAGGAAATAAGAGAGGTCTCTTCTCTAATATCCTATTGCTATTGCTCACCTTTCTGCTATGGGAGCAGTCCATTGTCCATTTTTTAAAAAATGCACACCAGTCACCAGAAATGTGCCACAGGAGCAGATCAAGACATGTATATGCGCAATGCCTCTTGAAACACATGATCTGGGCATATGCCTCTTCTCCTAATTGCACGATCAGGAGCCTCTTATTATGGTGTCATCTTGTGATGAATTGGGAGAATATTCATAGCACAGACAGCTCAGCCCAAGAAGCACAGATGTAAACAGGATACCAACTCGTGAAGGTGGAAATTGTTGGGGGATTCAGTTGAGAATGGCTGGGAGTGTTACTGCCTCCTTCAGAGGGTGAGTGATAGAGCCAAATGTTGTCGTTTTTTAGTACTTCATGAATACTAGTGAAAATGAATGCATGTTCACTATTTCTCAGCCTTAGAAAACATTTCAAAACCGCATTTGTAGCAGAGCATAAGATAAAGAGACGCTTGCCCTGATACAAATGAAATATAAATAATATATCTCTTAGATGTATTGCGTATCATATCTCATTCACTGCATACAGTATTTGAAAACAAGCACAAAGCTTTGCATGTTCTGGCTATACAACATCACGTGACCATATTACTTGAAAGACTAGCTTTACTGTACTTGTTTCTATCAAGAATATTTGAACAGTGGAGTACTGTAAAGAAATACAGGTCTCTTTTCTTCTGGTAAAATGAAGTCAGATTCCGTTTTATGCTATGAAGATTTTAGCCTCTAAGGAATATATAGACTAAAAAATACAGTTGTAGCTCTGAACAAGATGAACAGATATTTATAAATCATTATCTTTGGACTGAATTTTGCAACTGAAGTGCATTTACAAAATGATTTCAGACATTCAGCTGTTTTCAGCTATGTTGCATGTTATAGCAGTGGATCTTCTATTGAGGTGACATCTGCTTAACACAGTAGAAGAAAATGGATTGAATGGAAATTCTGGTTTAAATTCAATCCGGCACCTTCCAATTTATCTTGTTTCATTTTTATAAGCTCCGAGACACACACAGCCAGGAGACTAGGTATCAAGCATGCAGTATTTGTCCTTTTGTTGCTCCTTTGGTTTGGAACGGAGAAATCCTGTTGGAAGCCTGACTTAAGACTTAATCCTGCCAGAAAGCTCTGTTACTCAGCCAATTATATTGCTGGCATCTGCACAGAGTATTCATTCTATAGCCAATAATGATACTTCTAAAGACTTTGTAGTTCAAAGGCAAATTGGATTGAATCAGCTAGCTACGAGATTCTTGAGAAAATTAGCTTTGAAGGACTGGATGCACTTTTGCCCCAAAACACTTTTAAACCAGGTTTTTGTTGTTGGGATTCTGTGATCAAAAGTAACTCTTATACAGGGTGTGTGAAGGGAGTAGGGGGGGGATTAGTTTTAACTACAGCAGGTTGGAAAAAAGATAGTAATACTCTGATGGTATAGACTCTATTCCTGTGTGTGCACTAAGCCACAATGTATTATATTTCTTTGTGCAAAATATTTTTGTCATGTTGTAGGGATTCAGTCCAGTGTGGTTTGTAAACAGAAGATTAAGCTTTAGTGATTATGTAAATGCAGCAAACTTTAGTTTTTGCAATAAATTATAGTGAAGATCTAGCCTTGTTTACAGTGCTGTTGGCTTAAGAATAACAATCAATGAGCCATTTTGAGTTTTCTTTTGTAGAGTATATGTGTTTGTGTAATGATAAAGGTGTAGGACTGGAGAAACCCAAGTTCAAATCTATCTTTAATTTATCAGGATAGACAAATAATAGAACAAGAAATGCTAAAGAAGAACAATTTATCATAGGTGGTGTCCCAAAGGTGCTTTTTTTCAAGTGGCAACTTGACTTTCTGGTTTTTCTTTGAAGACGTTTCACTTCTCATCCAAGAAGCTTCTTCGGTTCTGACCTTTGGGACAACCACGACCTGAGAATCTCCATAGATATCATAGGTGGTGGTTATGTAAAAATAACATCCAAAATACTTGAAAGAAATATATAAAGAATATTCAGAAAACTTTGAAAATAAAATCTAAACATATTTTTATTAGGTATAATCCTAGAAAACTTATATGAGAAATATCACAATTTACCAAGATAGATGTTGACAGCAGCAAGAACATATTTGGCAAAACACTGAAAAAAAGGTCCTTACTGATGATACAAGATTGGGAAAGAGCAAAATTGAGAAATATACAGCAATGTTATAATTGACAGTATATAAACAGTGTATATTATTACTATTAAGCATCAAGACAAATATGGAACATAGTTGCTAGAAAAAAGTTATGAGAATATAAAAATCATAAGATGAAAGGTCCTTAAATAAATATTACCAATAATCTTCAATATTCAACATAAAGTATATTATAAATATATAGAAATAAATATTTATGAAACAGAATGGAAGAATATGTCAGTATAGTTTTTTCATGTTTCTATTTCTATTTTTCCTTTAATTCATTCTATTGCCACTACCGTATATACTCGAATATAAGCCGAGTTTTTCAGCACGTTTTTCAGGCTGAAAAAGCCCCCCTTGGCTTTTATTTGAGTCACGAAAAAGAATGCCTTTTTAAAAGAAAACAAATGAGTAGACTCGTGTCTGCAAAAATAGAAAAAACAGCCCCTTTCAGCTTCAGTATAGGTTAATTACCATAAGCTGACTTAAACAGCCTCCCGACTCTCAGCTGATTTGCTCTCAGCTGTTTTGGGCAGGAATCTTTTTCTAGCTGCAGAGTCCTGCTGGAGCACATTTTTTTTTCTCCTTGTGCAATTCAATCTGAAAACGAAACTGAAACTAAAGCAGGTTGTTGCCTTTGCTGTTTGCTTGCCACGTTGGAAAGGCAGATTTCTTTTTCCTCATCAAAAAAGGTACGGGCAAACAATGGGAAATTTATGGCAGATGGCAAAAGAGGAGAGTTCAAGATTTTAAAACTCAAAAGAAAAAAAAGCTCTATTTAACTAGGGAATTGTAATAATTGAGATACTATTAATTGTATATTGTGTTGAAAGCAGAAATGGTTAAGTTGTGGTTTGGACGAATATATGGGGGAAATTATTTGGTTTATTATTATTGATAATTACCAGTAATTGATTTGTAAGAAAATGGATTGCATGGAAATAATTGAAATATTCATGTTCATATTGATTAATATACAAAAAAGATAGTTATATAACTAATTGATTTATATTAAAATGTTGAATTTGTATTGAACAACTGTAATATTACATAATTAACCAATATGAGGATGGATATAAAAATAGATGACAATGGGAAGGGGTATAATATAGAATAGAAGTGAAAAATTGAATTTGATTAAGATTAGAGATGAGGATGAAGGGTAATACTGGTTTTTTAAAAAAATAGATGAGGAATAAATATGGCAAAAAGGAAATATAGAAATTGTAAATTTAAGTGAAATGACTAAACACTGTTTAAATTTGTGAACCGGCTAAATATTCTGTTCAAAGAAAATACATTGTATGTTTGTATGTGTGTTTCTAATTATTGCTATTTATTCATATTTGTTCTCTTTTATTATTTAAAGTTTAACAATTCATTCTTTATCTTGATATCTTTATATTTGTTTGGGGTTGGTTTTCTTCCCTTTCATCTTTTTTATTGTACAGCAATCTTTCTCCTCAAACCTACCACCTCTCTCTTTGAGAAAGGGGGCAGAAAGAGAATGAGAGAGAGAGAGGGGGAGAGAGGGGGGGTAGAGAAAGAATGAGAAAGAGAGGAGAAGAGAGAAATGGTGATAAGATAGGGTAAAAATGTAAAATGTGAGGACAGTCGTAAGTTCGAGGACTGGTCACAAGTGCGAGGACCAGTCAAAAATTACTTTTTCAGCCCTCTGAGTAGTCCATATGCGCAAAAGGACTACCCAGAGGGCTGAAAAAAGTGATTTCTGACAGATCCTCGCACTTTCGACCAGTATTTTTTTATTTTGAAATTTACCAGTAGCCACTGCATTTCCCACCTCCGGCTTATACTCGAGTCAATAAGTTTTCCCTGTTTTTTTGTGGTAAAATTGGGGGCCTCGGCTTATATTCGGGTCAGCTTATACTCGAGTATATACGGTATCTAACATAAACTTCTTTCCCCTTGTATTTCACTATTCTAATAAAACATCTTTTAAAAAGTCTACCTTCACTCATAGAAATTTACTGGGGGACTGTTACTCACTCAATTCAATCTATTTCACCATGTGGTTGTTGGGAACTAAAGGAGGCTATGCCACTTTGAGTTCCTGAAGGAAATGTAGCATATAAATCTAACAAATACTTCTTGTATCAATCTGCCATTACTAACAAAACATAAAATGACAACATGACCTTATCAGGGCTTTTCTTAACTATGATCTAGCAGGGAAGCATGATTTTTTCTTTTACAAAACATTGTTTGCATTTCTGAACATAAAAATTAAATCCTTTTATTCTGCTGTTTCTTATCCAAGTCAGAAAATCACTAGCTAATTATTTGATTATACTTCCTTGCATTCTCAAAGTATATACCCCTTTTCCTTGCATCTTCAAATCATATTGTTCCTATTATGTCTATGATACATTTCTTAACTACAAGTCTGGGTGAATGAAAACGCAGAAATATTATCCAAGCCACACCTAGCAAAATTAAACCTGTTGCATTCATTAGTATTCTGAGCTCAACAAACAGCTGCAAACAGGAGTTGGGTAGAAGCCAAGATAATGTTTCATAAAGAAGAGACTTCCAGATGATAATTTTACTTGTCTTTGGTTTACGACTCTCCTATATTTTCCTGCCCTATCCTGGAATAGTTTTCTTACTGTAAAACATGTGAAAAATTGAGTATGTAACTAAGGGAAGAAAGAGGGCTTACTAATTTGAAAATGAAAATGTCTCTACAAGATGGAAATCAAATTATCTGTTACAGAACTAGTCCCAAAGGTGCTTTTTCAAAAGGGAACTGGACTGTCTTTGTTTTTCCTTGAAGACCTGAAGAAACTTCTTGGATGAGAAGTGAAACATCTTCAAGGAAAAATAAAGTCCAGTTGCCTCTTGAAAAAGCACCTTTGGAATAACCATGACCTGGATGACTAAGAATCTCCAAAGACATGTTGAAGAGCTAATATCCTGGATAAAGAAATAACACCTAATAATAATTTTTATTTCTTGACACCAGGGAGAAGTGACTATTTTGTCAAATGCCACTTAGAAAAGCAACAATACTTCAAAAAGAAAAGAAATCAGTTGGAAAGCTATTTTTGTTTTATTGTATGTATGCAAATTTTCCTGAATGCCATATCTTTCTATCAGCAATTCCCTATGGCCAGTGTTTAGAGATAGAACTATTTTCACAAGTTGTCAACCCTTCAGGGAAGGCCAGAATAAAAGATAAACACCACAGGGATTCCAGGAACACACCTTTACTACCAATTGATTATGTGCTATCCACTTAAGTGTTTACTCTTGGCAATCACTCATTTTCTCCAGAATGATCTTCCTCCATCCTGGCCCTTCATCTCTTCCAAAGTTCACCCATCACTTTAACTGAGTTGGTTTACCTGGCTGCTGGTTGTCCTCTTCTCTTTCCTTTCACTTTTTCCATCTTTACTACAATAGGTTACAACAAGAGTAACTTGAAATCCTATAAGTGTTTCTTGGTCACCTCTCACAAACACAAAGGGTTATTCAGAATTTTATTTACACACTTGCTTCAATCTCTGGACCACAAAGTTGCTTCTCAAAGTCTTTCCTTATCCAGATATGAAGTTCCTTTATATCAGCAGTAGGCTTTTGATACCCTATTTCCCCAAAAATAAGACATCCCCTGATAATAAGCCCAATTGAGCTTTTGAGCACATGCGCTAAAATAAGCCTCCCCCCGAAAATAAGCCTTCTCCAAAAATATTTAAACACAGAGCTGGAAATCAGGTAGATGGCAAGAGGAGCCCCATCTTGCTCCACACACCCCAAAATAATAAGACCTCCCTAAAAATAAGACCAAGCGCTTATTTCAGGGTTCAAAAAAAATAGAAGACAGGGTCTTATTTTCAGGGAAACATGGTCACAACAGACCCTCTGAAGCATTATGTTAGAGACAGAGGTGATATTCAGCAGGTTCTAACCAGTTCTGGAGAACCGTGGGCGGAATTTTGAGTAGTTCGGAGAACCAGTAAATACCACCTCTGACTGGCCCCGCCCCATCTATTCTCTGCCTCCTGAGTCCCAGCTGATCAGGAGGAAATGGGGATTTTGCGGTAACCTTCCCCTGGAGTGAGGAGGGAACAGAGATTTTACAGTATCCTTCCCCTGCTATGCCCACCAAGCCACACCACACCCACCAAGTCACGCCCACAGAACTGATAGTAAAAAAAAATTGACTCCCACCACTGGCTAGAGAGAATATTAGCAAAATGTCCTCATGTGAAGAACATGTAATCAGATATTATATGGAACAATATCCATCAGTAAAAACCATTAATACTCTGGGATTGTACAACTTTTAGCAGAATACCTATCTATATGAAAGTGGAACAAGACAATGATTTGTTTCATGAAGATATAGAAAACAGATGGTTCACATTCTGTCTCAGACTTGGCTCAAATTCAGTTAGCAATTTAGAGTTGAATGATTCGATCCTATTATAGTCTCGAGAGCTTCTTTGTCTCCTACTGGCAAACTACAGATTATCAGATAAGCAAGGCTGTTGATATCATCTCCTTAAATAACTAATTTATGTTAGATTTCAGAGCAGAACCTGATCTCAGTAGAAGCTCAGTTGTGTAACAGCCATGACATTTCATTTGCTGGATTTTTATCTCCAAAGCGGTTAGCAAGGAAGTAATGCTGGAAAACTAGGAAAACCAGTTGGTCTAGTAGTATTTTGGACTGATAATTAATGTAAGGAAATTAGCAAAGTGAAAATAAAGTGGAAGTGGAAAATGAAAACAGGCTTGATGTTTGTGAGAAAAAGCAAAGCAAATGAAATCTGAGAGATGATGAAAATATAACTTATTTTGAAAGTCTCAAGCAATTAATGTGATAATTTAATCTTATATTTGGTATCTTATTCCAAAAGGGATGGTCACAATAGTGTTAAAGTTTCATGTTATTATAAAAGATATGTTCTTGGTAAATGTTTTGGTTCCCCTTTTATGATTTCCCTAATGAGGGATACTCATTAGATATGCAAAAACTTGATAAAGCTAAGCTATAACATGGAGTTATTTGTGTAGCAGTGTAAACATCCTCATTATAAAACACTGTTAGAAAAAATCCTAATCAACTTGAGGAAATGTGATGAATTACCAGTAAAGAGATCAACAAACAAACCAAATGATTGGAGGTGACACATAAAAAGCAACACCTGAAAACGATTTTCTCATTGTTCTTTGCAATCAATGGACTTGTCCAGAGTGAAACAGAAGCAAACAGAATTAGAAAATAAACGGAAATTCATCAGAACTTATTAGTAACAGATGCAGAGATCAAGCTGTAATAAAGCAGGTAGAATCTGACAGTGACAAAAACGTACCACAGCAAAGACAAAAATGAAATACAGATAGCCCCCGAGTTACAACAGTTTGATTAGTGACTGTTTGAAGTTAAATGGCACTGAAAACAGTGACTCATGACCATTTTTCACACTTACAACTGTTACATCATCTCCATGGTCAAATGATCAAATTTGGATGCTTGGCAATTGACTCATATTTAAGATGGTTGCAGTGTCCCAGCGTCATGTGATCACCTTTTGCAACCTTCTGACAAGCAAAATCAATGGGGAGGACAGATTCACTTAACAACCATGTTACTAACTTAACAACCACCAGTGATTCACTTAACAACTGTGGCAAGAAAGGTCATAAAATGGGGCAAACTCACTTAACAAATGTCTCACTTAGCAACAGAAATTTTGGGCTCAATCATAAGTCAAGGACTACCTTTAACTGGATATTTTTAGGGAAGTACTTGTGAAGCAAAGCATTGTTTAGTTTTTACAACACTTTTAACAAGTCTATTATCGCAGCCTGTTGGAAAAAGTTTCATTATGCAAACAGTCCTGACTAAACAAACCAGTTCTACTTTGCTACCCTGAGAACAAAATGTGAGGTCATATAGATTTGTCTGCTAAATAAAAGCATCTGTACTTCCAATGTAATTTTTAATTTTATGGCCAAATTTTGAAATATAACAAAAAAACACTAAGCTGTTTTTATTTTATTTTTTCCAATTCTTTAGAACAATTACAGCTTATCTTATGACTTATGACCATTCATTTAACAATAATTCAAAGTAAAATAGCCCTGGAAAAAATTATTTACAACTTGCTCTTGCACTTAACACCATCACACCACATGATTGCAATTCACTTGCTTGGCAACCATCTCACTTTTATGACCAATTGCAGTGTCCTGCAGTCATATGATCACTATTCAAGACCTTTCCAATTTCGACAGAAAACTTCAATTGTAAAAGCTGGATTTGTTTAACAGCCACAGTAAAAAATGATTATAAAATTGGTTCAATCATCTGATGACTCGCTTTGCAACATGATTTAAAGCATTAATTCCAGTCTCAATTGTAATCATAAGTCTAGGCCCACCTGTAATCAATACAAATAAATGTAAGTAGTATACAAATACCTTTTCCCATGAAAATCAGATAAGTGATTTTTCTTTGACACATTCTACTGCATTTTATAGAAATGAGCTGAATATTTCATTTTAATGGTAGAACAATTTATTTTTATATTTGAGGATTGCTAACAATATAAGGATATGGGTGAAATTTGAAGCCTCGCAACACAGGTGTGCATACCTGAGTTTCTTTTTTTAGAAAGACAAGAACCAAAATCAAATAATCTTTAGGAGAAATAAAATCAAAGAACATAAGACGTTATTGTTAATGTGTACCAGATAACTGAGAAAGCCAAATACTACAAATAAGTCAGAATTTGCTTCATTGATTAAAGAAAGGCATCCAATTGTATCTGTCATATCAAGATGTGGAATTTTCTTAGAGAATGGGAATCCCAAAAGAGTTTATTATCCTTATGCAAAACATATACAGATCAAGAAGTCACAGTACAGATATAACATGGAGAAACATACTGGCTCCAGTCTGGCAAAGGAATGAAGAGAAGGCTGTATATTCGTATTTATTTAATATATATACAGAATATATCTTGAAGACAGCTGGATTGGACTAAGATAAGTATGGTTTTAAAAACTGGAGGAAGAAACATCAACACTATGCTGACATTAATCAAACAGCTGAAAATGCAAAGGATCTGAAACTCTAATAACAAAACTGTTACTTTGGAAAGCCATGTATCATAAAGTTTATTCCAGCTTTTGAATATTCCTGATGCAAATTGCCGGTTCTACATTGGGATGCTAAGAAGAAACAGGCTGCAATGGATGATAAAGCTCAGAAAGGTCATATTCCAGGCAGAGTGCTTATTCTTCACAGCAACAGACATGGCTCCTGCCTTGCTCTTCACTGCATTTTTTTCACTGTTTCATTAGTTCTACACCAATGAAGGCCTCTAAGCCACATTGTTACATTCAACCTACAGTATTGTAGTCTGTATATCCTTTGTCATTCAAATCCACTGGGAGAAGGAAAGTTGCTCTGTTGTGTCAATTCTTGAAAGGATGAAAAAAAATAGCACTCTGTAGCAGAATATCACATTTTAAAATAACCTCAATTAAGATTGTGGCGTAAATTTTTACATACCTTCAAAAGAAGAGATTTCTGCCCTGAAACCCTAATTCCTGATTCCCATAGATTGCAACCTTCAATCAAAGCCTTAGGAAGATTTCTTGTTGACACCCTAGTTTCTTGGGTCATAGTTTGGTGCTTTCTCTCACCTTCAACCAGAAATCCCTGCTCTTGCCACTGGCCCCAAGCAATTGACTTTCTCAATCTAGAACAAGGTGGTCTTATTTCCCAATTCCTGGATATTTTCTTGGTTCTGAATTGGAGTTTCTCTCTCCCCTTAAAAGTTCATCACAGTTGCTACCAGTTCCTTTCTCTTGAGTTTGCTCAGCTCACTCCTCTTCTTGGAAACCAAAACTAAGTGGCAGTTTCCAGTCTCCATCTTGCTCACATCTTTCAGGTACCTCTTTCCCTTTGCTCTAGGTGTTGTTCCTCTTTTCCTTTCCCAGGTGCTTCCTTTCACATCTCCCAGTTCTCTCTCTCTCTCTCTCTTCCCACTTTATCTGAGGCCAAAGGGAGGGACTTAGGAGAACCTGTTAGGCCAGCCTTGGCAGGTATCTTCTCTCTCTTTCCATCCCCACCCCATTGGATTTTGGAGTCAGTATGAGTTCTCCTGCCACCCTAAATTTGGGATTGTGCATTGGCTGTCTGGAGGAATGTGGGGGAAGGGAAGGATTTGCCAGCGTACGGGGATTACTCATCCACTCACTACGCTGAGCAAGTGCTGCAACGTGATACTATTAAAGGAAGAAAAAAAAATGCAAAGTAGCCCAGTGAGAACCTGCAAGGTCGGAAGGGAACGATGAAGAGAAGCAACACGTATTGGCAGCGACCTACAAAGGCTTTCGAACCAGTCTGACCGCAGGATTATCAAAATAGCCGAGGAGCCTCCTTTGGCCAGCCCAGCTATTCACTTCCAGTTCGTGCAATCCGATAGAGCGATATACCTGTGGACTAGAGAGCTACAGCGCGGAAATCAAGAGGCAAGCACCTTCTCTGCGGCTTTCTAAGCACCTGGAAGGAGGAGACCAGGCGCAGAGTGAGGTAAAGGCTCTGCCACCCATTATATTGCCAAAGCACGCCGCTAACCACAGGAGCCAGAAACAGCTTCGGCGCCCCGAGACCTGGCTGCGGTGCGAGAGCACGTCGGAGAAAGAGGTGGGGAGAGAAACGGCGGTGTCTCGCTGACAGTCCCGCCTGTCCGGACTCCCCAGTCCCAGCATGCAACGCGCCGCGGTTTGAATGGCGCTGCTGTCTACGGCGAGTGGGCCGCGGTATTAGGACGCCGCTGCTGCCAATTCCACGGCTGGCATCGGAGTCCCGGGCAGCGGCGGAACCCTGGCGCGCTGGACCATGAGCGGCAGCAGGTGAGCGAAGGCCGTTGCCGGGCGCTTGTCTCGAAGGGGCGGCGGCCACGCTGCTGCATCCCGCGCGCTCGGCTACGCAGGCCGGGCTCAGATTCTAAAGCAGGGGGTCGCGGGTTCGGGAATGGGGCGATGGCGCCTTTTTCTCTGCGCCCTCCGTTCTTCGCTCTTCCCAGGGTGGGGTGGTGGGTGGTTTTTTTTTTCTCCCATGGGCGCCTGTGAGGAAGGAGGCCCATCTTTTGCTGCCTCTGTTGGCAGGAGCTTTCCTGGGCGGGGATGAAGCTGGCTAGTCTCTACCTGCCTCTGAACCACCCCCTTAAGTGGTGCTTGTTGGGAAGGCTGCACCTGCCCCGCATTGCTTGAGGAAGGATTCCCCCGGTAGGAATCGTCTCTCTCAGGTTTGGCTTTGAAATAGAGGAACGTCTTAATACCCGTCAGTGTTGGTCTTTCCATTCGCATAGCTGCTAAGTCTGAAGGATGAAAAACGATTCCAATTTGTTCTAGTTTTCTTTCAGGCTACTTGGCTTTGTTTTCAGAAAAAAGCATCTGGACTTTGGCTGCATAGAGTCTCTTAAAGCTGACTTTCTGCCACTTAACAAGAATGAAGTTATTTGTCTGAGTAGAATTAGCCTCTGAGTAAGCATGCTTAGGATTGCATTGGTGTGGGACTTCCGGCGGTGACGTAGAGTCGTGGCGGCACAGGAGAGAAGCGCTCTCTTTCTGATGCCGGTTTTCTGAGTTTTTGGAGCCTTTTTTGGTAAAGACCGATCCTGGAGAGATCGGGAATAAGGAGGGGAAACTTCGGGGGAGGCGAGGAGAGGTGCGATCTCCCGCCGTACCGAGAAGATCCCTCATTCCAGGCTTAGAAGAAGCCAGCCGGTGCGACGAGCACAGCTGGCCTGGAGGCTTGACGTGCCGATTGAGATCACTGGGAGCGGAGGAGTGAGTACAGTGCGAGATTTCCGAGGGTGAGCAGACAGCGAGAGTCAAAAAATCCGGGCGATTTGGCGCAAAACTGAGGAGGAAATATTTTTCCGGAGGGGCAGCACGAAAAGAGAAGAACTCAGAACGTAAAGGTGGCGGCAACTGAAGAGGTGAGCAGAAAGGAAGAGGACGGAACATAACCAGAGGAGAAAGAATAAAAGACACTAAAATAGCGAAAAACGAAGCCGAGGAGAAGTGGATTTAAATCATAGAGACTTAAAGAAAAACGGACAAACTTTGTATCCTCCCCTTTTTTCCCCTTTGGCTGCCCTAACGGAAGGAGAGAGGTAGTTTGGCAGAATAATAAAAAAAAAAAACTGCAGACGGTGACCGGGCAGATTGGAGATCGCCATACTGAAACAGGGAAAGACCCCAACGTGAAAAAGAAGCAAGTTGGTTTTCCCCTTTGTTGAAAATATAACAAACAAGACTTACAGAACTCATAAAACATTGGATACATATTGTTCTTATAAAGCCCTCTTTTACTTAAATATAGATAACTGTGATTGATATCTATTAGAATTGATTAAGAATTACAGCGATACTTGTTTAGCAATAATAAAGTAGCATATAAAATAATATATAGTAAGCTAGAATATTTGAGAACTATATAATTATAGTGACTTAGAAGAAATCATTGGGAAGTAATTAAATTTAATTAAATTTGAATAAATTTGTGATTTTAGATAAATTAAGTATTATAATTATTAACCATTAAGTATTAAGTTTGTGATTATTTAAACTACATATTTATACATATCTATATATATTTATATCTATTTATACCTATAATATTTATTTATATCAACGCATATTAGTATTATATTGTAATATTTATATTATACTTAAATTTATAGTATTGTTACATTTTTTATGAAGATTTTATAGAGATAACTAACTGGTCAAAGGAAACTTACTTAAAGAAAAGAGAAAAAGATAATTTAAAATTTTGGATGGTGATTTGGGAAAAAGTTGATAAAATATTGGAGGAACAATACAGAATTTTGAAAGAAATGACAAGCACTACTACAACAACGTTGAAAACGGGAAAGAAAACAATACCAACTTTAGCAGGAACATCGGCCTCCCCGGTGTCACAGAAAACATTGGAGGGAATGTTTGCATCAGAAAAGCAATCAAGCACCCCTGGTATGCCAACGATGCAAGCTACATTAATAACAATCCAAGAAACAATGGTCAAACTACAAGAATGCATGACCAGAAACCATGAACAATCTAGAAAAGATATGGATGAGGTAAAGAGAGAAGTTAAGAACGACATTCAAAAGATCGATGAAAAAATGGATCTGATACAAGAAATTATTCAAAAAAATGATCAAAGAATAAAAGAAATAGAACAGAAGACCGAATTGACAGAAGGAAAGTTGGAAGCATTGGATACGAAAATGATGGGACTAAATAAGGAACTCGAGAATACAGTAGCGCAATTGGAAATGGAAAAGGCAGCATTTTTCCTACGTTTCCAAAATGTAGTGGAAGAGAGGGAGGAAGACCTGACGATGATAATGGCAGAGATGATAGCAGAGTCTCTTCAAAGAGAAAAGGAAGAAATAATAAATGAATTAGATGAAGTGTACCGGGTACACACAAACTACGCCCGGCAACACAAACTCCCTCGGGAGGTACATATAAGATTTGTAAGAAGAAAGGTGAGGGATATTGTATATAAAATAACGAAGGATGAACCTATGTACTATAGGAATAAAGAAATAACAACTTTGAAACAAATCCCTAAAAGAATAAGAGACTTGCGGAAAGAGTACTGGTTCCTGGCCACGCTGCTAAATAGAAGATTTATACCATTCAGATGGACGACGCCGGAAGGGATGTTAGTAACGTGGCAGGGAAGGAAAATAAAGGTGGATTCGCAGGACAAAGCGAAGGAATTATATGATCAAATGATAGGAAATGAGGAAACAAATGACAGTAAAGAAGGAGGAGGAAGGAATATAAAAGGAAAGCAGAGACGGGAACGTGAAAGAACTCCACCACAAGGAGGAAAAGAAAAAGAAGGAGACATCCAGGAGGAAGGAGGAGTGCAAACAAGAGGCCAAAAAAAAGAACAAGAAGAAACAAAGAAGAAACAACAACAGGAAAGTCAGTAAGAAATGGAAAGAACATTAAAAATTCTGTCAGTGAATGTAAACGGACTCAACTCACCATCCAAACGACACCAAATTTTCAAAAAAATTCTGAAACAAAAATTGGATATAGTGTGCCTCCAGGAGGTACACGTAAGAAAACAAGACATAAAATATATACAAAATAAGAAATTAGGTAAAGTATATTCATCTTTGGCAGAAGAAAAAAAAAGAGGAGTAGTGGTATATATAAAGGAAGGAATAGATAGTGATATAAGATATATAGATACTGAAGGTAGAATAGTGATGATAGAGTTAAGACTTGATTTCAAAAATATGTTATTGGTAGTAATATACGCACCAAACAGTAAACAACTAGAATTCTATAGAAAAGTGCATGAGAAAATTATAGATCAAAAAATGGAAAATGTATGTCTGATTGGAGATTTTAATGCCATTTTAGATGTGAGAAAAGATTATAAATGTACCCAGCAAAATAAAAATAAGAAAAATGTATTACCCAGGACTTTTACAGATATGGTGGAAGAGTTAAACATGATAGATAGTTGGAGGTTCCATAATCCTGAAACTAAGCAATTTACATACTACTCGAACCCGCACAAGTCCTGGTCTAGGTTAGACATGGCATGGGTATCTAGCATATTAATGAGGGAAATAGAAGCGGTGGAAATTCTACCAAATGAGTGGGCGGATCACAACCCATTAATGATGACGTGGAAGGGGCATCAAAGAAAGAAAAATAGATGGACAATGAATACTCAGTTAATAAAAGAAAAAGAATATAAGAAATATATGGAAAAGGAACTAGAACTATTTTATAAGGAGAATGTGAAACAACACACCTCCCTACAAAACTTATGGGACACTACTAAGGCATATGTAAGAGGCCTTACAATAGCATATAATGCAAAACGTAGAAAAGAGAGAGAAATAGAATATAACAAATTACAAGAAGAAATTCAAAATTGGGAAAGTAAATTGCAAAGAAAACCAGGAGATGAACAAACAAGAGTAAAATGGATAGCGGCAAAACATAAGTTAAATATATTAGAACAAGGGCAATATGTAATGACTCTAAAATATATAAGGCAGAATTATTTCGAACACGCAAATAAACCGGGGAGGTGGTTAGCATACAGGCTGAGAAAGGAAAGAGAAAAAAGAATAATTCAGAAATTACAAGATGAGGAGGGGAGGATCCAACAAAGTATAGAGAAGAAAAAGGAAATAATACTCCAATATTACCAAAAACTTTATGAGAAGGATATAGTAACAACGGAGGAAATTGAACATTACTTAAAAGGAAAGGGAGTACAAACATTAACGGAGGAAGAAAAAGAGTTATTAGACAGGGAGATTACGGCAGGTGAATTAAAAGAAGCACTGAAAAGACAGAAAAATAATAAAACCCCGGGGACCGATGGTCTTCCAACGGAGTTCTATAAAACATTTGGAGAATCATTAAATGGAATACTATTAGAAGTATATAACGAAGCCCTGATGGAGGCAAAATTACCAAACACATGGAAAGAAGCGTACATCTCTCTAATACCGAAGGAGGGGGCAGATGCCACCTTAATAAAAAACTATAGACCGATTTCTTTGTTGAACACCGATTACAAAATTTTTATGAGTATAATTGCTAATAGGTTGAAAAAAATATTACACAACAAAATACATCAGGATCAAAATGGTTTTTTGCCCACAAGACAAATAAAAAATAATTTAAGGATGGTAATGGATGTTTTAGAATATTACGAGATGCATCCAGAGAGACAGGTGGCCCTGATCTTTCTGGATGCACAAAAAGCGTTTGACCAAGTAAACTGGCAATTTATGAAACAACAAATTAAAAATATGAATTTTGGTGAGAAATTTACAAAAATGATAACATCAATATACCAGGACCAAAAAGCATGTATCTTGGTAAACGGGGACCCAACGAAATTTTTTGGAATAAATAAAGGAGTAAGGCAGGGATGCCCACTATCGCCCCTACTTTTTATCTTAACGTTGGAAAATTTGTTAATTAGAATTAGGGCAAATAAAGAAATACAAGGATTAAAGATTAAGAGAGAAGATTACAAGATCCAAGCCTTTGCGGATGATCTTGTATTCTTCATTGAAGATCCAATAGAAACAACCCCCAAATTAATAAAAGAAATTGAAACTTTTGGAAAAGTAGCAGGCCTAAAAATCAACAAAGAAAAAACGAATATGATAATAAAAAATATGACAACAAAACAAGCAGAGAAATTAGTAAAAGATTCAGGATTACAGGTAGTCAAAAAAGTCAAATACTTAGGGATAAATCTGACAGCTAGAACAGTAACAATAAAACAGGATAATTATGAACCTTTAGTCCAGAAAATAAAAGAGGATTTGGATAAATGGGGGAAATTAAGACTATCCTTACTGGGGAGGATAGCAGTGATAAAATCAAATATACTTCCAAGACTCCTTTATTTATTCCAAACGATACCAATAAAATTAGACAAAAAATTCTTTGATAATTTGGATAAAATAACAACAAATTTTGTGTGGGAAGGGAAAAAATCAAGAATAAAATTAAACATATTACGAGATGACAGAATTAGAGGCGGATTTGGTTTCCCGGCATGGCAAAAATATTATAAGGCAGCAAGCTTGTTATGGATTAAGGAATGGATAACCCTGGGGAACCAAAGATTGTTAAATCTGGAAGGACATGATCTAATGAAGGGATGGCATGCTTTTATTTGGAATTCTGGAAATAAAATATATAAACATTTCAACAACCATACTATTAGAAAATCTTTAATTAATACATGGCAACAAATTCGACATAAACATTATATAAAAATTCCTGGTTGGTTATCAACAATAGAAGCAATTACTCACCCCAATATACTATCAAAACAAAAAATATTAAGATATAGAGAAATACTGGATACGCAGGGGAAATTAAAATCTAGGGAAGAACTAAAAGAACAAGGAATAGTAATAGACTGGTGGCCCTACTCACAAATAAAAACAAGATATAGGAAGGATCAGGAGGAGGGAGGAATAGACTTAAAACAAAATCGATTAGACAAATTATTAGAATCTAAAGAAGGGAAATTAATTTCGAAAATATATAAATATCTACTCGAATATGATTTGGCAGAAGAATTGGTTAAAGGGCAGATGATAGCATGGGCAAGGAATATTGGCCACAGTATACAGCTGGAAGAATGGGAAAGAGCATGGGAAAACAACTACAGCATGACAAAATCGGTGGCCTACAAAGAAAATCATTATAAGATGTGGTACCGATGGCATCTGGCCCCTGCAAGATTAGCGAAAATGTACCCAAATATAAATCCGACATGTTGGAAATGTAAAAAAGCACAAGGAACTTATTATCACGCTTGGTGGCTCTGCCCAGAAATTAAGAAATATTGGAATAAGATAAGAACATGGATAATCGAAATAACAGGTTACGAAATTGAATTAGAACCAGAAATTTTTTTATTAGG
Organism: Ptyas mucosa; assembly: GCA_012654045.1. Taxonomy (NCBI): domain Eukaryota; kingdom Metazoa; phylum Chordata; class Lepidosauria; order Squamata; family Colubridae; genus Ptyas; species Ptyas mucosa. The sequence goes on from WNWU01000001.1 coordinate 43,485,518, forward strand.
CATGATTAAAAAGAATATTAGAAATGATATAAAATATTTAATACTCCATATAATTACGGCGGCAAGATTAGTATTAGCACAATTTTGGAAAATAGATCGAATGCCAACTGATCAGGAGTTAATACAAAAAATCTACACATGCGCAGAAATGGACAAACTAACGTTAGAGTTACAGGATAAGGAGGACTCAAAATATTATACAATATGGAATAGATGGTATCAATGGATAAATCAGAGAAAGGGGAATGGGTAGAGATGGAATTTAGAAGAAATCAACATAATTAAAAACAGCACTGTCAGAGAAATAGAAAATGAAATATGCCACAGTGTGTTGGCATTTATGTATATATGTATGTATATATATATAATGGAAATTAGTTAAAAAGTGTGTATTGTATATAAAGTTTGTCTCTTGATTAAGAGAAATTTGTATGTTTTAAATGGTTTTATGAATGAATAAAGTTTTGTTTTTAAAATTAAAAAAAAAAAAAAAAAAAAAGGATTGCATTGGTGTGACTTTGCGGATCCCGTGATTATTTATGAAATTTTGCTACCTCTCTGTATTGCAAAATTCCACTCTGTCCAAAATATCTCCCCCCCCCCCCCCCCCCGAAAAAAAGCAAAAAGCAGCTGTGGATCCTGGATGTTGAGAATTTAAATCTGGAAATATTATTATTAATTAATTGAGTAGTAATTTAGGTAGAGGATAAAAGTTCCTATCTTACTTTTGGTTATTTGAAGACATATCTGCACATGGGATTTGTCTGCTTAATAGTAAGATCAAAGTGGAAATGCTACTGAAGATAAGTTATAAATTGTAAATGTTGCTAAATTACTAGTTCCGGTAGCTCAAGGCTCATTGACATGGCCAATAAAGATGCTGGAATATATAAGTCATAAACGGAAAGAATCAGTTTGGTCTAGCGGTTAAGACATCAGGCTAGAAAGCTGGAGACTGAGTTCAAGTCCCACCTTAGCCACGAAAGTCAACTGGGTGACTTTGGGCCTCTTTAAACCCAATCCACACACAGAGTAATTATTGTGGGGAAAATAGAACAATGTGTTGGATATGTTTGCTTCCCTGGGTTATATGTAAAAATAATAAAGGTGAGATACTAATAAAATAATCATACCTGCAATAGTGATAGTATCACATAGTGCAAAATATGAATTATGCCTGTCTCCGGAATTCCCTCTTGGTCTCTAAAAGAGAGACCATGTGTCATAAAGAGAAAAAGGAGCAAAAGATAGAAATGCGAGAGGATATGATTTTTGGAAAACAGTAGTTAGATACATTTCTGGAACTGGAATATTTAAAGTACTACCTCCTTGCACCTGAACTTATAGATCGACTGGAGCTGTTACTGAAGTACCATAAAATAAGACCACCTCTCTGAAAGGTTCCATAAGAGGAGATTTCTCATAATAGAGGCTGATTATTTAGTTGCCTTTTAGGCAAATTCTTGTTTTCAGGTGGGCTGCTCACTGCTTTTTTAAAGCAAGATTGCTTATTGTGAATGTCCTTAAGGGCCAAATGGTGATGTACAGATCTTGTACAAAATTATTCTGCTTCACATCTTAGAGGCTGGCAATAGATATATAGAATGTAATCCTTTAAGCCACTTTACAGCAAGGCTTGAACTTATACCACATCACTTTAATTATGTTGACTGGACCGCACTGATTCTTTAGAACATAGTGTTTTGGTATTAGCTAATTCTACATGTAGATCCAGAGAATGACATTTAATATTTATGTGTATCATCTAGATACCGCTTGCCTATCCCAGGTGTTTGCCATGTTATAATTTTTCCTTCATTTTAGAATCCCAAGGTAGCATACACCATATCATATTTTTCTTAGCTGTGCTTCCCCTCTTCCCCACACAATATTTTGTATATACTAAGATATTGACTGATTTATACAATATAGACTCCTCTTTTGTATTTGATTATTTACTTTATTATATAGTTTTTAATTTGCTTTCTATCATCCCAAAGATTTGAGTCATAGTAGCTTACCATTTTGTGTGAATCAGGCTCAATTATTAGCATCTTCTTGCAGGATTTTTTTTCTTAAATCCCTGCAGTCTAGCTTATAGCCCTGGTATTCTGGTAGTTTCTCATCTTAGTACTAACCAATTCAGATTCTGCTTTGATTTTTCACATCAGCCAAGCGCTGCCAAACAAAACAGGGTTTTGTTTTGAAAAGACCCAGTGAAGTATTATGCGGGAATTGAGAATAGTAATACCCCTTAGATATGTTGCAGTACTGTTTGTACTTATCTGAGAATGAGATCCTTTGAATTCTGTGGGACTTTTTATCATCTATGCACTGCTGTCACTCTCTCCTAAAAATAACACTGGGTTTCTGGATAAATTTGGATAGAATATTTTATTAACTGAAAATTCTGTTTCATTATAAGAGATGAATAGTTGTGCTCCATTTTTACTGAGTGTGAAACATATACCATTAAGGGAAAAAAAGCATAAAGGTTTGTGTTATATTGATAAAAGTTGCTGGTAAGTATCTTCACTATTACAAGCATGCCTGTAATGATAATTCTTTTGATACACTGTTGAAGATTTGCATTCTAATGGTTAACTTTTTTTAAAAAACTGTGTAGGCCTGTAAAACTGTGAGAAAATAATCCAAATTTCACTGAACTAAAGTTTATAATAGCTATCATTTGAACTCTTCTGCAGTTCAAATGATTAAAATTAAAAAAAAAAAGAGGATTGCCTTATCTTTGAGCAAAGTCTACACTAGTATTCCTAGATGGAGTCAGAGTCTCTAGACATGCAAATTGGACATTGTATAGTACAAGGAGCTGCCCCAAGCTTAGTGGAAAGAAGGAACAAGCAAATTTCAAATTCTAAAATCAAAACTATTTGCATTGTATACAACATTCACAGTCACTTGACTTGCGTAGTGCAGAGTAAAAATCGATGTTAATGAAGTTAGCAATACACTTGCTGTATTAGAAACAAACAATGGAAGAGGAATAGCTGTGGCAAAGACTGGCTAATGTTTTGAGGAGAGTGGCTAATGTTTTGAGGTAGAGCATGTCTCTACCTTCTAGTATTTCCAAAAAAAAAACCACTTTTGGTATGGAAGAGGTCACCTGACTTAATAGGAAAGTGAGGGAGTAAAAGAAACCTCACATAGTGACAAATTTTGTGTACCATAGAGCTGTGGTGGGACACTGGTACTCCTCAATTCATAGCCACAATTGGGACTGGAATCTAGGTTGTTGAGTGAATTGATTGTTAAGCAAAATGTCACATTACTGCCCACTTGAATATTTTGCTGAATTACTGAAATCCCGGCACTCCTGATTGTGGTCATTAAGCAGTATTGTCAGTCTCTGAGTGGAGAGATACTTGTGCATGACCTACACTGGACCTCCCAGGGCCTTCCCCAACCTGAGGCATGTGACAGCTGGAAGTGCTTTACAAGCTGTACGCCCTATCAGTCTGTCATAATTCCAGACCATCATAATTCCAGACCATTGTTGAATGAATGGTGATGTTGAGGACTATCTGTAGAATAATTTTAAAGAATAAAATGCTGCTTTTGCCCTAGCACACCAATCTAAATCCAAAAATGAGGGAATTTCTGAAAGTTAGCATTCAGACAAACTACCATCAATCGGCACAGAAATAAACCATTATTTAGATACCATTCAAAAAAGACAATATAGCACTTAGCAACAGCAATAGCACTTAGACTTATATATCACTCCATAGTGCTTTATAGCACACTCTGAGCAGTGTATAAATATCAGCATATTGCCCCAACAATCTGGGCCCTCATTTTATTGACTTTGGAAGGTTGGAAGACTGAGTGAAGCTTGAGCCAGTCAGGATTGAACTCCTGGCTGTGGGCAGAGTTAGCCTGCAATACTGCATTCTAACCACTGTGCCACCGTGTCTCCAATACCGGTATAAAGCTAAGAAGGAACCAAAACAATCAGAACATATCCGGTCTAGTAGCCAACACTCAAATAATTGCTTACCAGGAAAACAATCTAGCAGAAAATACCCTAATCAATAAATGACTAAGGAGAAAATCATGTCCCCCATTAACACTGTAAGGCAAACTAGTGTATATAAAAAGGGAGCAAACTTGACACTCACTTGAACTAATGATGTTACTTAGTTGCGTAATGAAATGTCTGTAAGCAAGAACCATGCTCAGAGAGAACCAGAGACGCCACATTGCTTGTTTTACGGCAAGCAAAAAAAACTTACTAAAGTAATAAATCAAGGGAACTTCTAAACTGAAGAAATTGTTATCTTTTTTTAAGTTCTAATGTGATTCAAGTGAAGACTGTCAAATAGAAACCAATATTTTTGCTTCTTATAATTATATAGTCTTTATCAAGTCTGGAAAAGCCTATAAGGCCTATTAAATATAATAAAATAAAATTTTGGCAGTATTGTGTTAAAGTGTTCTGATCAAGTGATAGTTGCTTTACATAGCTTTGGCCTGGGAGAAAAAGATCTGTGTGGGATTTTCCTTCCTTATTGCTTTCCTTCTGTCTTGAATCCATAATTCGTATTAAACCACAATTATCAAAATGATAGTTGAAAAAAGGTCTACAACTTGTTCTTTATGATGTTGATGACTTTACATAAAATGCTAATCATGTTGATTCTGAAAATGGGGTACATCTAATAATGAAAGCTTGTGTGAATTTGCAGATAATTCCAACTAATGACTGTTAAGTAATTGTAAAATAATGACTTTATCTAGCTATTCTGGTAGTTATTCTGTTGTATGAGAAAGTGAGATTGCTAAAGTGCCATCCTGAAACAACTTAGTAGATTGCAAAACTGCAATTACAGAAATAAATGGTTTCAAAAATCCATTCCAGAAAAGTAATTCAATATGAACATAGGCTGCAAATGTGTTCATATGTTCAAATGTGAACATAGGCCCTAAATCTGGTAGATTACTCATGTAATAACTGATAGTTTTAACACAGTTAAGTAGATTGACTAGACGAGTCTTAATTAATAACTAAGAGTAGCTGCATGTACTGTGGAAGAGACCATATGCAGCAAATGAGTACAGTATAGCAGAACAACCTATCTACCCGTTTGTGATTGGGGAGAGTAAGGCTTTAGTGATATTTAATCATGGGGGGTATGTACATATTATTGCTTGGTAATATAGGTTTTAAAGGAATTATTGATATAGGCTTTTCTGTCCTTAAAGCGCATCAGCCATTCCATATGCTACAGGTAAACCAATCTTCCCTTACCTGGTATCATCCAGTTATCTTCTCTGGAAGATTATAGAAATTGAAGCCTAGCACAACTAGATTGTCCCAGATTGGGGAACACACCATAGATGACTCTGTTCCTATTGATGTAATACTAGGATATCTTTTATCATTTGTTCTTTAATTATGGTAGTTAAGCCAGATTTGAACATGTAAAAATAATGAGATAAAAAAAATCAAATCACTTCAGGTATTTCAAATACGATAGTGCTATGAAAGCCAAATCATGGATTTAACTTCTAAGTTGATTACTTGATCTCCTCAGCTTAAATAAAGCAGATGGCCTCCAGTGTTACAACATGTTTGATTTCTATGTAAAACATGTCTACCCTGTTTTTCAGACTTGTAGTTTAAAATACAGTATTGCTTTGCAAAAAATAGGGGATGAGAAAAGGAAGACAAGACTATTTGGAAACCTGTTTTTAACTTTTTGGCTTTCTAACAATGATAGTATAATTCCCGAATACACCCTATATTGCTGGTCTAATGCCTTTAAGTAACAGAAATGTTGTCTCACAGCGACCCACTAAAGTAGACTTATCTCTCTCTCCCCTATTTTCTGGTGGGATGTTTGGTGGCTGATAAACCATATCAGGAGCGCAGTTGGTGGCTATTTTTCTAACATAGACGAAGAGTGAGAGTGAACTCCAATTTAAGTAGTGCAGAATGCCAGAAGTTTCAGACCTCAACTGTAAAGGGAAAAATATTTCAAAAGTCACTACTAAGCTGCCACAATGAATAATAATTAATACAATTCAGAGAATCAGAGTAAGAGAAAAAATTGGGGCTATATTTTGAAGCTAGTATGCTGTCAATCCCACGTTAATGCTTTAGGACATCAGAATCCGAGTTCACCAAGCTATTTGTGTTGCTCATCATCAGAGCCTAGAAAGGATTCTTTTAAGCCATCTTGGCCTGTCCTTTGCTATGTGCAGGACTTACAGTACATGTCTACCTCCTGCCTGAAAAATATTTAGTGAACGGTTGTGGAGCTTATTGGTTGAAGAAAGGAATACAATGCTGAGGAGAAGAACCGTGTTTCAGTAGATGCATAACTCTTTAAGGCTGCACCCTAGATGAACCTTTATGATGATAGGTGAGGGCTTTCTCATTGTTTTGGCTGTGACGGGATTAAAAGGCTATTGCTGCAGTAGAAACATGATGTGCCACAGTGTGGAGCTGGTTTAATTTCATATATGCCAATGGGATAGCAGCAAACAGCAGAAGGGAATGGGGGAGTTTGGAATAGGAGAGGCAGAGGAGGCAGGCAGGAGTGCTTGCAGCTTTATTTCATTATTGTTCTATCACTAAAAATATTCCTAACAGTGTTAGTTTTCCTAACATTTTGGGCACCAGGGACTGGGTGGGGTGTGGTGGACCAGAGGGGGTGTGGTTTCGTGTGCTGCCAGCATCTCACAGATGGGGCTCTGTTTGCGCAGCCTGGTTTCTGGCATGCTGCAGACCTGTGTCAACTGGGGGTTAGAGACCTCTGGCTTAGTTCATCGATAGCAAACCTATAACATGTGTGTCAAACAACGGTGACATGTCACACCAACACTTAACAACAACTTTCTCAAAAGCACAACTCTGAAAAATGAGCTTCTTTTATTTGTATTTCATGTTTGTAACCATTTAATAAATACATAATACCTCATGATTGGACTATATTTTTTTAAATAAAGAAATATGCAATATTTTTTTTTGTGGGGGAGTGACAGGCCAGCAGAGTCAAATTAAGGCATTTTCTGAATTTTTGCCATGGTGAGCAAAAGGTTCATCATCATTGGTTCCTTATTGATGCCCAATACACAGAAGTTTCTACCTTGTCTGTAAGTGGCTCTCTTTGGCTACTTTGCTAGTTGAAAAATAACCAACAAATACATATTATGAACATTAAGGTAAACAGGGCTGAAGTTTACAATAAAATTTAAGAAATAGCTTTTAGGGTTTAAATTTTTTTATATCTAGAGAATAATTACAGTGCACAGTACAACCTACAGTATGACCTGGTTACAATATTATGCCCAATTAGGAAAAACACATAGTTTAACTATAATTTTAGTATTTCAAGGATATTCAGTTCTATTTTAACATTCAGGTTTAGACTGTATTGTAATATAGATTCTACCATATCCTTTCTCTGTATTACCCAAAATGTGAAATTAAAGTGGTACTTTTTTCCCTTCAAGATAAAATCTGGTAGAACTTGAATTTAAAGCTGAGAAGAACTCCATAATCCAACATTTACAGAAGTTTCACTTCATGCTTTTTAGAGAGATTTGTTCACTATTATAAGCAATATTACTGGAATATGTTAAACATTGCTAAGAAAGTTTAGACATGTGCTGAATCCAAACGTAATCGTATTCTAAATATTGTATTAATGAATGGTACTTAAAAGTAAGTTTTCTGCATTAGCACTTGTATTTCCCAGGTTCCAGCTTTCTCTTTTGAGGGAGGATCGTTGAGCATTTGTAGTACAGGTAGTCCTCCACTTACCACCATAATTGAGCCCAACATTTCTGTTGCCAAGCAAGAGATTTGTTAATTTGCCACATTTTACGACCTTTCTTGCCACAGTTGTTAAGTGAATCACTACAGTTAATTTAGTAACACTGTTGTTAAATGAATCTGGCTTCCCCGTTGACTTGTCAGAAGGTCGCAAAAGGTGATCACGTGACCCTGGGAGACTGCAACCATTATGAGTCTAAATATGATAGCTAATATTAAGATTGTAAATTAATTCTGTCTCCCAAATTAGGAATTGTAGAGATTATGGCATCTGAAGCTCAAAATGTTAGAAAACGGAACCTGTTATGTATTGAGGGTCGTCCTATTCAACTCCCTAAGAAAAGGAGCTCTCATTCCCTTAATGAGAATATGAAGGAGGTAAGCTTTTCATATATTATTTGTCTAAATCTTACTTTTGTATTTGAATACTAGTTTTAAAAACTAATATATGTCATTTTACTGTTCAGTAAATGTATATTGTGAGATAGCTGCCGTTTATAAAGGGCCATTAAACTTATTAGATAGCAAGTGAATTGATTTGACTTGGATACAGTAGTGGATAGTTGGTGCTGCTTAGTTACTTGAACTAAGTACTGGAGAATTCTGGGGATTTAGATTAGACAAGGAAGAAAACTATCCTGAAAGAAAACATTGATAAACCACATCAAGAAGAGTAGACTATTGTGTCCATTAAGCCATTAGAACTCAGCTTTAAAGAGAATTTTTCATATATATATATATATATCATATATATATATATATATCAAATGTTTTGTGAAATATTTTATCTCTGAGAAAATGAAGCATATGTCAATAGTCTTCTCTAAAAGGCATCAGAGTAATCTTCATGTTCACTTTGAGATTTGGACTAGAGTCTATTTTAGGGTAAGTGGAAATTTCCCGTTCCGGATAAAACAGTTTTACCTGTACATTAAACTATAGTAAAGTCTTTTGCCTTAGAATCATACATAAACTCATTTGTTATGATTTGACATTTTTCTGTGGATGCAACTACTAGATATACTTGTGGAACAGCCCATTAACAGATAAGATGACCCTTTAATTATTAACCAAAATACTGTGAAAAATGTGCTTCCCATGAATAAGCTGACTCTTGAAATTTTATCATGTTTAATTTTTATAACTGGCTTACCCATGGGTAGCAAAGTTTTCATGGTATTCGGGTTAAAAATTTGAGAGCCGGCTTATCTGGAAGTATAATATGGGTACTCTAAAAAAGTGGTACCATATTCACACGTGGGTAAACCCATCCGTGGCTAAGCTGAAGCAATTTTAGAGGTACATTTTGGGATGTAGCATTCTCAACTTATCTGTGTGTGTATATACCATAGTGCAAAATCAAGTAAGTGCTGCCATAAATTCACAAGGATTTTATTGATTATTTGTGATTTGTTCCATTTACAGAAAGGTTAGTTTCCAGTATTTATTGCATTTGGATAATTGTCAGGGTTCCGACCAATGCCCTAATGCAATTAAGTCTCAAGCCATCTGGTAATAAAAATCCAGGCTTTTATTAGGAGCACCATATCAGCATTAGCTAGGTGAAGCCAACTCTGACTTCCACCGCCTTCACGCCTGACTCTGTTTCCCCTTCCCCCCAAAGTGTGTTACCTGGTCACATTCCCCAACGAGGTAATTTCGCGGGTTGTAGACATCACTCCCTCCAGCATTGCTGGTATCCACGGTGATGGCCTTGACTTGCTCAGCCAGAATGCATCTTGTTATGACTGAGGAGTAAATTCTTTGGGGTAGCTGCGAGGTGCGATTTCCAATTCCCCTGCCTATGGCAACTTGGGAGCAGGTCAGGGAAGCTTCACAAGTTGACATTAATTTATTTACTTATTTATCACATATATAACCTCATATATATTGCCACAATTCAAGGACTGTCAGCAGGTTCCATGAAATGAAAAATTGTTCAGTAGCTAATGGATGAAAACTGGGTTTTCCAGAGATATCTGTAGATATGTTTTTTATATGTTTGGACCTTGTTGCCCAGCAACAAGCAAAAGAAGTTTTAATTTAGTGCAAGTTTCCATTAAAAAGGGGAAACAGTTTTCCCCAAAACCTTGCTGCTCTGGAGTTTTCCAATCAAGATTGTTCAGAGAGCAAAAGGGGAGGAATATATAGAAGAGATAGATAGATAGATAGATAGATAGATAGATAGATAGATAGATAGATAGATAGATAGATAGATAATACATAGAAGAGGGGAAATATCATAGGAAAAAGAATTGCTGTTAGTAGCAATAGATCTCAGCAGAGTCATGCTCATTAATAATTATAGATTATAAAAAGGATAAGATGACTCTACAATTGAAGTTTCTGAATTACAGAACTGTAAAGTAAGCTAGGAAAAAAATGGAAATATAGAAAAAGAAACAGAAAATGGTAGTAGAATTTAGAAATATTTTGGGGACAAATAGGCTTGAATGCCGGCACTTCCTGTTAAAGATTATCTGAGGTTCTTAATTGCCCCAAGCTACAAATGTTAATCATTAATACATCAATGGTTATCTTTAACAAAGTTTCTAAAAAGCTTCCTTTGCACATTCCGTCCACCCCAATAATTTATTGTACTATAATAATGCTAGAGATTTCTTTGATAAATGGCTTATATCTTGAAATGGTAATGAATCCAAATATGTGAAGTAATAGAACCCCAAAGTCCAGAAATGGAAAGAGTTTATACTACCGCATAATACATATTATAGATTATATTACAGATTCTGAATGTTCAGCAGTAGTGTTGTAAAATGAAGAAGTTAAAAATGCAATTTTGCTAATAACACACAGATTGTAAATTAAATTGGAATGTTTTTAACTTGTGAACATAAAGATGGCAAACAAAATGTTGCTTATATTGATAAAAGGCCTTTTAGCTAAAAATGCCACTAGTACCCTAAGTTATTTTATGAAAAGACTAAATTACAGATCAGAATATTAAATATTAAAGCATCCATTTATTCAATGATATAGTTTCACAATAAATACTAGCTAAATTGGTATTCTGAAGTAAGCCACATGCTGTATTTTTAAGCCATTGGTATAGAATGCAATAAATTCTTACTTGTTATATAATGATTTTAGTGAGACTTTTTTCCATATGTCAAAAATGACATTATACTCCTGATTGTAGTACAAAGTTTTCTCATACTTCTGATGTCATAATCTCTTCTGCCTCATGGATGTCATAATATCTTGTATTAAATAGTTAAATAGTTAGGGTTGCCATTGTTAATTTTACTTTTCTGAAGCCAAAACTATTTTCTCCGAATAGTATCAAAACTAAGTAAAAATGCATTTTAAAAATATGGGTGAAATAAGGCATTACTATTAGTGTGTGTTGTTCTTTGTAACATTTTTTTATGTTTATTTCTAGGATAAGAAATCTGCAAAACATTTGGCTTCTTGCACACGCAGGTAAGAGCTACCTTGGTTGATTGATTGTGAAAAAAGACTAGTGTGTTTAGAAATCCTTCTGATTTAAATAATCAATTAAAACTATTGAAAGAAAGCATTTTTGTCAAGATTCCTTAGAACTAAATGCTGTTAGCATCTTTGGCATGACTGAAATAGTTTTTTGGTCCCATTCCATCTCTTGGTGCTCATCTCTAATTAGGATAAAAATAGCATTGTCTTAATGTCAGAGGCATCTGATAAAACTGATTTGTCACACTGAAGGAAGTGTCCTGGTCATGTAAATTGGTCTATAAGGAACTTAATTTCCACACCTATACCTGTTTGGTGGTTGACTATAAGGAAAAATAATTAACCAACCAAAACTGCTTATACTGTTCCAATTCCAGGGGCCTCTGTTTGTGACTGCTGAGCTATATACAGCAATTGGTCAAAAAGGATGTCAAATTGTGCAAATGTTTACAGGGAGGTGATGGTGAATAAGATATTTTTATTGCTGTACCTATTCTTATTTTTCTTCAACTTTATGTCCTGGGAGAGAGATATAAACATAGACGTTTTTAGGGGGTAATGCTTCAAATAGTGTTTCCCACGCCAGATTTGAAGCAAACTTACATGTCTAATAGTATTCTCATAGTAAATGCAAGATGGCACAAAAGATTCTAAGATTGCATGTGACTTTATACGTTGCTTGGATGTTTTATATTCAAATTTTAAATGAACTTTCTTGTTCTTGCAGAACAACAGTTGGACAAACTCTAACCAGCCCTCATTCTCTGTTCAAAGTAGTATATTGTAGAAGAAAAGCTCACCATTATTCTCCAAAGCCTTGTTTCAGAAAGAAACAGCTCCCTAAAGTTAGAGGCCGTGACATGGCAAATAAGGAAAATGAACTAGCCTGTGCAGGTAACCTGCCAGCCAAATTGCCTCCTAATGGTCGTACTTTCTTACTGAACTCCAGTGATGCTGGCCGATCTCAAACAGAGAGTCCTTCATCAAAATACAGTGGATTTTTTTCAGAGGTAAATCAAACATTTTATCTTTTTAAAAATTTATGAATCAGAATGTAAGACACTGGAATCCTGTTTACCTTCCTCTGTTTTTCTCTGCATGTTGGGGTTTGATTATTCTTTGCTATAAACCACCTATCACACATATCTGGGTGATTTGGATTAGGGATTATGAGAATTGTAGGGGAAGATGTAGCAGTGAGCAAATATAATCCAGCATAATTATAGAACTGGATATAATCCATTTTATTAATACCAACATTATTTAATATAGTAACTCAACATTACTAGAGGCTGTCTTGGCATGGATAGGGAAAAGCAAGCTCATACTATAATCTACTGAGACTGTGTTGCTATTTGTACATTAACATCTATGTTATCTGGGAACATTAACCCCAATAGCTGTTCTTGACAGAATCATGTTTTCCTAAAGGAGATGATCTGTATCTTGGAACTTCTCTTGGACCCTCAGGTCTTGCAGTAGAAAGTGGAATTACTGCTGGAGGCGGTGTTGCCTGGTACACCCTAAATTGACCTATAAGCCCTCAATGATAGCAACATAGTCCCTTATCACAGCATAATCTGATTTCTTCAATGTGCATTATGTGGAGATGCCTTTGAAGTCAACTTCACCAGCTTCAGCTGGTGCAAAATACAGCAAGTAGACCAGGAGTGTCAAACTTGCGGCATCACGTGACAACACAACTTTTTCCCCCCTTCGCTAAACCGGGCATGGGCTGCAAGTTTGACAGCCTTGAACTAAAGCAGAATTATTCCTTCTTTGGCCACACATTGGTTGCTAGTACAGTATGTTTTCTGCCCCAATTCAGCATGTTTTTCATTGGCTATAAAGCCCCATGTAGTGTAGCAATGGGATATATCAGGATTAACACATCAAACAGGATTCTGTCTATCCAGTCTGGATATCTAGAAAGGTACTTTTGAAAATCCCAATCCTCCAAAGTACAGAGGTTTGGCTGGGCATGAAGACTTTCTCAGTGATAACCATGTTCAGAACTATCTTCTGCAGAGATGCTTAATGGCTCATTCAAAAACAATTACTTCAACTATCATTTGGTCTTTAATATGATTGTGGTCAACTACTGATTTATTTATTATTATGTTTGATTTCTTCTGTTTTACTACTCAGAATACACCAAGATTAAAGCATCATACAAAAATTATAACTATACAAATTACTGGAAAATAATATTTTCCATAACATACAGAAAACAGTTCAGTGTGAATAGAACAAGTATGTAATTGAAAATCTAATGTAAATGCTTTTTTCCATTCCATTCCTTTTCTGTAACTATTACCACTGCTGGAAAGAAGGCTGTCATGCTGTGGCTACGTTCTGTCTTTCTTTCAGAAGACAGACAGAATGTGCTGGCTATATAAATTATTATTATTCCAGTAGGCTAATGCAACAACCTTTTTATTTTATTTTTTGTTCCTTCATACTATAGAGGAACATGCAAATTAGAGCAATGTCTGGCAACAACTCCTTGTATTATTTGTAGAGTAATGCATCAAACATGGATTTAAGACAAGTTTCACAAAATACTATCTATAAAAACAATTGTTGTATAAATTCAAGCTTCTGTAGGTAAAATTCAACAAGGTGAGCTGCATATAAATATAGACTCAACTGATAGAAAATTCATAGTTCTTGGCTCATGACACTTACACTGTTCTTGTGTTTCTAGGTTTCTGAAGATCATGATACAATGGCCCAAGTTCTGTTCAGTAGAAATCTCCGGCTGAATGTAGCTTTAACCTTTTGGAAGAGGAGAAGTATAAGTGAACTTGTAGCCTATTTAGTGAGGTAAAGTTTTAAGAAGACTGCCGTTAGCTGAACTGAAGTCACATTGTGTGTGTCTGGGGGTCAGGGGAGGTTATAGGTAGGATTCTTTTTACAAAGAAAAGCCTGGATGGAACTGTTTGGGCATTCCCTGCAGGAATATCCACAACACAATTAATTATATTTTATATACTGTAACAGTAACAGTGGACTTAAATGCCAAATCCAGTCTATCTGACTGTGCAATGGATAATAACAAACTGCATCATTTGAACACCACTGGCACTGATAAAATAGCAATCAGTCAATTGCAATGTAGAGTTTTACTTGGATCAGTTTATATTCTGCAATGTTATCTTTAACACCATCAAACAAGAACATCTACATATCCCAGGTCCTTGGGAAAGTGGATAAAAATGTCAAGTCCAGTCTAAACATCTGACTAGCTATGTGACAAACCATAATAATAATGGGATAATAATGGAATGCGAGACCATAATTTAAAAACCTGTAGGAATTTTTCAAAGGCCTAATATGCATGGATTTTGTTTATCTGTGTAAATTAATGTAATACAATCCAGCCATTTCTAATATACTGCCCTTAAAGTATTGATACTGTCTTGTATTCATGTATTGAAGAATTATACAAAGCAGTGACTAATGGTGTATTTTCACGATGTTTCTAGGATACAAGATCTGGGAGTAGTTGTAGATTGCCTCCCTGTCCTTACCAGCAGGTAAAAGAAAAATCTAGAGGAAGGGGTTAATGGAATCCAAAAGTGTATATTTATACATACTAATAACACCTTGTTTCAGTTTACAGGAAGAAAAACCTTATGTTTCTGTTGGTTGCTGTGTAGACCTTCTACCATTAGTAAAATTAATCCTTAAAAGCAAATTTGAAGAGTAAGTGTTTTTAAAAAATATTTCCTTTGTGATTATTTAGAGAATAAAAATAAAAGTTAATCCTTACCGTTCATAGTTTGTTATTTCTGATAAATTCATAGACTTGCATGTCAAGTGTGGGATCAACAGTTATTGGTCTCATTGTCCTAACATGGCAGGGCAAATATGTGGCCTTTCCAATGTTGCTGAGCTATACATTCCAAAATCCCAATCAGGATGGGTTAAAGTAACAAATGCTAAAAAGCCATCTGTTCTGCAACGATTTTATATTTGCACTTAGTCTTCCTCAGCCTGATTTACTGATACTAAAGATCTGTCTTCTACTATTTATATATTTAAAAACAAGCAATCAATGTCAGTTCAGTTGCTTAAGCCTGTTCAAATAAAAAAGATTTTGGGAAAACCAAAAGTAGTGTTGCTGAACAGAATGACCTGGAAAAAATGTTTCTCAGTAATAACTTGGTTGAGTTATACCCATATAACTCAGACATTTTGCCTTCTAAGAAAAAAAACCCTTAATAAATTATTAGCAGTGGTGGGCTGCTACCGGTTCGCCCCGGATCGGGCGAACCAGTAGTGGCGCCGGGAGGCTCCGCTTACCCACCCAGACGTCTCTGCACATGTGCAGAAGCACACGCCCACGAGCAAACCGGTAGCAAATGAAATTGAAACCCACTACTGATTATTAGGAAGAATTATTCTGGTTGTTTTTTCCATTTATTGAAAAAATGGAATTTGCTTTGAAAGATTTCTTAATAGTTTGCAACTGTTTTAAAGAATATTTTGCCAATGTTTAAGCAGTTTTCAGAATAAAGTCTTACCATAGTGATTTCTTTTCCCCTAGATACGTAATTGTTGGTTTAAATTGGCTACAGGCTGTGATTAAGAGGTGGTGGTCAGAACTTTCTGTCCATACGGATAAGATAGAAGATGGGTAAGTTACCCTTTTTAAACATGCAGTATGACTTTTAGTATGACTGCTAAACTTTTAGCTAGTGCCTAAAATACACTGGATATTTTTTAATAACTAAAAATTTTCCTGATTAAAAAAACTAGATGTTTTGAACATACTATTGGGAACAATTCTAAACGTGATCAGATTAAACAGTATTCAAGAAGCTTGATCGTGCAGATCTTTCTCTTTCACTTATTATTGAAAACTCTGCTATAAAAATGGAGAATTTTTTTTCTATTAGAGCTAGAAAGTATGACTCATTGTAGATTTTCTTACCTAATCTTCAATAACCTCTATTATCTATACTTTTTGATATGTGAAATTGAAGGTAGAAAAAAAAAATCACTAACTTGAATAACAATTACAAAGTAATTTTGTCAATGTTCATTTGATTTATATAGCTATCCATCTCATATATGTAACTGGGGGGGTTACAGTAAAATAGATAAAAACAAATACATTATATAAAATAAAAAATATAGCAGTCAAGCAAATAAAATAACCATTAACAAAACCAAGAGATGAGCTCCATCTCACTTCCAGGCTCTAGCTCAAAACCAAGTTTTTAGGGACTTGTGAAAAGGCAGTATGGTTGGGGCCTATCTAATCTCTGGTGGAATGATATTACACAAAGCAGGTGCCATGTCAGAAAAGGCCAGCCAACACTTCTTAGCTGACAGCACCCAGCGCTTTTGTTCCTACAGAAATAATATATTTCTGATCTTGAAAATATGGCATCTATTGAGGTCTCTAGCATAATACCAGAAAAAAATTATAGAACTCAAATTAAAACCTGCTCTAAGATTGATGGAATCTTGTGATGGCCTTCTCAAATTTCAGTTACAATTATTAAAAACATTTTTTTCTGCATTAGCCAGTAACTTACTAAAGATGCAATTGGTCATCTGTTTGAAATCTAGGTAAGATAGTTACCATGAGACACTGATTGCTCTTTATTTATTGCATTGATATTCCATACTTTTGGCTTTCTTTCTTAGAAATATTCAGATTTTAAAAGAACAATTAAGTATATTGTGGAAACAAGAAAATCATCTTACTTTGGTTCCAGGATATACGGGTAATATAGCAAAGGTAATAGAAATCTATTTGATGATAATATATTTTTTAAATTAATTTATGGTTTTAAGTTTATATAATTTAACTTATAGTGATATGTACCAAATTTATATTCTTCTGCCCTTCCCTTACTATGATACTCCAAGTCTAATTTAAAGAGTTAGATTCTCCAGAGCTATGTTGGAGATGGGCAGTCCCTTGGCATGAGCCCAAACCCCATTATGTAACTTTGAAGATAGCCTATTGAGTTATTTTATTTTTCCGTTTGATGTTAATTATTTGGAATTAACAGTAGTTTTCTTGTATATCAATGCACTGGTGTTCAGGCAGATACTGGATTAATTGAACAATCCTCTCACACCTCTCCCTTTTGTCACTATTGAGATAGAAATTGAATCTGGTTTATATGTCTGCTTGTTTCTCTGTCTCTTATTCCTTGGTTATTTTATCTGGTTATTATCTCAATCTTTGCTTTTTATTTAAAAAAAACACTTAAATGTTACCTTGTTTAGCAGAGAAGAACTAATTTTAATTATTTCATAGAACAGTCAGCACAATCGTACTTGGCATTCACAGAATAACCATTCAAAGGATATCATGTTATCTTGCAGATAAAAGAGAATACTATTTCCTGTATTGCAGACAGAAGGCTTTGAGTAGTGTATGTTATTTATACATCAAGGACAGAAATGTATATAGTATTGTCTCCTAATATCTCTGCATTAGTTATCCCTCCCTTTAGCCTTGTTAACTGACATAGAAAAGTTAGGAGTTGAGGTTCTACATGCATTCACATTCACAATACAAAATAGAACTTCCAGCATTATTGGGGAATTAATTATCTGAGCAAATTACAGAAAACTCTAGTTTATACTTTGTTGCTTAGTGCATCAAATGGGAGATACAGGGCGATATTGTTTGTATGTCAAAGGTTACTTTTCTAGATCAGTTTACTTGTTATTGTATAGGTGTTAAATTAAAACCTGAACAGGAACTAAAGGACATCTGAATTACCAAAATATTTTAGTAATGATGTTTAATATATTATCCTAAGCTACTAGTTTGTTTAACTATAATTCATTAATGAAATACAGCTAGTCATCAAACTTACAACCACTGTTGAGCCAAAAATTTATGTTGCTAAGTGAGAAATTTGTGAAGTGAGTTTTGCCTCATTTTACGACTTTAGTTGCCACATTTGTTAATGAATCACTGCAATTCTTTTAGTAATTAGTAATTACTAAATTAGTAACATGGTTGTTTAGTGAATCTGGTTTCCCCATTGACTTTGCTTGTCAGAAGGTCACAAAAAAGGTTACCCTGTATTTGCTCTGGGAAGTCCGGGGAGGGGGGATGGGAGAAGGGGGGGAGAGTGGGTGGGAAGGGGGGGAGAGTGGGTGGGAAGGGGGGGAGAAAATGTATTTTGAAAAACTTTTTAAATTAAAAAAAAAAGAAGAAGGAGGTCACAAAAAGGGATCACATCACTGCAGGAACTGCAACCATTATAAATGTGAGTTAGTTGTCAAGTATCCAAACGTAAATCACGTGACCATGGAGATGCATCAACAGTCATAAGTGTGAAAAATGGCCATAAGTTACTTTTTTCAGTGCCAGTGTAACTTCAAACGGACACTAAATGAACTGTTGTAAGTCGAGAACTACCTACAATATATACTGGTTGGCCGTTTACAAGCCATGTTGTACTACAGTTCCTAGGTAACACTTCAAATGCTCTGATAATCTTTTTAAACCCTGTACTCAAGCATGGATGTTTTTATTATGTTTCTACAAAGAAATTTCTGAGTAAGAATAGAGATAAACATGCAAGTGTTTGCTAAAGCAGTGTTTTTCAACTTTGGCAGCTTGACAGATGTGTGGACTTCAACTCCCAGAATTCCTCAGCCAGCATTCTGGGTTTTGAACTATTACTACTGGCATTCAAAGAGAGGCTTGGTGTTATGAATTACTTTTTGAATTAATGTGCTTTACTGCTTCTATTCTTTTCTTTTTTTTAGGAAGTGGAATATTATTTGTTACAGTTGCACTGATGTACCTGGAGGACAAAGCTGTGTGTGCACTAATGTGCTTAAACAGAAACTGTCAACAGTAACACTAAGCAAGATACTCTTTCCAAATAATTCCTCACCTGAGGACTGTCATTGACAGAAGAAGGCTAGACCATTGGATTATTTAATGCGAACACTAAATATCCATCTGCTTCACATTGAAGTGGAAAAAAAATCTAACAGGAGCAACTTTTACTTCAGTGAGGTGAAAGTGCACTATGAAAACTGTATGTATGCCTTTGCCGCATTTGGGGGATATTTTCAGTTACCTGGTGAAATCGTGAAAGTGTTTCTTCTACATAACTATATAATACAACAAAACCGAATTGTGAAGACAGAATTGAAAACCATTACTAGGAACCACAAAAGATCATTCGCCATAAAGATTTTTTAAAGTCGTGTTTTTCTTACGGACTGTAAAAATGTATTTTCAAATGTTAAATATTTTGACAGTTTTGATATACTGAATTTCTGAAATGTGTCTGCTATATTAATCAAAATATTAAAGACTATTTTTGTTGCACTACTGAAAAACTGCATCTAGCAAAGAGGCCTTAACTACTAGAATTGCAAATAGCCAATATATTAGGATATCATATAGCCAATATATTAAATAACTATATAGAGGGATGGAAATTCCTTTGAAAAAAATTGAAGTGTTTACACAAATTGTGTACAAATAATTTTGAAACGTTTTGCACACTGAAATATATTGAAGTGGGGTTTTCCACTAAATTGACTACTTAAATACCTATATGACTTAATTATAAGAGTATTAAAATGTAGAACATGGAGAAAGTTAACTGTAGATGTCAACATAATAGTGATTCTGTATAGCTTGCAGAATTTTAATACCTTTTCTAATATATTCTCTTCCTTGTAGTTTGAATTACATGCAGCTTAGTAAATGTACTAATGTTACTGTTCAGATTTTCCCACTTCAAAACCTTTTCTGCTATTCTTAGGATATTTAAAACTCCTAGAAATGTTTACAGCCTGACTAGACTTGTGCGTTTCAGATTTAACAGCGCAGCTGCTACCTCTTCTAACAAATGTTGCTGCAAAGCTTTCAGACGTAGATGCCACCTGGTCAAATTCCTAACTTAACACTGATTTAAAAAAAAACAATAAATGCAGTACATCCCATGTACAAGTTTTACAGCTGTACTTTGTTTGGGTTATTTGTGACATTTTAGGACAATCTGCTATGGATTACTTGATCATTTGAACTGAAAAACAACTTGATGTGTTTCTAAGATGGCACTTGTGTTTTATATAAGTAGAAAACAAATATTTCCAAATAAAGGTTTAGGAAGTGCCAGCAGTGCACCAAAATGTAAACTGAAATATTTATAGCTTGCTAGCAAAGTTGCTCATTATATTTAATGTAATCCCAAATTAAATTTAAATATTAATTTTATGTATATAAGCAACTGCAGGCTGTAAGAGGCCTTATGTACATTTCCTTATAAAAACAATTCTGAATTGTTAAAATCAAAATTATAAGTCTAGTTCTGTTGACTTACAGACTCTTCCAGCTGTACAGAGTCATGCAAATTTTTTCCTGGGTCTTATGTTTTTATATAAGAGAAAAGCTGTCCTGTTCTTGAGCAGACAGAGCTAAAAATCAGGACTGAATATGTAAAATCAATCATTATTACCATAATGTTTTTAAGGTCTTACTATATGAAATCAGTAGCATCAATAGCAGACTGTATAATTCTATAACATTACTGTACTCATCTGATCAACTAACTTAAGACAAGTAGCAATTTTATGCTCTTTCACATTGACCTCCTATTTTATAGGCCATTTTGCCTTGATAATTGCTTTTTCTTTTATTCCATTCTACAGAAGGATAGGTAATATAAAGTGGCATTGCAAAAAAATAAAGGCTTAAAATAGTTATGAATGAAGTAGATGGAGATTTTGGGTTATTTTGTGTATGGAGATTTGAATTTTTTTTATAAATGTTAAGACATATTAAAAGTAGTTTAGTTGTTTTGTTTTGTTTTCCATTAAAATTGGTATTAAATCGTACATCCACACTGTGCAACATCAGTCCCTAGAAAATGCAACAGGGAATGAGCCACCAATCACTTACACATTAGATGTACCTAGCTTCAGTATATGCTGCACCAATGTGTATTAAACAAAGGATGGAGAAGGTGAAGCATCTGAAGGGTGTGCTTTGCAAAGTTATATAACTGTGCAGCAGTATAGGTAGTCCTCATTTAGTGACTAGAGATGGGACTGGAAACTCAGTTACTAAGTGATGCAGTTGCTAAGTGGAAAATCACAAGACAGACTGCTTTATGATTTTATTTCCTTTTCTTTTCCCCCACTCCCCTGCCTTTTGAAATGCTCACTCTCAGTGCTAGGATAATTACTAAGTAGGGATTTATTGTTTCTATTTTCATTCATTGAAGAGGGAGGGACTACAAGAGGGTAAGCAGGCACACAATGGGAGATATACATTGAAAAGAATGCAACAATAGACAACACAATCACATTCCTTTCAATTTATATTCAGTGTGTGCCTGCTTACTGTCTTGTAATCTCTATTTCTTCATTCTCTCTGCTCTGTGTGGGAAAAAAAAGAAACATTATGTACAGGGCAATATATAGGATTGTAATGATGACACATGTAACTGACGAATGCTTTAAAGATTGCAAAAGCTCAGTTTGGTCAGTTATCTTTTCAGCACAGTCAACATTTCAAATGATTGCTGCACAAGGCAACTGGTAAGCAACATTTGCCTGTATATATTCACTCGCCAAAAAGATCAGTCCTGGGGAAAAGCAACTCTGAAATACTTTTTGGAGATCAATTGCAAAGTGATGTACAACTGTACAAAACATTCTACTGCAATTGAAGCATAGAAGATTAAAAAAGCCATGTCCTTTGGAGAATTTATAAACTGCTTCAAAAACTGTCTTGCAGTCTGCATAAATGTCTGCAATAATTTAGCCTCAGTGGTGTCTGAATAAAAGTGCATGCAAAGTTTTTACTTCCATTTGCTTGACAGAGCCCTGTTGCTGCAATTACTAATACAGTAGTACATTGGTATGTCTATTTTGACAAGAATACTTCAGGAAAACGCATAAGTTAGGCAAAATAAAGTTTCAATACTGGAGAATCAATATACCTCATGGTTGAATTGTTGGGGTTCTTATTCTTTGAGCTTTCTTCTTGCAACTTTTTTCCTCACTTATGCACTTACGTTACTTAGCCTAGTAATGAAATAGCTGCAAGAAGAAAAGGAAACAGAGAATGCAAGAAACCAACAAAATAATTACATAGTGCTCAACATCAAGTACTTGAATAGAATTGTTATTTTTATTGGGAGGATCCATAATGTCTGCCAGGTATCATCTGAACTTTGTAAAACAGTAGACTTTGGCAATAAATTCCATATATATATATATATATTTGTGTGAGATTATTTTCCTATTTTAATTAATTATTGGTAATCTTTGTGTCTGCCTGACCCAGGATGTTATATAAAATTATGAGCTATAATTATAAATGCTTTCCTTGTGGAGAATTGAAAATGAAAAAATGAACTCACAAATTATACTAAGCCATGATTTTTTAAAAAATATTTGGGTTTGTATGACATAATGTGTCATAAAACATTTACAGACCACAATCCATATGCAATGAAAAAAGATTCAGTTTACCAAATGTTATTTAAATATACTACCATAACTACATGTCATAATCAATAACATGCATTACTGATCCTTTTCTTAATTAAATACTATGTAGTTTAATTTTTCTATCTGAAAAACTGTGTCAACTTTTTTCTCTAAATGATCTTGATTCATGGTAAGCAGTAATGTATTCAGCACCAGTCTCTTCAAAAACTCATCTTTGCTTAAAGGATGGCTTCTAAAAAGCCAAGAAACAAACCATTTTATGAAGATCTGTGTACAGTCAAATTATGTGAAAAAACATAGATGAAGCATGCTATGTGTCGGGCTATCACAGAGAACCGTTTAATATGCTGCAGTTCTTGTGCCGATTACGCCTAAGCTTTTACTTTGAAAGCTTTTTTAAAAGTCTTGTCCAGTAAAATTTGTTCCTCTTCCATTGTACCTTTTAAACAGAAACTAGAGACGGACACTCTTAAAATTAACTTTGGGATCCATTTCAGATTCTTTTAGCAACGACTGAGATGAGAAACAAGGCCACACCCAAACTATTCAGAAGTCAAGTTTCTGCAACCTATTCCTATTGGTGAAAGTAGAATAAAATTTTATAGTGCAACATTTTTATATATCAGATAATGAATCGGACCATTCAATAAAGTGCAGTACCTTGTTAATAACCTAAGAAATATGAATCTACAAATGAGACTTAAATATCTATTACCTCTGCAATGGTCTCTGGTCTATCTGTACTCTGTACATAGGTTGATATATAGAGGAAGCATAGTTGCTTCATCAATAGTTCACATACATTTTGAGAATTTCCCGTGAAAAACTTTCGATAGTCTGCTGCAACCCTTTACAAGTAATATACAAGTATATTACATTTGCACAAACTCTACAAAAATAATACATTTTGTATTAATATTGTTAGAAGGGACTGGAGGTGTTTCAAACTTAAAAAAAAAACCTTTAGTGTCAGTTGCTGAAAAATGAATCTAATTAGCATATCCACTCGGGTGGCTCACGAAAATGTTTATCCTGATTCTTCGAGTAGGGTAGGGTGTACTTTTGTCGAATCACAGTAATATTACAGCCTCGTCTGGCAACAATTTACTAGCAACCCAAGGCTAATTTCCACGCCCCCTTCGGGGGAAAAAATGCTAGGAGGAACCGGAAGTCCGGAATTTCAGAATTGAGAACAGGGCATTTTCCTTATTTGTCACGTGACCACACGCAGCGCCGGCCCGTCGAAAGGCGCATTCCGGTCGCTTGGCGCATGCGCCGGTAAGGGTAAGAAAGAAGAAAAAAAAAGCCTCCCTCCGCTTGTTCGTTATCCCGGTATCTCGCGCAAGAGCTATCATGGCGGCCGGACTTTTTGGTCTGCTCGGGACGGTCTTCTTGCTGGCGGCGACGTTTCCGTTCCCCTCACCTTCGTGGGCTTTAGAAACGCCCGGCGGCGGTGGCGGGGATGCTCTTGGCGCCGGTGAGCGGTTTAAGATCGAGGGTCGGGCGGTGGTGCCGGGAGTGAAGCCCCAAGACTGGATTGCGGGCGCCCGAGTGCTGGTGGACGGGGAGGAACACGTCGGCTTCCTCAAGTGAGTAGCAGCCGCGGTGGCGGTAACCGTCGACACTGTCCCAGCCCGGCTCTGCGGACCCCCTCTGGGGTGCTTGTTGCGGGGTAAGGGGGGGGGGCTCCCGCTTCGTTCCGGACCACGTCGAGAACTGGTTTCCTAATTCGCTTTGGATCCTTGCGTCTCATCGGGAAAACCCCTAAATTAAACCCCTAAAGGCTAAATTGGGCAACCACAAAAAGGGCATTTTAAAAAAAATCATTAATGTATTTATTAATTTCGGAAACAGAATGACCTAGGCGGAGACGGGTCTCTTTATCAGTCCAACAGTCTTCCCTCAGGGTTAACACCGCCGTCGCCTTAAACTGTCTTGCTCCCCCACCCCCGAAAAAAAAAAGAAAAATACTAAGCAAGTTTTGCACTTAATACCTGAGGGAAAGACTACCAGAAGACACCACAATGCTAATTGAAGGCATGGACGACGCTAGCGAGAGATACTGCTCTGGTGTTGTCAAGTAAACAATGTAGTTGTGTCGGTGGAGTCAAGCTTGTGTCGAGGGAGGTTTTGCCTTCAGAGGTTGTAGATGAGAGTTTGGATTCTGAATTGGCCCTGAGGAGAGCCGGGTTCAAATGGATCCTTTACCTTTTGGGAAGTTCAGGGGATGACTTTGGCCCCGTCACTCCTCCCAACCAATCCTAATCGACAGCATTGATGTGGACAAAAGTTGGAGTAGGGAGTTTCTAAAGGAAAGGCATGATATAAATTATATCGCAATTTAAAGCTTCCCGACTCACTAGAAAAAGGCAAAAATATGATTCGTCATTACTATTTAAAATCTTGATGCCAGAGAACAGGCTGAGGGGAACACTGGTCTGGATTAGGTCAAGGCAGATTGGCCAGGACAGATTTTAAAGCATATTAAATGTGTCACACTCTGTTGGGATTGCTTGGGAAGATCACAAGCAGTTTTTTTCTAAATATTTGGCCTGGCAAAGCTCAATTTCAGATGTCCTTGTGTTTCTGATCTGTAGATATAAGTTTCCACACCCACACACATACTCAGTTGTTTGAAAATGTTAATTACCAACATATTTTAGAGTACATCTTTATTAAAAATTGAACATACAGTTTCATGCCTCCAACCATTATGGGTTTTTTTCTTAATGGTAAATCAGAATTGGACCTAGAAGTGATAAGTATCAAAAATTGAATTAGTTACATTATTGTGGTAACCTTAAACCCTATATTGATGGGGTAGTTCTTGCTTTCTCCCTATGCTCCTCCCAGAAGGGCAGTTGCTTTTAAGGAGTGCATTTTAAGCAGGTACCCAATGTCTGTTATTAGAGTTTGTAAGATAATTTATCCTCTGTGTTGAAATGCTAACAGAACTTTTCTTATTACACTAATGAATTCCTGCAGATTAGAAGTACATGCACACAGAATCAAGTTGCCTCTGATGTTGACAAATGAATATATTCCAATGTATGATTGACCAAGATTTCATTACATGTAAAGTAATGTACATCATAGCAAAACCTCCTAACTTTACATGTGCTCTGGTAAAGCCTGATGTCTATCCCGTGTTTAGAATCCTAGTGGTTAGTTCAGTGAAGATGTTGGCTGAAATGTACAATATCTGTCAACATTGCAATGTCATTGTACAAGTCTGTAATGCTTCTATATCTACAATACTATGGACTGCTCTGGTCATCATATTAGAAAAGTAACAGAGCAGGAAAAATGCAGCAGTTACCAATCAAAATGATTTGGGAACTCAAATATCTCCCATACAAGAAAAGGATAATACAATTGTAATTTTAGCTTGGCAAAAGAAAGTGGACAGATTTATTATAAACTCTGCAGAGAATTTTGCTATTTCATTTATTACATTTTATGAAATATTAATATTTTTCTCTCTTCTTAAAACAGTGGGATCAGGGGTCATCCAATCAAGCTAATTGGAAGGAACGCTGTATATTATTTCAGATAACCCAACCCTCAAATTGTCAACCAAAATACCATCAAAAATGCATTATCCACAGATAAACCAACTTTCGAATTTTTAACTGCAGGAATCTGCAAGCTTTATAAAATTGTATGATTTTAAGGCCATCACAGGCTTTAAACATTTGAGCTCTGATCTGCAAATAATTTAAGCCCAATTTTGTGGGTATGATACCAGATTTGTCCTGATGCAGTGGGACTGTTTTTATGGTCTTTTACAGCCATTATGACTAGTAAATTTGTCCACACATTTTTATTTTCTTTTAAATGTCAGTTCACTTTGATTAAAAAATGTCAGTTCACTTAGAAATTTAAGGAATAAATACACTTTCTGAATTTTATACTTAAATATATTTAAGTACAGTCTGCCAATCATATTTATTCAATGACTCCAATTTATTGGTGGGCAAGCCAAAATATTCTCCCTCTTAACTTTTTCCATGCCATTTTACTTTACTTTACTTTACTTGCCTTTTATTTCCTAAGCAACAAAAATACATATTGGAAACAATATACTTCATTTGTTTTTATATGGAAGTCCAACAGATCTATAAGATAAATATACTTTGTATATAACATATTAGTGATTTTTACAGTTTGTCTCAGGCCAAGTGGTTCTGCTGGGATAGAAACTAGAACGTTTTATCTTGTATTCATAACTGCCCTGCTATATCAGTTCACTGTCACTTGTTACTAATGAAGAACATTGTATACATATATGTTGGCAGGAATTATAATCTTATTTTCTTAACGCAGAGTCTAATGCTCTGAAATGTAGGTCTAAACTATGGCTAGTTTGTCTGATTAAGCAAAACTTTTTTTGTGGTATGTAATCTAAAATTATTGGGTTATCTCTGAAAACATTCTGTGATAGAGTTATATGTTTGGCTCTTTTCTATTTTATCAGGACAGATGGAAGCTTTGTGGTTCACGATATTCCTTCTGGATCATATGTTGTTGAAGTTATATCTCCAGCTTACAAATTCGAACCAGTACGAGTAGATATTACTTCAAGAGGAAAAATGAGGTGAACTGTTTAAAATTTCATATTGCAACATGAATATATTTTGTAAATTATGAGATGAAAAGCTTAACTTTAATATCTGCATACACCATCATATTATATTCGGAAAGACTTTCAAAAAATTAAGATCTAGTGAGTCAAAAATCCAAATGGACCATTTTGTGTTCATTTTTTATTGGGATAAAATATTTGTTAATGAACAGTAATATGTAATATATGCTTATTTCAATTAGTAAAGTAAGCAGTAAATTAATTTCTCTGGCTTATCACAATATACAAATCAAGCCATTTGGCTTATGAAACTTGGTTTGATTGAATATAATTGAATGTGTAAACACGTCATTGACTTATTTAATAATGATTAAAACAAATGGTGATTTACTGCATTATGTTTACACAGACATAATTTTTCTCAAACTTCTCTTGCATTAATAAATTGTAGGAAAAGCCCCAGAGTTTAGAAAATGTAAATCCATATAGGTAGTCTTTCTTTAATGTCCATTTGTTCAGCAACAATTCCAAATTATTATGATGCTGAACACAGGAATTTCAGGTGTTGCAATGTCCCCATGGTCACATGAACATAATTTGGGCCCAGCTGCATTTATGATGGCCTTTGGATGGCAACCTACCAACTACTGCCAACGGCCTTGCTTTGTCACAAGTGTGGTGGCAGAATACAAGGTGGCTAAAAGGGTAGAGATAAGGAAATGGGGGGTGGAGTTTAAGAGGAGGCAGTCCCATATTTTACCAAATCTCAGGGCTGGTAGGGACCAAGCTGAAAGTGGAGTGAGGGTGGGTTTTTGGGTAACAACTGATAAGAATTGGTAAACAACAGCAACTAAGACGGGGATTGCCATCACTAAGCGATGCAGTGGTGTGACATTGTGCTTTACGACTTTTAACCTAGTGATAGAAATTCTGGTTCCAATTCAAAGGTTACCTATATAGTGAATTTCTGGATGAGCTGGTAGCAACTCTACATAGTTGCTACCAAATAAAAATAATAAAATAAAAATAATTTAGATTGCTGTCCTAAGAACATTTACCTGCAAATAAGCAGCATTTAATCTAATTGTAGGCTCTTCAGTGAAATGCATTGAGATACACAGCTTACATTGTCACAGGATACTGTGTAGAAGTATTGATAAAATTGAAAAATCTATAGAACACACTTAATTTTTTTTAATTCAGAGCAAGATACGTGAATTATATCAAAACATCAGAAGTTGTTCGATTGCCATATCCTCTTCAAATGAAATCTTCTGGACCTCCTTCATATTTTATAAAGAGAGAGTCTTGGGGATGGACAGACTTTTTAATGAACCCCATGGTATGTATGGAATTGTGTAAACATCAACAAGTTTACCAGACAATTCTTCGATTTATAGAAATTACATATTAAACAAGTTTTAGCTTTTATATTCTATTATGCATTTTAATTATTGCATATGTTAATTATTCAGAATATTAGGTTGTCCTGAGAAATCGCAAAAGGTGCTATGTATGAAATAATAAACAAAAGCATATATTTTTTGTATGCATGGAGTAGATATATTCATCTTCAAATAAGCATGAGAAGAGACCTGGCTTTGTAACCAAAGCATCCTCAATGATAGGATGGGCGATCACCAGGAGAGGTCAGTAGGGGACAAGGGGATGGCAAAAGGCAGCAGGGCTGCTGGTGGCCAAAGCGCTAAGGCAGCATTTACCCTCACTCGCTCTCAGTATAATCTACCTTCCTTCCTTCCTTCCCTCCCTCCCTCCATTCTTTTTCCTTCCCTCTTCATTCTTCCTTTCTTCTTCCTTCCCCTCTTTCCTTCTTTTTCCTTCCTTGCTCTATTTCTCCTCTTTCCTTGTCCTGTTTTCCCCACTGGAAATAGCTGTTTGCAACACACAAGGAGGGGATACTTTCCTAAGAGCTCACAATTCAAGAATACCAATGTGCACATAAGATATCTCAGGATGGAGAAGGTGGGGAGGGCGCACTAGTGATAGAACAGGCCCTCAAGGCCTCCCTGACCCACTAAGATACCTCATGTTTATCCCTCCCTTCCTGCCACAAGGACTCACTTACCTTGCAAACGTCTGTCTCCTCTCTTTGTTTCTCTGTTTCTTTGACTTTGCTTTGAGGAAGAGAGAGGATATTTGCCTGGGAAATGCTTTTCGTGCTGAGAATGGACACTCCTGGGTGCTATAATATCGCGCAGATTCAGGCACCTATCCTCTTTTGCAAAGTCAGGGACCCAGAAACTTTCATTCTCCACGCAAAAAGTGTTTGCCGGTCTCCTACTCCTCCCTGCCCCCCCAAACTACTTCCACTTAACTACTTAATGGAGCACGCTTGCATGCAAATGAGGCGAGACAGAGAGAGCAAGAGAGCAATCCAATGGGGGGGGAGGGGGAGAGAGAGTGATCTGTACAGGGTACCCAAGCTGCTGCCAGCAGTGCATGTGACAGAAGCCACTTGAGCAGCAAGGCAGACTGGGGGGGGGGGAGGAAGCGAGGGGGGGGGGGGGGGGGTGCGGAGCTGCCCCCTCTTGCCCAGCACTGGTTTACCCGAGCAGCCCGCCAGCCAGGTACTGAAGCACCGCAACTGCCGCTGCAATGAGACAGAGACGGGTGGGGGGGCTCTCCAAACTGTGTGAGAGAGAGAGAGAGCGCGTGATCCCTGATTTAGTTGGGGCATTCAAGCTGCTGGCAGGGGCGGGGGTAGAGCCAACTGAGCAGCCTCCTCATCCTCCCCACTCAAGCAGTGCAGGCTCTGTGGGACAGCAGGACCTCTCATTTCTCTCCTGGCACAGCAAACTTCAGCTTCAGTTGGGGCATTTAAGCTGCTGGCGGTGGCAGCCACCTAATGATTGCCCCCTCTCCAACTAGCCAGCCAGCCAGCCAGCACCACCTGACCTGCTCCTTGCTGGCTGGCACAAAGCCTCGCCATTCTTCCCGTCCTCCCTGCCCAAGCGGCAGTGGGCTCCGCAGGACAGGGTCTCATTCCTGCCCCAGAGCAGCGAACTGGTGAGCTGGATGTGGGTGTGAAAGGCCTGGCCCCACAGTGCTTCCTCATTCAGTTGAAGGCTTTGTTCAGCCTTCAAACAGTAAGGCTGGCCCACATAAGTGAGCAGTGCACCAGGGCCATGGACGGCATTGGTTCCTGCACCCTTCCGATTCCAATTGTTTTAGCTCATCTCGCATCTCTATAATCCCAAGAGATTTGTAATTTCAGTGGTTACTTAGGACACATTTGATAAATGTAACTTAGGTTGGTAGTTTCCTTTTTTCAGTCTTAAGGAATTGTATGAAACTCTGTCTTGAATATTTCTGATCATCATAATTTGCTGTGAAAGGTTCAACACAAGTAGTTCTTGACTTACAAACACAATTGAGCCCAAAAATTTCTGTTGTTAAGTGAAACATTTGTTAAGTGATTAACAAATTTGATGACCATTTGATTTTTTTTTTTCTGTTTAAGGTTATGATGATGATCCTTCCATTGCTAATCTTTGTATTATTACCCAAAGTTGTCAATACAAGTGATCCTGACATGAGGCGGGTGAGTAAGCTTTGCAAAAGTGAAAACTGCAAATATTGAATCTAGGTATAGGTATAGATATAAATATATAATATACAGAATCAGGAATATAGATATAATAGTGAGCTTTTGGTTTATTGCTATAATTGAAATATAGTGCTGAGCTAAAAACGTCAACAATGCAAAAAAAAATGGAAATTATTACTGGAAAGTAGGGTTTAAGACACAAAAGGATATTAGTTTTTTCCATGTTTTATTTGCATTCCCCAAAAAGCTTATGAAATATAGGATGAGCTTAAAGAGAATAGAGTCAGTATCATGTGATGATATGACATTTAGTTATAGGATCTGTATGGCTGCCTTTCTCATAAAATGATTTGTGGGCTGCTCACCAACTTCCTGTGAAGCTTACCTGAAAAAAAAATACCCTTCCCCCAGGTACCTGCCTAACCTGTCTTTTAGTTAAACCCCCACATGGAAAAGCAAATGTGATAAAGCTGTTGTGCTTGAGAATGCATATGCTAGATAATCTTAATTTCAACAGTTTTGTGTTCCCCACCTACACAAAATACCGTGGGGTGCTCTGAATCTCAAAGTCAAATCAAGAAAACATCCCCATGAGAGAATTAATCCCCTCTCGTTTCATGATTGAATGGGAAATCTTCAAAAACAGGTTTATTTTCCATGTGGGTTTATCCCATATTTCATTAAAGCTTATTTGGAGGATGTTAGCTTTTACTCCTTTGTCATCAGCAAAGGCACTTACTGCCTAAACTTTCTTCTGCTCCTATCAGGAATTAGCATACTCTTTTTGGATATGGGAGCTCTAGTAAACATTGTTATTTAAAGCAAAGTCCTGGACAGATCTATGGCTAGCTGAACATGCATGCTCTTTGATTTGATTTCTTGAACTGCTCTGATATTAGATCAAGAGCTCTTTTGTATTCACTGCAGCAAATTGTTTACTACAAATTTCTAATAAAAATGTTTTAACATTAGTTAAAAGGAATTCAGTTTCTGTGCTTAATATAAGTCTCTAAAACTTTCTGCCACCTTATGCTGTCATTCTCCTTCTCTTTGTCATTATGATTTCAGCAAGAATGCCCATACTTTTGATAAATTCACAGTAATAGGAAGTTGTAGTATGATATTTCTTACATTATTTTAATTCATTGTCCTTTCACCATGCATTATGCCGAATAGCGGAGGGCTAGAACAAAATGGAGACTCAAGGTGTTTACTAAATCTTCTATATTTAGTGGTGCTTACTGTGTGCCTTTGACTGCTGCTTCTGGGGTTCAGTTGGTTTTAATTTTTATTTCCTCTGAATTATCTCTTGTCTTCAGTAGTTCTTTACAGGTATCAAGTTATTTTCAAGTTATTCCTATTACACTCTAGTCTAGATCCTAAAATGTCCTAATAGTCAAATATGCTTGGATATCTCTCTGCTCATTTGTTTGAAGAAAACCTGTAAGAAAAAAATACTTAGAATTGAAATTTTTCAGTTTTTCAAAATGTGTAAGAATCAATATTGTCCTGTAAGACTACTTTAGACATGTTTTAAGCTTTTTTGCTTTTAGTAGTTTCTTTCCTATATATGTAACAATTTTCTTTTAAGTTCTTCACACTGGCTGAATAGAGGAGTCTGTAGTGGGGGTGTGTGGTAGAGAGCAAATGCAAACTGTAAAAATTCACTGTGTGTATTCTTTAATACATAATTTAGAAATGGTTTTCTCTTATACTTTCCCCTGTTTGTATGTATTTAGGAAATGGAGCAATCCATGAATATGTTGAATTCTAACCATGAGCTGCCTGATGTGTCAGAGTTCATGACAAGACTTTTCTCTTCAAAATCTTCCAGCAAGTCTACTGGCAGTAGCAGTAAAATAGGAAAAAGTGGTGCAGGAAAAAGGAGGTAGTTGTTTCTTTTCCTGGAACCACAATTTGCACAACTCTGTGATGTGTTATCATCTGGATGTTCTATGAAAGAACAGAAAGCCACTACTGTAACCTTAATTCAGTTTGAATTTTGAAAGGATACAACTGTAGCTTTTTAATCTATTTAAGTATCTTGTTCTTGAAATACCCGGGAGCATCACTTCTGTCTAAAATATGTAAGGTCAGTACTGATGATAATTTAACTCCTTTGTAGAAATGACATTAAAGAATTTAAATTATGTGCAATATATTAATGATTCTTAAACATTACATCACTGTAAATAATTTGATTTTAAGAAATAGAAAACATTCTATAATAATGGCAGTGGTATAATTGTGCATTTCTTAATATTCCACACAATGAATTGCTACGCTTTTTCTGGAAAAAGTATTTTTTTCATCAGTTGCAGATGTTTTCTTCCAGAATCTTAGTTTAACTTCGTGTTTGATTCATTCCCAAATTTCTTTGATATTTTTTCCTATGGAATGCTTTATTTCTCATTATTTAAGCCTTATTTAGGAAAAATCCCAATGATAAACACATGTTCCTCTATTAATCTTACTTTTAAAAAGAATTCCCTGAGTACCTTGTATTGTAAGATTATAAAAAATAATACAGTTCTGTGCTGGTATAAGTAAAGAGAGCAGATTACTTGACATAGTTTGTCACTACAAACTTGTAATACAAGGCTAATGGAATCGGTTTTCATGTTAGTAACATTTGAAGAATACATTTGAATAGCAATTATGTATTGATTAAATACAATATTAATACAGAGCTGGTTTATGTAATGATTAGGTTTTAACTCCCTCCCTGTTCTCTATAAAATAACCTAGAAGCTTATATCTATTGTATGATTTTTATAGTCAAGATTAGAGAAAGTTTCAGGGAAAACAGTGATGCCTACTTTGTATCTAAGAGAAATAATTTATTCTGGATTTTGTTGTTTTATTGGTAAGTGCAATGCATGATAATTAGACATATTTATTCAAAGCCAAAAGCCACTAGTTTGCCACAGAAACACCTTTGCCCATATAGCTAAGTAGATATCAGCAAAACAATAGTTATTGTCCTTTTATCTCAATTTCAATTCCAGTATCTTTAAGCTTAAGTGTTTTTCAGCCACAGGAAAAAAATATATGGGAGGTATTATTTTGCTAAGAATAGAAATTACTGAATGTATGTCAAGGGGACGGTGCAGAAACAAAGGCAGATGGAAACCCAGCTTAGTCTTGAATCCAATTTTCTCATTTTAGAGAAAAAATTGGAATAAAGTCGTATTCCAAATGTGTTAAATATAAAAATATATCATGGCAGCTTACATAGTTTGGTCATGGTGTTACAAAATTAATATATAACTGCCTCTTACAAATTGTTTTATATATATGGTAGGCTTGTTTATTATTTCAGGGGGAATGACTAGATGGAAATTTGGTCTCTTGCATGCAGAGTTTGTAGCTTGTTAAATTGAGATTTCACATAATCAAACACTTGTATTTCTCTTGGGGCTGAAAAGTTTTCCAAACAGTTATATGATAACAAAAACATAGTTCTATTAATTTATTATTAATTTGCAGGCAATTATTAACTAATAATTGCCTGCAAATTAGGTATCCATTTCTTTCATCTTCAATGTGAAAGCCCTGTGGAGAGATCCCATGCAATTTTTTTCTTCAAAATGATGCACAGTCATTTTTCAATATCTCTTAGGTGCAGTTGTTTGATAAATCCACTGAACAACAGTGCTATCTTATCTTTATCCATCTTGGCATCTGTTGTCCAATTCAGGAACTGCTTACAAGTTAGCCAACAGTTATTTCAGTTTAAGTAGAGAGATGGTAGGTATTCTAACGATTCCATACATGAAGAAGTTGGTTTGGGATTATCCAGCCTCAAACTGAAAGAGATGTTATGGACTGAAACACAGTTGTTCTGAGCAGAAGTAGTTTGGCAAGTAATGGCATGAAAAAGCCACGGGCCTGAAGAATTGGAGGGAAGATCTGAGGTGGACAAACTGGTGGGATTCATCATTTTGGGAATCTTTTCTTTGCTGCTAAATCCATTACAGTAGGAAACAGGTAAGTAGGCCAATACTTTTGTGGTGAAGGAAGAAAAGGGAGGGTCCATGAAAATCGAGGCCAATGGGCTGATAACTTATGCTGTTCTGGGGAATGGTGAATGGAGAAAGAAGGTGATACATTTTTCCTCACTCATATTAAAAATTACAGAATCCCTCACTGTTTGGTTTCTGCTGAACTCCAGCAAATCCAAGGCAGTCTGGTAGAATTTGAAAACAAAATGGTTGGATATACATTCTGGGTTCAAACTAAAATGTGATTCCTGTTTTATTCACACCCTGATACTGAAGTGGTGTTATAGGTGAGAAACTGAAAAAAATAATTCATGAAATACAGAATATAAAAAGTAGGTTTATGCTGTACAAAGAAGTGCTTTGTTTTTTAGCATAAAAGTTGACACGGTGTGGCTGTACTATTACACATAGTTGTGAGGTGGGCAAAAACAAAAGAGGTGATTAAAGCAATTGAAGATGCTATTTTGAGTTTAATTGGAAGCATGTATTCCCAAGAATCCTTTTCTTCTTTACCTCTTAGTGGGAAAAGAAAATTACCATATTTTATAATACATAAACCATGTAATATAAAGTGTGAACTAGGCTACCATATAATTTGTTCAAATTATAATTAAAACAAACCATAACTTAGTTTGATTGATCTGAACCTGTGCACCACTGAGAAAGACCTGTGTCAGAAATTATGCTAAGCCACATATTGTTATACCATGGCTTATTTAATAAATTATGATTAACTCAGTTTATGCAACACATTAAGACCAAATCAAACATGCAATTATGGATTATTGTATTATATAAACAAAGCAAAAAGATGCATAAAGTAAAGCGTCCATTTTTCTCCTTTCTTCTATATGGAATTTCTATCAAGACCCTCCATTTCCATTCAAGTCTTCTCCCTAGTTGTATTCTAATAAAGGAGATCAATTTATTCACAGATATAATCACACATGCAAAAATGGGTTGCTTTCCTTGTCACTGGAAGCACACTAGAAGCTCATCTCAAGACACTTCTCACTTGTGCAACCATACCTGCATACAAAGCATGCTGTTTCTAATTGGTAATAAATAAATGATTTCAAGCCTTTTTCTGGTGTCCTTGCTTGTTTTTCTAATTCTTCTGATGCTTTAGTTTTTTTCTCAGTAATCTGATTCCTCACTCCAGTTGCTCTTCTATATTAATTTTCCCATGAATTATTTAATGCCATGGTGATATCTTCTCTTTAATTTTGTTGCCTTTATTTGATATATGTGCAAACATCAGAAACCAATAATAAAAGACATTGATATGAGGAAAAGCAGACACTCTTAAAATATGTTACATCTTTTCCTTTCCCATTGGGGCTTCTTTAACACTTGCAACATTCAAGGATTCCAGAATATGGCCCTGCTTAGTTTATCAATAGGCAAATTTCTCCATGTAAAAAATGGTTAAAAAGAAATATATGGTTTCTTGAACTTCAAAGGAGGTATGGATGCCATGGTAAAATGTGAATGAAGCCTAAAATTCCATATAACAATTTTATTCAATTTATATGCCACACTAGTTCTGAAGAGACAGTTTACAGCACACTGACCAATAGGACTAAAATTAATAATAACCATTTGGAGGCAGTATGATTATACTCAGCCCCAAACTGCTACTCTTTTGTCTCCCAAAGATCATAGGGAAGAAGTCGTCAGATATTTGAGTGTATTTTACATGTTAAGCATAAGTAATGTGACTATACTCCCTTCTTAACTGTTGTTTCTATATTGGCAGTTCAACTTTTAAAACTTGCCTTGTTTTAAAAATCCTGATCATACCATTGATTAATCCTATTCCTACGGAGCTGTTAACTACTGTATCATTTCAAAGGATCAGCTAGGAGTCTTTTCCATAGCAACTGTAACCCAGTTACTCACAGGATCGCATGCCAATAGTAAATAAACAAGCTAGGCATTTGGCCCATCTCTTAAATTATAAGTTAAGCGGTTGCTTTCAGAATACAAATATTCAAATACACTAAGAAGGACTACTAACTTGGAGAAACTCATTTGCCTACCTAGTTTTATCTGTGCTCTGCTTATCAAGCAGCATGTTGCAGGTTGAACGAAGGCAGAAATTGTGAAGCATTTGGATGGTTGGTGTTCTGGGGGGAACAAATCAAAGTTTTCCTGCATCCGTGATTGATTATTGACAAGTTGATATAACTGTCCCCTCAGCAGAAATGATCCCAGTAAAGAAAGTATTGATGAAATGAATGCCGATCTATACAAGATATGAGACGAATGAATGAGTTTATAAGCACTTAAGGGACTGATGTTTTGCTGCATCCATCTTAATAGGTCTTTCAGTGATCTCAGCAGAGATATCTGTAGAAATAGTTATTACAGAAACTGCTGAATTTCACGTTTTCAATAAAGCCTTGAAAACTTTTCTAAAAAATGCCCATGAAAGAAGAAAATCCAGCTGTTGTTGGCATTTATCATTCATGAGTTTACTGCACATAGGTAGATTTTAATATTTGAAAAAATACATCTTGAATATTCACTAGTTATGACATTTAATAAATTCACAGCATAAAATTTTCACTTAAGCACATTTAATTTTAAAGCTAATTTTTATTACGCCAAATGCTGACCAACCAACCAACACTACTTTGTACTGCTTTTGGTGAAACTAATATTTGTTAGCACCACAATAGGTTAGGTTGTGGATTTTTTTGCTGCTAATACATATAATGTGTCTCAATTTAACTTTTAAACACATACTTTCACAATTCAAGGAATATTTAGGCTTTCGGGCATGCTGCTTTTTG
Source organism: Ptyas mucosa (assembly GCA_012654045.1). Taxonomy (NCBI): domain Eukaryota; kingdom Metazoa; phylum Chordata; class Lepidosauria; order Squamata; family Colubridae; genus Ptyas; species Ptyas mucosa. The sequence goes on from WNWU01000001.1 coordinate 43,523,196, forward strand.
CTGCTTATGTATGCTTATCCCATTTTGGCAGCTCAAATGTAGCAGCCTTTTGTTTACTATGCTTAGGGTATAATGATAGCACCTTAGTCTTTCAGTAAAACAGTGTTACAAAAAGTGATTCATAGAATCATTTCTGGGTTATCCAAGGCATCTCAACACTAGAAACTCCATCAGTGCTCTGAATAAGCACTGGCAGTATTGGAAATAGTGTTTTCCACATAGTATCCCCCAGAGAGAACTGCTAGGAAACCATAAATAAATCATGCAAGGCTTATGTGTCCCTAACATGAAGGTGACTGCACATTGGATTTCTGCAGCATGCGCTGCTCAATTGACTCATTCGAGCTAATCTCCACCAAGGGTAATACTGCCATGTGTCTACACGACTGGCACATTCACTTGTTCCCAAAGTAAAGAGGTAGCAGAATTATCCATTCCCAGAGGAGGCACTGTCCCATTTCAGCATGAATTGCTCTTTGTTCTTGCCAATTTCCAACTGAGAGACTTGCCCTGCATGGTGACTCACGCAAAAGATGCACTGTGTGGGAGGACTTCACTAAGAACTGATCATTGTGACTCATAGCACACTATAAAAGTAGAGTGCTTTGAGATAAGAATACATTGTGTCTTTTAGTTGAGGAAGAAGAGAACTTCAGTTTCCCAATGTTTGGGGAATACTGAACAAGAGGATATAGGGTTACTTTAGCCTAGACTGTACCTCCTTCCCCTTTGCAGAGCTCATGACTAACCATGGAAAATGGGGAATCAGTTGGGTCAGCAACCTCCAAGTTAGCAGAAGTAACTGTCAAAATGTTCAGGAAGAAAACTGGACATGGAATTCTTCCCCCCTTCCCCAAAGAACAATCCAAAATCACCTTAAAAGAATTGGTTCATTCAAAGAGCCAATATGGTTTGTCTCCAGAATGATCTGTATTCAACTTGGCCCTTTAGATCTCTCAATGGTGAATTTGTTGCTGTTTAATTTAGCCAGTGAAAACAAGCTTTTCACCAGAAAATTTAATTGGAGAGACTAAAATTTAGTATTCCTCGTGCATTGATGATAAAATTCAACTGTCCCTAATTTTTCTTGGCAGTGTTCTTAATGCATACGGTTGTTTTCTAGGAGGCCAATTTATTAAAATGTTAACACTCATATAAAGAACCCCACTTTCCCATGCAGTATGTGAAATAGTTGTCATTGCAACTGCATATTTGCAACAATTAATTTGTCCTCCAGCTTCTCTTACAGGAATTCCAGGCAAGTATATACTTATGAAACTAGCAGTGACACAAATCTTATTTTCTTTGCAGTTTGAAGGAATGGCACAAAGTAGCTATTACTCTAAAGATGCTGAGGCAAGTACCTTTCAAATTTCAGGCCAAATAAAATAACCCATAGGATCTACTTAGTGCAAAACAGTCTTTGCAGGAGAGATTATGAAAGGAATGTCTAATTTCATTTACTGATGCTCACTTGACAAAGGGGATGGCACCATTCAGTGACCTTGAGAGTAAATTAGCAATTTGCTTTGCTAGCTGAGTTAGATGGCGTGGAAGTGCCATTCACATGGTTTTAAATCTTTCTCAGCATAACGGCAATCTATTTTGAATTGGAATGACATGGTAGTCCAGGTATCTCAGCAATGGGGATGCCCAATTGATACAAATATTAGCTGAGATGAAAAAATGCAGGCAACCTGTCCCTTACATAGTACATCATATACATTCCAAGACAGAGGATGTAAGCATTTTATTCATCTCTTCCTAGTTAAAAAAGAAAAAGACCATGTACCAAAGCAGTTTAACAGAGTTTAAAGAGTCCATTTTTTCTAGTTTCGCTCATGCCATTTGTAGTATAAAGCTTCATCAAGATGATCCAATGTTCTTTAAAAACTGTGCATCTGTGTGCAAAGTGTGTCTATACAGAACACTACAAATACAAATTTTGGATAATGCAGCTGCAATGTACTTCACTGATCATCATGAAGCATTTTCTGCTCCTGTTTTCTAACTGTCTGTCTTGATCCCTGGCTGAAAAGATGCATAAACAAATTATCTGGATGTGATTGTTAAGTTCCAGGAGAAGAAAGCATCTCTATGGTCCCATGTAACAAGTTTACCTGAGCAATGACCTAACGGGAACTTCACCATGGACAGAAAGAGAGAGGTAAATCTGATGACTTTGTATTATATAGATGTACCACACAGTCTCTCTATACACACACGCACCACACACATACATTCTCTCTCTATATAAGACACTCTGCTTGTTGACCAGAAGGTTGGTAATCCGAGCCCAAGTACTGTGCCACAGAGTGAGATTCTGTTCTTGCCCCAGCTTCTACCAACCTAGCAGTTTGAAAGCATGCAAATGCAAGTAGATAAATAGGTACCACTTTGGAGCTAAGGTAAGAGTGTTCTTATACAATATGTGATCATTTCAATTCTAAGAAGCACTCTATAAAATTAGCTTTGGATTTCCAGGTGCCTTTAGGACAGCCATGTTTCCTATTTACAAATAGTTTGCACTCGAGGGCCAAGTGATGGTGGCGGGAAATAGGGACTGAAAGGACAAAAACAAGGCAAATATTTAAGACTGGAGAAACAAAAAAGATTGAGTGTTGGCCTAGATTATCTGGTTTTTTCTAAATTAAAAAAAGCTATTCCCACAACACTTTGGCCCCTATTGAGCTTGTAGATAACGTTTTCAGAGGTTGCCAAACAATTGTAAAAAGTTGTCTGCATGTAAATTTAAGCCACTAAGTCTGGACTACAAAAGAATTGAGCACTAGATGGCATCAAAAAGCTATTTTTTTCCATTTACCTCTGTTTCCCTCTAGTGCAAGAATCTCAAAGTCAAATTAAGTGCCAAATGGTGACTAAGTTCAATTGCCCAAAACGAACACTGTGATCTCTTGATACATTGATACAAAACTAAAGTTAAAAATAAAATAAAATAAAGGATATCATGATGTGCTATTAAACATTACTTTCCTGAATTAAACAAATACCTTTAACTGTGAAATAGAGCAACTTTTTTATCAGAGCATGGTGGCTGATCTTCTACACAAATAGATAAATTGCCAGAGTTCTGCAAGGAAATCTTAGCTAAGTACAAGGGTAAAAATATTGGTTCTAAGGTATGTAACGAATGAATCTACAAAAGAGACCTTGTAATCATTAACATTTACTTAGTCTCTTTTCTAGAGATTTGCAATAGAGAACATAATAACATCAGGCATAATAACAGAGAGTTCACAATTTCCAATCATTCTGGAAATTTCCATGTTTCTGACAGTAATAATTCTTCTCTAATTAATCTCTTTAGCAGAGCAGGATTCTTTGATGTTCCCAAGAGTTTGACTAAGTTCAGGAGCTTCTACAGTATTGCTGAGCACTTTTTCCACTGTTGCTGACCTCAGAAAACAGACAACAGGTGGAGTAGATCTATAAAAAAAAGTAGAAGGCTAAGAAAATATTCTTCCCAGATTTTACAGTGTAACATCTTCCTTTCATCAAGTAGATTAACATTTAAATACTTCAAGCAAATATTACAGGGTTCCTCCACACAGTTTCAATGCCCTGCTCTAACCCAACTTATGTATTTTGAAGACATATTCTCAAAATGGAGCCTTCATCTTGAAGTTAGCCTGCAGGTTGATGCTGAGTCAAGATGTTACAGAGGATAGTGTTTGCCACCAGAAAGTCGAAGAATATTTCCTTTGCAAACATCTATGTTGCCTGGAGAAGTCATCTATTGAGCTCCAATTCTCCCACTGCAGGATCCCTCTCCCATGTCTGGTCATCAGTATTTTCATCTATGCACAAATAAAAATGAATTTAAGGGAAGAGCTGTCCTGGACTGTAGTTGCATATCAAAAGCTTATCATGCACTCCCTGTAACAGATCCCACATATCATCTGGATGCAAAATGTCTTAATGTTTACCTGGGGTCCTAGGGAAGCTGCCCAAATCCACCCACAATATTTCCAGCATCCATCCTGAATGCAGAGAAAGAGCGTTAGTGAGCCCTCTATCTATGTCACCACAGCCAACTTGACAGAGTTACCATAACTAATGTGTGGGAGCTATTATATCAAGAAAGACTTGTCTGCTGGAAAAAGCAAAAATGCTGAGAATGCAGACATGAAATTGACTTCAATAGTTCAGTCTTGAAACTATGAGAAGCTAAGATTTCTTTGCATAGGGGGCAACACAAGAAAGGAGCATGAAGGATTTGAAATAGGAAGCAAATTCTCTCCCATCTGCTTAGAGTCTCTTGGGGTTTGTTATAGCTGCTCTTCAAACATTACAATAAAAAATTACTTCTACCAACATGCATCCTCTCCAACTTTCTCCACATGCTCCATTTACAAATACTGCTGTTTTATAGACAGCCATTATATTGTCCTTATGCTTGGAAAAGGTTTAAAGGAAATGGAGGGAAGCAATTCAGGTGTTTGAAAAAGCTCAGGCATTTCCTCCCCTCCACCCATTGAATATGACGTCCTTCTGCGAGACTAGTCACTCAAGGTCAATTTAAGGAATTATAGTAAAAGCTTTCGTTAATTTTGTTTCTTCTAGATGTACATTCTACATCTACAGAAGCATTATGTAGACTGAATTATGTCATATGTCCATTTCAAATCTGAACAAATAATCCATTTGCTATATTTTAAAGCATAAAGCCATTTTAGTACACTTGTCAACAAACTAAATACACAGTATTAGCTTTCTTTATCATCTCTGTGCACAGTATCCCAGGGACTGCAGTGAGATCTTCTTTTTCAACAGTCTGAACAAATTCTAAAGTTTGACTACATGTTATTCAGCCAAGAAAGGACTTCATTCTGTCTATTGCAATTGGTAAGAGAGGAGCTGGACAGAAATTCAGGAAGAACATTTTGACAGAAAATGGCGGACTACAAAGATGGATTTGGTTCAATTAATGATAATTGTTGATCAAGGGTTCTCAAACTTTGTGGTGTCATGACTCTCTAAAATAATACATGTGTGACATCCCCTCTTGCTGGATTGCTTCTTATCTCATTGGGTTCTGGTGCTGAGCCTTTGTTGCATATCTGAGCAGCCCTAGTACTGCAACTCATCTTACTTCTTCATGAAGGACAATATCATGCGATGGGAGGCCAGTGTGCCTGGATTGTATAGAGCCAATGCGCAGGGTCAGCATGACAGATGGCCAGTATTAACAGCTCAGTGAAGACTGCTCATGTTCAGGCAAGGTGAATTTGGTTGCAACTCCCAATTTGAGAATCCCTAGGTTTGATAAGGAGTGCATATGCTGATTGAACAAATGATCCCCATGATCAAAAATTTATTTAGGATTAAACTGATAGAATGGAAAATACAAGACATTCTACCCTGAAGATGAAGTATTTCAAAGCAGACATTAAATATATGGAGAATATGAGACATTCTATGTTGACTGGGACATGTGGTTTCTAGTTTCACTTTAGGAATGAAGCCAGCTGGATGACCTTGTGGTGACTGTCTTTCAGCCCTAGGAAGGAAGCAATGACAAACCAGTTCTGAAAATCTTGCCAGGAAATCTTCATGAGCAAGTCCTAGCAATTCCTAGGTGCCAACACTAACTTAAAGACATCACAGAGTGACGAAAATTGAAGATGAAGTATTTCAATGCAGAATAATGGTTAGTTTCTGTTCAGGTAACACTGTGTCATAATACAGCAAGGTTTTACTACAAAAGGCAGAGATACTGATAATGTTTTAAAAGAATTCTTACAAAGTATGATGTCCTCTTGGCTGGAGGCTGGCAGTATGATGTTCGTGTAGAGGCAAATTTAAATTGTAGAATGTTGTCCTTTGGCAACAGGGAATAGTAGGTATAGCAAGTGTAAACAAGGTATAATAGCAAAGCACAAATGGAGGAAATACAGTATATGAATATATACCTAGATGGTCAAGCCTGCTGCTTATTGCCTGGATTGTTATATGAAATTCAGGTTAAAGGAATTGGTGTTTCATTAAGTTGCCTGCAAAAACATGGGAAGGAAGAGAATGTTACTTTATTTGTTGTTTATATTTAAATAGTGAATCAAACTAGATTAAGCGCAAGAGAATATTAGATTACATATATATAATGCTCAAAAGCATTATATAATCCTTACCCAGAAGGATTTAACATGTAGAAATAACAAATTAATGAGTAATAAGAGAGACATATTGAGAGAGAAAAAAAATCTTACTTTTCTTTAAAGGAATACCTATTTATCTGTGTGAAATAATGTATGAATTACTACATAAATTTACAGTGAAGGGAACATCAGAGCCTTTCAGTTTATGAAATTATATACTATAAACTTTCCCTAGGTTTTCTTTCAGCCTCAGCAAGCCATCCCAATAGTAAATTCTGAGCAGTTACAATGTTCTAAGAAAAAGAAAAACATGATTAATTGAAAATTACAAAGCTATATATGGTCCTGTAAAAACATTTTGTTTAATATCTGTTCCTTGAGATGCACAACGTGAGGTTAAACTTTCACAATTCAGTCAGTTTTGAATTTTGTAAGCTACCATTATATAGAAAACAGTGTTTTCTAGAACAGCAGCGCTGGCTGGGGGATTCTGGGAGTTGAAGTCCACCCATCTTCAAGCTACTAAGGTTGAGAAACAGTGCTCTAGAAAGTAACACAACTAATCCCCTGAAGAAAACCAACATGCTTCTTTTCAGGAAGATTGCAGCAGCAACAGCGTGTAGTTGAGTGAGCGATTCACAATCAAATAACATAATGTATAACAAGACTCATGAGAACCATTGATAAGAGAAATTTTTCAAAAGCGATTCCAGATCTGACTGTGAAGCAAGACTGAAGAGCTACTGTGCTTATCTGAGTTGTTTCATCCAATAGAGACAGTGAAGTGTATCCAAATTAATATAGGTAATACAAATGCAGTCTTCCAAAATTCACACCTTGTCTGATTTATTTAACCCCCCAAATTAGATATATTTTAAAATGCTTTTCCTTACATTTGTGCCTTCTCTAGCATTTCCTTCCCTTATTTCAAATTTTAATTATTTCTGATGCCCTTTCTGTCGCTTCTCTTTGGATATGTGGAGGTGGACCCAGTCATTGTATATTTAATTAATCAAACATCTTCATTATCATTGTGCATTTTCTTCCAAAGATTATTTTGCTGTGACTTGTTCATTTTTAAATGGAAGATAAACTGAAATGTCAAAGGTTATTGGAAATTATTATTGCCAAGTAAAAAGAATTGCAGTACCATGGAAAAGAACTGAGTTATCTTTTGCAATATAAAGAATGGAAATGTAGCATTTTTTTCTTCTAATAAAATGTAAATGTTCAGATCTGGAATTTCATCTCAGTCAACTCTGTCAAAAATCATTGCTCTCTGTTCAAAACTGTAGCTAAACTGTATTTTTAAATTATCTCTATTCAAGAGACTCACATAGTGGCACGCTTTTCAATCAAGTGTGGGAAACAGCTCTCTTGAGGCTCTGTATCAAAAAGCCACTTTTCTGCATGTATTGATTTGTGATTTATTTGTCTAACTTTTGTATCCCTTGCTTTCTCATGTATCTTTATGATGTGGAAGGAAGCTAAGGCACTCATATAAACAGTAATTTAATATTTATGCAGCAAAACAAAAAGCAAGGCATTATTTAAAATGTTATGTCAATAATAATTCAACACATACACATACATTTTTAATGCACATTTTAAATATTATGAGAGAGTTATACAAACCATTTCCCAGGGCATGGAAATCCACAGCTTAGGTGCTATGATGAAAAAGCTTGTTCTCTAATGCTTCCATCAATTGTGCATCTGATACTAGTTGAATATGAATCAGAATCTTTCCTGACGATTATACGAGATTAAATAAGTTATTCAAGGTTGTGCAATTCTCACCTGTAGAATTCAAATGCTTAACAGGACTTCTTTTTTTTTTTTAAGATATGGACTTTGGATCCAACAGCTGATCTTTTCTGCTTTGGAAATGATGTTGTTGTAACTGGCAAATACCCTTTAAATTCATCCTCTATTAATTCAATTATTTTGTTCATCATCCTTCGGACTTGGTACATACAATCAGGTTGCTTTCTGATGTACTTCTCAGCTGACAAATTATCAGATTATCAAAGTTTTATGTCCACGTAACTCTTTTCCTGCCACCCACAGAATGTCAGGAGTTTCAGAAAATGGAAAGATGTTGAAATACCCACAGAAGAGGAATAGTTGGTGAAGTGGCAGAATTTGAAGAGATGGCAAAATTGACTTGCTTGATAGGGAAAAGGCAACTGTAACTGGAAATCTTAATGAAATTTGGGCTGAAAAATGGGGGGGGGGACTTGTGATTTATGGGTTTGATGATTAGAAAGGGTAGGATACTGAAGGAGTCACAATGTAACTAGAGAAATAGACGATATAAAATATAAACACATTTATAATGGTTGTAAAGAAGATTGGAAGTTGCTTCTTTATAACTCCTTTTCCTTTCTTTTTTCTTTTCTTTCTTATTTATTCACATTTTACTTTTCTTTTTTTAAGATTGTATTGCTTTTACTTTGTAAAAAAAAACCTCTTCATGAGAATTAATTTTTTAAAATGATGTCAGGAGTTATTAGTTTAGTTTAGTTTAGTTTAATTAGATTTATATACCGCCCTACTCCCGAAGGACTCAGGGCGGTGAACAGGCACAAGATAAAGTACATAAATACAAAAGTTAAAACATGATTAAAACCAAATTAAACAATTTAGCCCATCACAATTAAAAAATCCCAATAATTTAAAATGAATTAAAATTTCACTTTAGAAAATTTAAAAGATCGTTAAAAGAAAGAAAGAAAAGGGGAGAAAGTTAGGCCAGGCTGGCTTGCTGGAATAGGAGGGTCTTAAGAGCACAGCGGAAAGTATGCAGATCCGGGATCCTCCGTATCTCCGGGGGAAAGCTCGTTCCAGATAGTAGGTGCCCCCACAGAGAAGGCCCTCTGTGTAAAGCCCTAGGGATGGAATCCAAGGACATTCTAAACACATATTAGTATAGGACAAAACCCAGTGAATTAGTAAAATTAGGTACCCTAATATATTGTAGATGGATGCACTCCTAATTTTCAACTTCTTCTTCCTAGTTACTATGAGTTTTTCAAGAATAAATGTTACAATAGGTCAATATTGGAACAGCCCTTATTTGGTTACATAAATGTCCATTATCAGAGTTCTATTTAGGAAGAACTATAGTCTTGTGGCTCCGTACTTCCGTTTCAGCTGCTAATGTAAGAATTTCTATAAATTTGTTTCTGGGCTATCAACTTTCTCAATAGATCCTCTTTTGTTGGGAGTGTCCTTATCCCCTTGCTTAAAAGAAGAGAGTGTGACTCAGGGTTGGGTTCTACTTACCTTTACTACCGGTTCGCAATGGGAGTGCATGCACAGATCATCATTTATGACATCCAGGCGGGTGGGTGGAGCCTCCCACAGCTTTAGAACCGGGAGCAACCCACCACTGGTGTAACTAATGGTAAAATATCACAATTTTTCCTAAAACACTGTGTTTTTTTAATATGCCATTTAATATCCAGGAAGTAGCTTCCATATATCTTTAACAATACAAAATTGGTCCTTTAAAACCCCATCATTGTAGGAATCAAAATGACGCAGTTATGACAGATGATGCTCAACTTGTGCTTGGAAATTTCCAATGAATGAGTGTTCCACTGAGATTTGGTTTCTCTTTTGAATTTCTCTATTAAGTTTTTCTTAATATTCAACTGAGAACAGATTGTTTACTTTGGGTTAACAGCATTGATACAAAACCAACTCCTCATATAATATGTCCCTCAATTTTGAAATGGATAACTTTGAATATAATTCTTGAGCCATCAATCTAATAGACCCATACATAAATTTAACTGCTGATCAGAATGTCATTTGAACACATATTAAGTAAATACTTGATTTCAAGAAAAATGAAATAATTTATCTTGTAATACTTATACATTCTTTGCTTTAGCATATTTCAAAAGTAATACAAATGCAGACATATAATAAACAAATTTATTCAACATTCAATCAGAATAGAGCTGGAAGGGACCTTTGAGGTCTTCTAGTCCTACCCCTGCTCAAGCAGGAAACCCTATACTATTTCAGACAACTGACTGTCCAATCTCTTCTTAAAAACCTCCAGGGATGAAGCACCCAGAACTTCTGTGGCAAGCTGTTCCACTAGTTAATTGTTCTCATTGTTAGGAAGTTTCTCCTTAATTCCCGGTTGCTTTTCTCCTTGATTAGTTTCCATCTATTGTTTCTTGTCCTTCCCTCTGGTTCTTTGAAAAATAAGTTGACCCCCTCCTCTTTGTGGCAACCTCTCAAATACTAGAATACTGCTATCATGTCCCCCCAGTCCTTCTTTTCCCTAGACTAGCCACACCCAAATCCTGCAACTGTTCTTCATAAGATGTAATTCTTATCTTCATAAGATGTAACATATTCTAAGATGTAATTCATCTGGTTCCAAGGATTTGAACTCATTGAAGGGTTATTCAAATCTCTCTTGACAGTTTGTGTATTAATCTTAAACTTCAATCCGGAGCCTTCAATGAGCTATTGGCATTGGCATTGTAAATCACATATTCTCTTTCTAAGAAGTTTGAACCAAGGTAGTAGCTGTTCTACCTTTCTTTGTTATCAGTCAGCATCCACTTTCCCATCCCATTTTGACTTGTTCCGTCTCCGTGATACATTTTCTCTTATATACTTTCCTTCTTTCTTAAGATCACTTTTTGTTCTTCCAGAAATTTAAAAATATACCAACCATAATAAGTTTTAGCTTTCACCTAATAATTCTCGCTTTGTCTTGAATCTGTTTCTAGAGTCTGAGTGCACCATATCTGCATATATAATTATACTTTTCTTGCAATAATTTTCTCCAGAATACAAAGCATTTGAAGGTGAAGCTAGAGGTGAAGTTGCCGAACTTATTATTTTTATAGAATTCCATGCTTTTATCAAGCTTTGTCTAATATGTCTTTTTAAGTTTTTATATTCTTTTTGATCCTTCTACTAGAAATATCTGGGAGGTTCATTAGCTGGTCAGCTCCTTCTCATACTGATATTTTGATATTTAGGAATTTTATCTATTGCTATCCATGACGAACAACTTGCATTGTAATATAATATAAAATTCAGAAGACCTAGTTCACTGCTATTTTTTGAATCTCATAAAATTTATTCTACATTTTTCCACTCCAAAAAAAATCTAATGATTGTTCTTTGCTCATTATGCAAGATTTTTTTTACTGGAATTGAAATTTGCATCATTTCAAATACATTAAAAAAAAAAAACCTTAGGTAGTTATTGATATTAACAATCACAATCCTAAATGGTAGAAATTGCTTTTTTCCCCCTATCTTTGTAAATATTTTTATTTTTTTCTCCATAATTTGAGGTAATTTTGAAATATATCTTTGTTACCACCAATCAGGAACAATCCCAAATATTTTACTGGACTTTGTCTGGCATCCCAATCCTTTCTGCACCAAGCTTTTTCCTTCTAGGGTAATTTTTTAAAAATATGTCAGTTTATCTATCCTGAGAATTCATCAAAACCTCTAATTGTTTTCATCAGCTGTCTTTTTGAACTCTGCAATTGCATAATAGTTAGCTCTACATCATCCACATCATATTTTATTTTCTGCTTTTGTTAACCTCCTTCATCAAATTCAGCTTATTCTCTGTTTGTTAGTTCCTGACATCATCTCTACAATTCCAGCCTATTTGTCTATAGTGCCCCTGGGGTGACTTGCCTTTCCTCATCCTGTATATTTGGTTTGACTTTATATTGCCATGAAAAAGCTTGTGTAACTTTGTCCCGGCTCTTCAAGTTGTCTTTTTAATATTCTAATTGTTTGTGACTGAGCTCTAAGCACCTTCTTTTTCAGACACCAGCACCTATATTGAATTTCCTTTTCTATTCAAGTTTTCCTGCCAGGAAAAGTTATATATTTCTGTCTTTCTGTTTCTTCAAAATGAAAAGTTACAATTTTGACACTGTTGTATATCTCTCAATTTGCACCTTCTAAAATGTGCAAATATACTGTATGGGAAAGGAATAAGCACACACCATTTTAATATGGTACCAGATATTTACCATGTATCCCAGAGTTTGGCAATGTAACGTTTCAGTTTTTAGCAGCATAGGTTGAGCGTATATTTAACAGAAAACTGATACTTTGGCATCCATCACTGTGTAGTCTTATATATCTATTCAACACATACCATACACATATATAAAACATTCTTATAAAGGTGACAATAATTTTCCATTTAACCTCAATAGTAGAAGGCAAGGTTTTTTTAGCAATAAAATTGCAACAAGCAAATAACTTTTACAATCTTTACACATTTTGCCAATATTACATAGCTTGAGTCATAGAAATGCGTTGTCATTTGAATCAGACACACACATATCATACGTACATGTATTTTTTTAAAGCCAGAAAACCCCAAAGCACAATGGATATGCTTCAATGTTGACTGAAGATAATAATCAAAAGGTTTTTATGGGAATCCACATTTTCCTTTAACAAACAGCATAGCTCCAAAAACAATTGGCACAATACAGAAACACTTAGAATCAGTCACATGTTCACATTATTATACATTTTGTTTAAATTATAATTAGTCCCACTATAAAAATAATTGGGGGACTCTTTTGTAAATAACTCACATGTAGTCAAGTTATCCAAAATATTGTTTCAATCAGTACTTATGGAGAAGCTTGTGAAAAATCACCGAACAAGCTCTATAAGAAAGAGCTTTTGACCTCGTTGGAATCCTTATTGTTTTGCAACTCTTATAAACTTTGCTGTGTTATCTCAGAACTATGCAAAATTACACTTTACAATCATATTTTTACTACACAACTAACCATACCAAGCTATAGATGTGGATGTGAACTGAGTCTGCATTTAAATTGCAGTTCAGCAAATAATGAATGTGCAAAGCTTGACAGTCAATTTAGAATTACAAAATCCACATGTCCATGAACTTCAGATTCTTCTAACCCTATAGCTCAATTTTCCTATAGTGTTGAATTGACTTTAGCATTACTTTCCAAGTCAGAATTCCTGTGCATTTACATACATACATGGAGTTCCTAAATGCTTCATATTCTCATTCACAAGAAGAATGCATTTCCTCATCTACTGTATAACACTTTACATGGAGAGCTTGACTATTCAACTGAATTGGAGAGAGAAACCTTTTCAAATGAGAAAACATGTATGTATTTATAAGATTCAAGAGATAATTAAATTATTTTATTTTCATAGAATTAGATCTGGATCCAGATAGATAGCTATGGAAGTCTGGATCCAAAAGACATGGGACTTATATTTTCACTTGCTCATTGTAATTGTTTATTTTTGACAAGATTGGTTAATTATGGTAGCTGATTTTAGTTCAGACTTTGCTATTTAGAAACTATTCTAGTTACTTGCTTTTGTTTTATAAGATTCACATTTTTGCTGAAATAATTATGTATTAAATATACATTCTTGTATAAATTATCATTCCTATTCAGGCTGAAGGGATAGAATCTTTGACAAGTTGTAGTTACCCAATGAATTTAATTACTTTTGCTGTGGGGATTAAAAAAGTGAATATTGCCACTAAATATCTAAACAAAGAGAGGTAGATGTTTTACATATTCCTCTCTCTCTTTAAAATGCTATATTATTCATGTCTATAACAAGTTGTAACATTCAAAGAGGAATAGGACCCAAAACTATTTCATGCAAATGTTTTTAAAACTATGGATATAAAGTATAAAATCCTAGTGTTTGATATGAGTTTTATATGTAAATCTCACTACAGGAACTTTAAATCTTTAAATAATCACATTCTGTTTCAGTATGCACCTTATAAAAAGACCTTTCCCCTTACAAGTCACATCTAGCCACAATTAAAATAAGGATGAATTTAAATTCAGTCATTGTTCATAACTCAAACTGACATCAGGAACTTTTTTGTCCTTCAAAAATCAATTTCAATCATTTATCATGGGCTACAGATATATTCATTCCCTTTCCATCCATTCAATTAGTAGATAATTTTGCAAGGGAAACAGTGCTAACTTTAGTAAGTTGCAGATCTATAATTTAACTTGAAAAAGTCCCGGAAAAATATTTAAGAAGGCATAATATTACTCTGCAAGAATGTGAACCAAATACATTGATGGATCTATTCAATCACCAATTATTAAGATCCTGTGTTCTGCCATTATAGAGCAGAAATGTAGGACCAAGAGTCCTGATAACAACACTCAAAATGCTTTTTTCAATAGTTCCAATTACAGAAATGTTCCACATTGTGACTGCTTTCTTCATAATCATAAATCTTAGAAATGTTGCTTCATTTGCTTCCAAACACACAAAACAACAATTTTACAAATAAAGACCTGTAGCTAATATACACTCTCTGGCTAAGATCATTATGTTTCAGCTACTTCATTTTAATTTAAGGCAGCTTTGTATTACCCTGCCAATATAATTTTTCTTCCATTTTTTTCTTCTTCCATTGACAGAAGAGCAACAACTTAAAGGTTTTTCTGAATGTTTTGTTACACAAGGCATAACAAATTGGGTTCACAGTACTGTTTACGTAGCACAACCAATAGCCAAGATGCCACAATGTTGGAGGAATGCAATCTGAGCAGAATGTGGAAACCAATACCATTATGTTGTAGGGGGTCCAGGTAATTATAAAAGCTAGAAGAATGGCACTTAGAGTCTGGGCTGCTTTACGTTCTTTTATAAGAACCATTCTTTTCCTTTTAGTAATTTGATTACTTAGATTAGGATCCATATTTTTGATGGAAGCGTCTTTGGATAAACTGGCAGAACAAGGAGTGATTTTGACTTTTCGGCAACCATTGTTAGTTTCTGGGGCACCACCAGCTTTAACCACCAACCGGAACTTATAAGCTACACATTTATTACTTTTTTGCACCTGACTTTTGGTTGGGGTTAGAAAATATTTCTGGGTGTCATAGTCATTCTCCTTATGTTGGTCATTGATAAAAGCTTCCTTTTTCTCTTCTTTTTGCTCATCAACCTTCCCTTTTACAGGGGTTTTATAGGCTACTTGAAAGACTGGATCAGGCGGGCATTTTTCCTCTTCTTCAGATGAGGCATAGCTGCTGCAAGTGGTCAGCTGCTCTGCCCTCAACCAATCTTGGCAAGTGTTTTGAATCTGAGATGCTTTTGCTGTGGCAGAAGTACTTCGACTGGACGAAGACCACGAAGCCTGAGATTGGTCTCTTTTGGTCAAATTTTGTTGCCTGCAGCTAAAGCAAGATTTCAGCAGTGTTTTCTGAGGCTTTATTGTTTCAAACTCAGTCACAGAACTGGAGCCCTGAAGCTCAGCTAGATCCTTGGTTCGTTTTTCAGTCTCTTTGTAAATGCGGCAATATAAAATAGTCATCACCGAAACCGGGATATAGAAAGCAGCAATTGCGGTACCAAAGGTAACAATAGGCTCATACAAAAATTGTATTTGACATTCTCCAGGTGGGACAGTTCGCTCCCCTACAAGGTACTGCCAGCATAAGATTACAGGTGCCCACAGAATGAAAGAAATCAGCCAAGCCAAACCAATCATAATCCCAGCTCTTTTGGGTGTGCGTTTAGCCCTATAGGTTAAAGGACGTGTAATAGAAAAATATCTGTCAAAACTGATAACTAACAAATTCATTACTGAAGCATTACTAGCTACATAATCGAGTGCTAACCATAGATCACATGCCAAAATTCCAAGAGACCAGTGCCCTATTAATATGTATGATGTATAAAGATTCATAGAAAATATTCCAATTATAAGGTCTGCACAGGCTAGACTGAGTAAATAATAATTGTTCACTGTTTTGAGCTGGCTGTTGACTTTGAATGATATCATTACCAGAACATTTCCCACAATGGTTATCAAACTTAAGATGGCCGTTACAGTAGCGATGGTGATTACTTCCCAAAGATTATGGCCTTCAAGTGGTTTTTGGCTAGAAGTTGAACCATTGGTGATGGTCAAGTTGCTGTGTAACTTGTCTTCCATTCTTTTTTGTGGTGGATTAGCATCAGCGTCTTTTAATTTGCTCTAGGTACTTCATCTGTAATTTGAATATATCCTTTAAATGACAAACAGAGAAAAAATTCATAAAATGAAGGGCACCTGCCAAATGAATTTAGCATTAGAAAACAATCTGTTGTTCGATTTCAATTGTGGATTTCATCAAGTTTCAAAGATATTTTAAAAGGATACATGAATCCTTTGAAGCAATGCAACTCAACAGCCCTTCCAAATCTGCTGTTCAACCTATCACATCTTGCTTAACATACCCCCTTTGAATGGCAGCTTTCCACCTACTCTTCAGCAGCAATCCAGGTGAAAGTGTTATTGGAGGTTTCATATTCATGCTCATATGATGTGGGAAGGCTTTTGAAGTGGCTGAGCTAAGCCTCCAACATGATACACATCCTCAGTGTCTTGAGCAATGAGTTCAGAGGAGCCATTTGGCTGCCTCAGAAAGTGTTTCTCTGAATGGTTTGCAGAACCTCAATGTAAGTATCTTTGCATGTATCCAGTCAACAGATGCAATTAATGCTCAGTGGTAGCTTATATTCAGTCAAGTCACATTGACTTGGAATATGTAGGTACTTTTTATAGAACATTGTATGTAATAATGTAATTCTAATTAATATAGAATAGAAAAAAATAGTTTTTCAAGCCTTTCTTGTCAAGTAAGTCATTATAAAACAATGTTGACTGGATAATAATAAAGACAATGGCTTTCATTATTAATTCCTGTTTAATAAGGCTTTTTTCACTGTTACATAAATGTATATTCACTAACAGTGAGGAAAAGCCTTGCTAAACAGGAATTAATAATGAAAGCCATAGTCTTTATTAATATCCAGTCAACATTGTTTTATAATGACTTATCTGACAAGAAAGGCTTGAAAAACCATTTTATAATGCTTTCTTGCCACAAGCAATCAGAGGTAATTTATAAGGGAAGATTTCAAAATACAAAATTAATGTTTAAGTTCAACCATGCATGTATCTGCTTCAAACAAACAAAAAGACATTGGGATATATGCAACAAATCTGGATTGAACTGAACCTGACCGAAATATCTCCTCTGCTCTCAGACGGCTGTGTTTTACAAGTTAGTCTAGAGCAGGGGTGTCAAATTGGTGGCCCACGGGCCAGATGTGTCATGCACAGACCACACCCACCTCTGTGAAGGGGAAAACATCATGAAACATCATGTAATGGCAATGTGATGCAGTGAGTTTGACACCTGTGGTCCACAGTGATGATCTTAAAATGTTAACCACTGTTAAATGTAAGTTGTATTCCTTCTTTCCTGATTAAAAATTGATTAAACCCCATCCTATTACACAACCTTTACAAATAAAGCATCTGTCAGAGTCTGTTAAAAATGATACACACAGTTTGTATCGTCACCACTGGAAAAGGTAGCTTTAACCTAATCCCTTTGCATATTCACTGACTCCCAATAAAAGTGCTTCTTTGTAGCTATTAAATAATGAAGAAACAACATGGTTTCTGATGGCATATTCATATCTAGCTTACTGCAAAAAGTAAGCCAATTGTATCTTATTCTTCAGTTTATTAAACAAAACTGTTTTATAACAACTTTATTGCACTGTTTTGCTATTTAGCCATTTTATATGCAGGCTATGAACTGCAGATTATGTTGAATTTCAGAATTTATCTAAAGAACAAACGGATAGGATAGGATAGGATAGGATAGGATAGGATAGGATAATTCTCTATTGGCCAAGTATGATTGGGCACACAAGGAATTTGTCTTGGTGCATTCGCTCTCGGTGTACATTTAGGAGTATTTATACAGTTTTGATTCCCATTTTGCAAGGTCTCCATGTTAGAGCTGCTTGACAGTGAACCATTGTATGGGGTATTGGTGCTAACTTTACTGAAGAGTATCAGAAGCAACTTCAGTAGCAGTAGGCAACTGAATCTAATTTCCATGATAATTTGCCACAATTTTCCAACTCAAAGTTAGATTAAGCGTACTATGGAAAATTAAAATGGAAACTAAACTCAGTTCCATTGTACTGCTAACATCTTCCATCTGAATAAAAATGTTTAAAGATATAAAGGCCAGAATGTTCCAGCAGTTGACCCAACCAGAGTACTAGAGTTGCAACTTCTGTTCACAGATGATGGTTTTGGATGCCAGCTATGTACCGTGTTTCCCTGAAAATAAGACCCTGTCTTATATTTTTTTGAACCCTGAAATAAGCGCTTGGCCTTATTGCCATGCGCTCAAAAGCCCAATTGGGCTTATTATCAGGGGATGTCTTATTTTGGGGAAAACAGGGTCTGTATTAACAAAGTGTAATAACAAAATAGTATGAACTAAAATAATATTTTGAGATGCACTGATGGACTCCCCAGGCTGGTGTTGCTCAAGCACTTTGAACTAAAACATCCATTATCCACAGCCAACAGAATTAAAGGCATGCTCCACAACCTAGAGGCCCCAGCTCATAACAACCTGAGATATATTCAGATGTCACTCTCCAGATCTGATATGTGATGACTCAGATAGCATTCTTTCTGCACTTCACATCACTGCATATCAGATAGTATGGTCCTATTATACTGCAAACGTATTTTTGGAACTGAAATAAGTCTTCAAGGAGCCTTTAAAAACAGGAATAGAAATTGGATCTGACAAGCTAATAAAAGAAACTAAAGATGACATTTAACGGAGAAAATACTACAAAGAGAGAATAAGGCCAAAAAGGGTGCTGGGCCAGAAGAAATTGAATTATGTTATCGTCAAAAAAGAACAATGTGAAGTGTAACAGATAATGCAACAACAGCCAGTTTGGTGTAGTGGTTAAAGCATTGGACTAGAAACAGAGAGATTGTGAGTTCTAATCCAGCCTTAGGCACAAAGTCAGGTGAGTGTCCTTGGGCCAGTCACTTTCTCTTAGGTTTAAGAAGGAGGAAATGGCAAACCCCTTCTGAAAAAAACCTTGCCAAGAAAACTGCAGGAACGTGTTCAGTCTCCAAAAATCAAATATGAACAGAAAAAAAAATACAATAAACAGTTATGATACAACACAGGTTAAAATATTAAGGTTGGTTCAGCTCAAAAACTCTGGTAGGTTAGAGCGACGGTTCCCAATCTTTGCAGCTTGGTGGCCCAGTGAAGGGGGGAAGAGGGGAACTGGGCTATGCATGCAGCTCGACTTGCATGAGAGGTGGGCTGGCTTGTGTGGGCATGCATGCATAGCTCGATTTGTGCAAGGTGAGCTGTGCATGCATGAGCATGTGTGCCGGCCTGCTGCTTGTGCAAGTTGAGCTGCATGTGCATGCTGGCCCACCACTCACGCAACCCAGTTGTAAATAGGCCAGGGCCCAGTAGTGGCCCTCAGCCTGGGGGTTGGGGACTCCTGGGTTAGAGAAGAGACCAGAATGGCTCTCTGAACAGTTAAGAGAAAAAGGAGTTTATAACCAACAGCCCATACTGGCCAATCGGAGCTGGATTCATCTTCTTGAAGTTAATTTGATAGACTGGTTGATGAAACAAAAATGTGTTGGAACCAGAGGGAAAATATTTAACACTGACCAGACAGGCATTTTCTCTTATACCATGCATGGCTTGGGGTATCAGGTGAAGTCAACATCCTGAAATTGTGGCAGAAACAAAAGGTTGCCAGGGTATCTCAAAGTGCTTTATAAGGAGTTTGTTTTTTTCTTTGAATACATTTTTTCTTCGAATACATAGGGGCCTGAGTGGCGCAGTAGACTAAGGCACTGTGATTAACATTCAGCTGCTTGCAATTACTGCAAGTTCTAATCTTACCAGGCTCAAGGTTGACTCGGCCTTCCATCCTTTCTAAGGTAGGTAAAATGAGGACCCAGATTGTGGGGGCAATAAACTGACTTTGTATAAATATACAAAAGTATGAAGGCTATTGCTTAACGCATTGTAAGCCACCCTGAGTCTCCGGAGAAGGGCGGCCTATAAATCAAATAATAATTAAAAAGAATACATTTCACTTCTCATCGAAGAAGCTTCTTCAGTGATGAGAAACTGATGAAAAGCAAAATATGTTAAAAAAAAACCCCAAGAAAATCCAATTGCCTTTTCAGAAGCACCTTTGGGACAACCACGACCTGGATGATTGAAAATCTCCTTAGACGTTGTCAAGGTATGTTTTGTGTGTGATTAAATGCATGTGGGGACGTATAAAGGATCCCTAAGGATGTATAAAATCATAAGGGGAAGGGCCAAGAAGGTAGTTTAAATTGTATCATCACAGCCTCAACCATCATGTTAGGTATTTAAAGGAAAATTACAGGTAGTCCTTGACAATTGAGCCCAAAATTTCTGTTGTTAAGTGAGACATTTGTTAAGTGAGTTTAGCGCCATTTTACGACCTTTCTAGCAACAGTTCTTAAGTGAATCATTGCAGTTGCTAAGTTAGTAACATGGTTGTTAAGTGAATCTGGCTTCCCCTTTGATTTTGCTTGTCAGAAGGTCGCAAAAGGGGATCGTGTGACCTTGAGACACTGCAACTGTCATAAATACGAACCAGTTGCCAAGCCTCTGAATTTTGATCACATGACCACGGGGATGCTATAACATTCTTAAGTGTAAAAAATGGTCATAAGTCATTTTTTTCAGTAGCGTAACTTTGAATGGCCACTAAACAAATAGTTGTAAATCGAGGACTACATGCATGCTTATAATTGCACCCACTTATTACCACAGGAATTAATAATAACATCTTATTATGTTTTAAGAAATGGAATAACGCCGATTTAAATATTGGAAATTTAGGCTTGGATCCGTTTTATCAGCTTTTCTATATGTGTTCTCTAAGAAAAGTAGCCGAGCGACCCATTTGCAACAGCCCCGCAGCGGATTCCTCTTTCGGGTCCGTTTCTCAAGGCGAAGAGCTGCGGCTGGGAAGCGCCTGGCGCGGGTTCAGCGACCCCCCATCCTTCGGGCCCGGCTGACGCGGCCTCCAGTTCCTGCAGCGGCCTGTTTTCCGGCGGAGGCGGAGATCCACGCGAACCCGGTGAAGTCCGGCCGCGTCGAGCGCGGCTGCCCGAAGGGATAGCAATGCAACCCGACCGCGGCGGCCGGCCCCGAAGGGGAGGCGGCCGCCCCAACCGAAGACGGCCGGGCGGAAGGGAGAAGCCGGCGGAGAGCAACGGCGACGACAGTCACAGCCGAGGAGGCGGGGGACGCGGCAGGCGGGGAGCTCGCGGCGGGGCAACCGCTTCCGCTCCCTCCGCGCCTCGCGGCTGTGAGTCGGTAAGAGGAATCCGCACCGCCCTTTTCCTTCCTAGGACAAACCCGGGAATGTCGTCGGCTACCCCGCTGCCCCTCGGAAAGGAAGGCAGCGAGGCAAACGGCTCCATCCCGGCAAGGCCCACTTCGTATTGCTGTAACTCCCGCGGGCTCTGGACTGCTTTATTATTATTATTATTAATGCTCCTCCAAGGGAGGGGGAGATCCTGATGCAGTCGCTTATCTAGAGCTACGTTAATGTGAGTCTTCTGGAAGGAACATAGAATAGGGTTGGAAGGGACCTTGAAGGTCTTCTAGTCTAACCTCTTGCTCAAGCAAGAAACCCTCTCGCATTCCGGACAAATGGCTGTTCAGTAGAGCTACTGAAGCTTGTATCAAAAGAAATATTTTTCTTTGGATATATTAGCAGGGCTGTATTGCAGCTTCTTCAAGTCTTTTAGATTTTGATTTCTTAATGCGTTAATTGGAAGAGTAATAGGAACAAATAGGTTATGCACAGGTGGAGGAGTGGGATGGGCATGAACCAGGAGAAATTTGTGTCCCGTGGGACTATTCAGATAAACCGAACCATATTGGAAGTATACTATATTTTACTACTGTGAAAACTATAAGTAGATTTTTATGGAGATTCTCAGTCATTCAGGTCCTGGTTGTCCCAAAGGTGCTTTTTTCAAGAGGCAACTGGACTTTCTGGTTTTTTCTTTGAAGATGTTTCCTTTCTCATCCAAGAAGTGCTCCAGAGCTGAAGAAGCTTCTTGGATGAGAAGCGAAACGTCGTCAAAGAAAAACCAGAAAGTCCAGTTGCCTCTTGAAAAAAGCACCTTTGGGTATAAGTAGATTTGCTCCACCTTATGAATATGAAGTCTTGAGATTTGCCCCCAAATGAATGAGATGCAATAGGGGAAGGGGTGTCTAACTTATTTCTTATTACTAAATTGCAGTCTGTGTTTATATCAGGTTGACAGTTCCTGTGTGTGCAACATTAGCATATTAATATGGTATGCATCTGGCATGAATTTCTGGTGTACTGACATACAGTAACCAATTACAATATGTTTTTATAATATTTTTTATTGAGGATTACACATGTAAAACTAATAGAAACTTTAAAAGATAAAAAAAATAAAAAGGTGCAGAACAAAAAGAAACAACACAAAAAGAAACAAAAGTATAAGTTAATATTAACAACTTTCAATACAACCAACCATTTCTATATAAACAAATCTTTAAAGTCTCATCGCCCTATTTTAAATCAGCAAAAGTCCATTAAGGGTTATCATAAATAATAACACAACTATTATAAGCTATATCTACTAAACTTACTTTGAATTCTTTCTTTTACATTTATATTTATATCTCATTTTATCTTCCTGTCTCTTCTCTTTAGATAAGTAAAACCTTTAAAACATCATCATTCAGTTCTAGTCAACATAAATCTATTAAATATTACCCAAATAACAACCTGCCTATTTTAACCTTGAGCAAAGAAACCAATTTTGTATTCTTTCCCCTTTGTCACAAGAATCTTTAGCGTTCTCTAATAAATGTCCAAACATCTACTCTTTTTATGCTCTTTGTCTTTCTCACAAAATCATTGGCAATTTTCAGAAACCCCATTTGTAAATCGGTATAAACAATTTATCAATGTCACTCTTCATATTTGCATTGTCTCTTCTCACAGAATCACGAGTAACAAGCCCCTTTGGTAAACCCAATATAAAAAGGTTATCCACATCACTTTTCTGGTTTACTATTTGTCTTTTTTAAATGTTAAGACATTGTTTCATTTATATATCCAACAGTGCATCTTTTTCTGTATAAACTATTTCATGTTTTTCATCTCTCTTATAGATGATGGTTTTTAATTCACAGTTAAAATCAATTCAGTTTTATTCAGTGGAACTTGTTCTTTTTTCATGACACCATCTGATTTATCTATAATAGCTGATATCTTTAAAATAATTTCTAAGGCCATTAGTTATAGAGCCTGTTCAACAGATCCATTGATGTATTCATTTCCTTATGGTGCTCCCTAGTGACCAAAGTTTTCTAAGTTTTCAAACTTCAAACTTTTCTTTTTTAGGATGTAAATAGTTTCCTACAGAAAGGATTCTTATAACCAATTTTAAATAATTCAAGCCCACCTGGACCCTCAATCCACTTAAAACTTTGTGAAATCAATACTTTAATCACCCCTTTGATTTATATTCCAAAGCATATATATATTTTATAAAATCTTACATTTGTATTTAAAATTTCTCAAAGGATTGAAGAAAAACTCAGCGAATATAATAAAACGTGCATTTCTGAAAATCCAGTCTTTAAAAAAAATCAAGTGATTTAAGAAGTGAGATTTGAGTGAACCTTGAATCTGTAAAGGCTACCTTGTTGGCCTTGAGTTTGGTGAAATCTCACCACTCTCAACTGTATGCAAGCTGATCGCAAAAACCTAGGTTCCTGCAGTCTACTCACAAACACAAACAGCTTTTTGAAATACACACAGATGATCTCAAGTTCTCTCCTTTCGCAAATCAGATTTCAGTCCTGTAATATCTCCAGGGTTTCATGGGATGTCAGTTCACTATTTTCCCACCTGAAGTCTCTCCCCCCCATTATAATGTGATGCCTGCTGCATCCATTTTTGTGTAATTAGATTTTAATTACACTTCTAGTGCCATCATGTTTAAATCAAAGTAAAAACAGAAGTCTCCCAAGAATTTCAAATCAAATATTTTTTTTGGTTTGGGTGTGTGTGTGTAAAGGCTTCTTTCATGGAATCAGACTATTAACAGGTGTTATCTATATTAACAAACTTTAGCCTAAAAGGATGGTAATCCCACAAGTATTGTGCTGCCTTGTGATACATAGTGGTTGCATCAGTGCAGAGATGTTTGGCTGGTACTTCAGGTTGGCCCAGGAACTGAAAGATGTACATACATATAAAGTCTTTCCAAGCATATCATATAAAATAACAAGTGAAATTGCAATGAAGATACATTTTTGCTGACAAGACATGGTGTTATAATATGTGCCCAGTTTAATTGCATGGCATGACAACGTAATAAAGAGGCATGTGGTACAGCAACATCAGTGCATTTTTAAAAAATGTATATGGTTTTAATGCTAATATACATCTGCTACAGCAGCATTCTTACAATCAGTACAATACTGTAATAGCAAAATAATAATCTGGATGTTTGTGCAGTCAATTCAGGCTAGGTAATAAATGAAAACATATTTTTTTCCTTACATCTGATTCATTAGCTGGTTAAACATTTTAAGTAAATTATGCTTCACATGGCTCCAGCTCTGTAAATGGCATGACTTTGCCCACCTCTGTAAAATTACCAGGGGTTTTTAAATGTTAACTATCAAGAAAGAAAGAAACAGTTGTCTTGCTGCACACATCAAAGCCATTTATTGAAAGTATCTTAAGCAATGGCTAACTGTATGTTTTTGTGAGATAAACTGCAAATGCCATCCTTGCTTCGTCCCCCCACCCTACCCCCCGATACTTGTTTCCATATTGCCTCTGAAAATTTGGGTTCCATGCAGCTGTCAAGGATAACAGTTAATAGATTTTTTTAATTGAAGTAACTAATCTAAAACAACAACATGACGTTTCAGTAGATTTGAACTGCCAAGCAGCATTACAAAACAGCAGGAGTCTTACAAAGGAACACGGTGGCTTTATTCATTTAAAAGAGAAATGGTATGTAAATATATTACATAAATGTTAAATGTCATTGGATTTCATCACAGAGGAGCAACTGCAGAGGGTCTAGCTTTGTTTATAAAATTCTTGAGAAATTGGATGAGATATATATTTCTTCCTTTAACCTCTAACCATCCCATTTATAAATCACATATTTTTATACTTTTCTTTTGAACTGTGGTGACATTTGACTATAAGATAGTCCTCTATTTATAACCATTGTTTAGCAAACATTCAAAATTACAATGGCACTGAAAAAAATGCCTTTTGACTGGTCCTTGTACTTATAATAATGAGCAATGCCTTAGTTATAAATTGAAGTTATAACCCTGTAGCATCCCTGTGGTCATTGCAAAGGTGCTTTTTCAAGAGGCAGCTGACTTTGGGACAACCATGACCTGGATGACTAAGACTCTCCATAGACATCCCTGTGGTCAGGTGATCAAAATTCAAGCATTTGGTAATCATGTGTTTACAATGGTTGTACTGTCCCAGGGTCCTGTGGCAACCCGCCCCCCTTTGGGACTTTTTATTATTATTATTATTATTTTTATTATTCATATTTCTATGCCGCCCACTCTCCGAGGACTCTGGGCGGCTTACACCAAAGACAGTATACTAAATAGCATATTGCCCCCAACAATTTGGGTCCTCATTTTACCCATCTCAGAAGGATGGAAAGCTGAGTCAACCTTGAGCCAGTGAGATTTGATCCGCTGATCTGCTGAACTAGCAGTCAGTTTTTAACTATATTAGCATCCATGTTGGGGGAGGATCTATTTTTTATTTAATATACTACTAGTGAATTGATTACTACTGTTAATTTTTATAATATGTTTTGTGGTGTTGGTTTTACCTGCCCAAAAGTTTTTGAATTTGGGTGAACAATAAAAACCTTCATAAATGTCAAATTATCTAAAATAACTTAATTATTACCATCAACACTATCAAATACTTTGAAATAGCAATCATCTTTCAATTTATAACTAAGGCATTGCTCATTTATTTTGATAGTGAATAAAGACATTTTGATTTCAGATTATTTGCTCACTAAACACAAAAGAATTTCTGGTGATCCCTGATGATTAACATTGGATAAAATAACAGATATAAAAAGGAGCTTCTTTTTCCAGGAAGCGAAAATTTGACAAAGAGAGGAGACACAACTGCTTGGGAGGCCATAGAACATATATGTTCATTATATGTTTTAATATACATTGAATATATATATAGTCCTTGCTTAGCGATCATTTGTTCAGCAAGATTGAAATTAGGGTGATGTTGAAGGAATGGTAGTTACACCTTGCAAGAAAGCTGTACATGATTAGCCTGGATATGCCTTGTAAGCAACAGGAGGAAGATGGCAAAAGTCAGCTGGGGGTAGGAGGGCAGCAGGCTCTCTAAAGTACAGAGAGGCAGGGCAAGTTGAGGGCAGGGTGACCAGAGTGCAGGATGGCAGGGTGACCAGAGCCCACAACTGGCAGAGGCTGCAGAGTGCAGGGCAACCAAAAGGGCAGAGATAGGAGGTTAATGGAGGGTTAGAGCTAGGATTAGGGAATTAAAGAGGATATGGTCCTTTACCTTACTAAGGCTTGGGACTGGGAGGAATCAAGACCCTTGCCTAATGACTGGGGAGAGTCCCATGATTGCTGTCACTAAGCAATATAGACATATGATTTTCCATGAACTAAAGATGGAAGTTCCAGTTCCAATTACTGTCATAACTAAGATAAACCTGTGTATATCTTTAATGTATAGAAGAGAATTAATTTTACTATATAATAGTCAGTTTGGTAATTGTTAAAACACCAGGCTAGAAACCAGGAGACCAAAAGTTCTAATCCTGTCTTAAGTATGAAGCCAGCTGGGTGAACTTGAGTCAGTCATTCTCTCTCAACCCCGTAGGAAGAAAGCAATGACAGACCACTTCTGAAATCTTGCCAAGAAATTACAGAGTTTTGCCCAGGCAATCACCAAAAGATACACGCTTTGAAAGCTTTTTAAAAAAGTGACATGTAAGGATTCACAGTTCTTTGACCATCTGTGTTGACAATTCAGTCTTTACTGCTGGTGTATAGGAATAAGCTCAAATATCTCTAAGTGAGGGAACATACAATGCCTTCATAGGTCATTCTTGACATTCCAGGGCTCTGTGCTGTTGGAAACAGATTTCATATTTAAATTGAGTTCTCCAGTAAAACACTGGAGCATTAGCCAACTGCACTGATTTAAAATAGCAGAATCAAGTTTTTTCCTGTCACGCCAAGTTTGATATAGAACTCAAAAAACCAAATTAACAGAATGACCTTTCTTCACATCACAATGCAATGACTAAGCTGAAGAAGGAAAAGCAAAATCACTTTCCTCTCATTATTATTTTATAGAACCCTAGACTGTAAGTACCACTGGCTGCGGTGGTCTCGGTGGTCTGTGAGAAAATTTTGATGGTCCACAGTTCTCCCGGGTGGAGTAGCTGCTGCAGGATGACCAATGGCTCTTGTGAGTAGAGCTCAGAAATATGGGACCGGCCAGGCATCTCATGGTGGGGCTGGAAATCTCTGCTGTAGAGGGAGGTACGTACAACTTGCAACTTTGCAGGAGGGCAATGTGCAAGGAGTAGCGCAGCCCTCGCTTCCTGGAATGAGATAATGGTGCTGTTGGGACAAGGAGGACAGTTGCGGTGCAGGCGGGTCAAACCAATGGGTATCAGCAATCTGCAGCTCTTTTGCCCCCCTGCTGTGGCTTCCTGTCAGCTGAACCCACCACTGGCTGGTCCCACCCCTTGCCCTCCCCTCCTACTCACTCCTCGTCTGGCCTGAGAAGGGAACGGCAAGGGATGGAGATTCTCTTCATATTCCAGAGTGGGAGCAAAGCTTCGTCTCTTGCTGGATCTCACAGGCGTTTCTTCTGGCCCTTGTTGGTGCTGCATGACTGGGAGATGTGCATCTTCCTTTCCGCCACAAGACACTGGCTAACCCGTGAGATGAGAGAGAGAGAGAGAGAGAGATTCAGAGATGAGAGAGGGAGATACAGATATGAGAGAGAGAGAAAGAGATGAGAGAGAAAGAGAGATACAGACAGAGAGGAGAGAGAGAAAGAGAGACAGAGAGAGGAGAGAGAAAGGAGAAAGGAGAAATGAGAGATGAGAGAAAGATACAGAGAGAGATACAAAAAGATGAGAGAGAGAGAGAGAGAGAGAGAAAGAGAGATACAGAGAGAGATGAGAGAGAGAGAGAGAAAGAGAGAGATGAGCGAGAAGGAGACGAGAGAGAGAGAGAGATACAGAAAGAGAGAATGAGAGATCTTGGAGATTTGTTTTCTGTGGGAAATGTGTCCAAATGGCTATTTGAGTGTTTAAGATTGCAGAACCAGGAGGCTAAGCTAAGTGCCTGAAGGACCCCATCCCGTCACTGGGAGTCCAGGCGCTTCAGCGAGTGGCACGCTGAATTCATATTAATGGTCCGTGGGATTTAAAATTAGTGGTCCCTCAGGTTCGAAAGGTTGGTGACCCCTGATTTAGATTCCATTTGAAAACTTCAGGGAGGGAAGCTATTACTATTATAGGTAGCTGTTCCACTGCTTGTTGGATTCCTTTTAATATTCAGTTTGACTGTCCTTTGTTTTAATTTAGCCCACCGGGATTTATTTTCAACAGACAAGAGGCCCACTTCCTTTTGCATGTAACAACCTTTTAAATATTGTATAGGCAAAGCAGTATCCTATTTGTTTTGCTTTTCTTTTTCAAGCTAAACATCTTATTTCCCTTAGCTACTCCTCGCAGTGGGTTTTCCAAACCCTTATCCTATTGAGTAGCTTTCCTCTGAATCTGCTCTAGCTTCCCCACGTTCCATATGGAATACAGTGCATAGAAAAATTATTACCTTGCATGGAGTGAACACGGTGCTTTTATGAATGTAGCCTGGACTTTGTGGAAAACTTTACTGAGATAGAAGTACATCACATCCACAACATGTCCTTTATCAAGACAATGTGAGTCTGACCTGATAACTAATCTTCGTTGATGTTGATTTTGATAAACCTGTGCTGGATTCAGATAATGGTAGCATAATATATTTCAATACTTTGCTCAGGTTAGACATGAAATTGGTAAGTTATTGGGTCCTTTTTTATACAAATATATTTTGCTATTCTCCACTCATCTGACATCCCATTTGTTCTCCAGTGGTTCTCAAAAATTACATTAGTAGTTTCCAGACCTTTTCTGCCAGCACCTTTAACAGTTTAAGATATAATTCATCTGTCACTGGAAACTTCAATTACTTTAAAGTAGTAAAATGGATTCTTGCTGTATTTTTAACAATCCTGAACTAGGTTAGTGTCAGCCCCAGGAGACAAGCAAGATTAAAAAACAGACTTGGCAGGCATTCTGCTGGATGCTCTTTATAGTCATAAAACAGACTAACAACACTATAAGGTAGTCTCACAACATAACAAACCAACCGCCTCTTTCTCTCTTACTTTATTTCAAGTGTATCCCCAACCCCATGTATTTTGGTTTGATGCCTCACTATCTCATTCTAAGTCTTGCCATTCCTGACTCCTTTTCTATAGGGTTTGAGCTACCAGTTCGTATTTCTCCTTATTTATTAATCGTTTTCCGTTGTTGTTTCTATACCTTTCCTTTTTCTTTGCAGCTTGTCAGTGTATTCACTCTTCATCCCTGCAGAATTGATAGTTCCTTTAATTGTTCTGCAAGATGGGATAGAATTACTTCAAGTATATGGTGCATGACTTCCACGTTCAGAGCCTTAAGTGGTTGATCAATTTCTGTTGCATGGGCCATCTCCTTGTCTATTTATACTGCATACCTGCAAATATTCACCATTCTCTTTGGAAATCTTCCTTGGCATCCTCTTTCTCCCGCCTCTGTTACTGGACAATTTTTTGTGCTTGTTCTCTTTTTACTGACTTTGATACAGACCTCTTTGTGTAGTACCTACATCTGCTTTCCTTTCCTTTTCTTGTTGAGCCTTAAAAAAAGAAAGGCTGGCCTTCATTCCTCCCACCTCGTCCTCCAGTAAGGAGATGACCTTGCACTTGCACTTATAAGATAAATAATTTGTTTTCGTATAGTATTGCCTTTCAATAGGCAAGTAACCCCAGAAAAAGAATTAGAATGAGCTATAATGTATGCTTTACAACTTACTCAAACATTTGAAAGCCTCAACCTATTGACAGTGTTGTTTATAAAAGAACACTATTCTTCAATTGTGTGATAAAATGTAATTCTCAGTAAGCTGCATTTCCAATTATTTTCCATTTTATGCATGATTACTCAGATAATTGTGCATGGAATTACAACATTGAAATGGAGCCTGCTTGTATCTATTCAAAAATAAGTCCAACTGAGCTCAGTGATTTAGGATTGTGCCTTACAATCCTAGACCTGATTCACTCATAGTGTTTTGTTATAAAATTGTTTGTTTGGTTTGGACATGTGTATCTTGTGAACGTAACTACCGGTACTGAGGTTGACAGAAAAGTGGTGTTTGAATTATCTAGTTCTATATGTTTCAATAAGCCATGCATTAATATATTTCTGTAGGTTGTCTGTACTTTTTTTAATAGAATTTCAAAAACAATAGATTAGGGTTAATTAGTTTTATTTGTAAACAAACATACTCTATGAATGAAGGCAAATATACATGTCCCAGGACAATGTTGCAGGTCCAATCTGGGTCAGTCACTGGGAATAGAAGTTTTGTCTTCCGAGCTTTCGGACTTGTGCTGGAATCCATCTTCAGGGAACTTCTCTCTTACTTATCACATTGTCATAATGTTTCACATTCTGGTAAGAGAGAACCCGAGGTAGGGCATGAGTCTGAAAGCTTGGAAGACTAAATCCGGTCCTGGTGAACAATCCAACTTGGATCCTGCATACTCTCCTTGTTTTGTTTCATTATTAGGTATTTGTACAAACAGATATCCATGCCATATTTTCCCTCCGTTCAAGAGACTTTTTAACTATGATCTTATTATCTTTTCCCAAGATATGTATTCAAATCCATTAATGTATTGCACGTCCTGGAAACCCAGGCATTTCTAGGCTTAGAGTCAGGATGTAAAATGATAAATGGAAAGTAGTGAGAAGCCATTTTATCATTTTATATCTTTACTTTTCCTTAGACATTATGTATTGTCTAGATCTGGAAGTGAGGATAAAGGTGAAGTCAGCTGTCTTGAACTCAACTACCTGCAAAAAAATTGGGCTGGATCCACCCCTCTCTTGTCGATTTCTTTTTGTGTGAATGGGGAGATGTGAAACACAAACAAAGAGAAAATGGGGAAATCAAAAACTTCACCTGCATTCTCTCTGCAGAAACTTTCACCTTGATCAGGGCATTGTATATATGTTTTGTAATTCATGTATTAGGAAAACCACAAATACTATCAGAAATAGAAGTAGTTGCTTTTGATTTAATTGAGGCTACACCTGGTTTCTCTGATGATATTGTTTCATATTAGCTAGTTTCCAAAAGGTAGAAATGCTTAATAAGGCAAGGCGAATCCTATGAACACACCTTCTAAATCACCTGTCTTGTCTTTAAACCAGCTTTCTCTTTATTTCAGACAACTCAGACTAAGCCCATTCTCCTCTTGATTGATTGGATCACTCTATTCCTTTCTTCAGACCCTTGCTTGAATCTCTGGAGATAGAATAATGTGTTTTTGAATACTGATCTTGCTGCTAATCTTTTAGTGATTTTTATCCACACAAAAGCTTTTAAGGGCCATAAATGAAAATTGTAAAAGTAGCTGACCTTCACAATAAATGTTTTTTACACTAAATGCAGAGGTGAAATGCTACCGGTTCGGACCGGATCGCCCGATCCGGTAGCGATGGAGGCGGGTGGTTCGGAGAACTGTTAGCAAAAATCCCTGCCCCTCCCCCCATGCCCAGCTGAGCTGCAGAATCATCGGAGGCTTTTTTTTTTACTTTTAAAAGCATTTTTCTACAACCTCTTCAGCTGAAAAAATGCTTTTAAAAGTTAAAAAAAAAGCCTCTGATGATCATGCGGCTCAGCTGGCACCGTCAAAGGCTTTTAAAAGAAAAAAGGGTTTTTTTCTTTTAAATGCTTCTGACGATCCAAGCTGAGTTTTTTTTAAAAAGCCTCTGCTGATCAGGCAACTCAGATCAGGATTGCCAGAGCCTTTTGAAAGCATTTTTTTAACAACCTCTTCGCCGAAGAAGTTGTAGAAAAAATGGTTTTAAAAGTAAAAAAAAAAAAAAAGGCCACGCCCACCCAGTCACATTCCCACCACCACCACCAAACCACGCCCACAGAACCGGTAGTAACAAATTTTAGATTTCACCACTGACTAAATGGCTTGAGAACTCTAAAGACAGAATATTCATCAAATAAATTAATCAAATATATTTGAATTGTCCATTTATTTTAATTTATACACTGAAATGTTGAAATTACCTAGAACTGGACAACAGTGAGTTGAGCAGTTACTTCCTTGTAGTCATTGTTGAGATTTTAACTGCAGTCACCATTAGCTATAATGGCTGAAACTTATGGGATATAGAATAAAAGAACAACTGAGTAGTATCTCGGTAACAAGGAATGTCTTGTATGTTGTTCTGCTTTCTAGAGTAAACTTTCACATATTTAGTATTTCAAAAACCTTAGAAAACCAGTCTGTAATACTCTGCAATAATAAATTTATGTTGCATAAATTGGACTTCTATCGTGGAGAGAATGATTATGCTTGACATTTCATTCTTGTATGCATGTTGGCATGTCTCATATTATATGTGTATAATCATGAGGAAGCTTAGCTAGATCTGTAAATATTATGTCAAATTAAATTAATACCATATTTCTGTCATTTTAGTGGTTGGCTACATTGTCATGCAAATAAAAGATTAAATATAAAACAATTATTGAGCGGACAGCAGATCATCAGAAATTATATTCATATTCAAAGCTATCTATTTCAACAAACCTATCATTGTCAGGCACTTTTATAAACAAATCTGCTTGTCAGATAGAAATACCCTTGCTATCTTAAACAATTAGAATGCACATATCAGTAATTCATTTTGGCAATGGGCAATTATGCCAGTTTACTAATACACATGAATAGGTAATAACAGAATTAATTGCTTTTGTTATTTCTATAATAGGGAAACACCAGTTTTATAAATGTTGGATATACTGTTGCAGTGTGAGAAGGTATAACTATAGCCATCCCATATCAGTGTAAACTAATGAATGAGTGTGACAAAGACACACTCAGTCTTTTGATGACAGCAAAGAGCCTTGGATAGTACAGTGGTCTAAAGCCCTGTTATTAACATCAGCTGCCTGCAATTATTGCAGGTTCGAATCTCACCAAGGCTCAAGGTTGACTCAGCCTTCCATCCTTTCTAAGGTAGGTAAATTGAGGACCCAGTTTGTGGGGGCAATAAGATGACTTTGTATAAATATACAAAAGTATGAAGGCTATTGCTTAACGCATTGTAAGCTGCCCTGAGTCTCCGGAGAAGAGCGGCATATAAATCAAATAAAAAAAAAAAGTCCACATTCTGGACAGAGAGCACTACTGGTTTGAAAGAGGAGTCAAAGAGGCCTCTTACATTAAGATTGAACAGCCGTCTCTCAACTCAGTGGGAGGGATACAATACCACCTATCTTCTGTTTACAACATAGTCCTTTCAGCAGTTCCAAGAACTTCCACATCCATTTGCACTATTCAAGTGACCCTGAGGGCACAAATAAACCTCCAAGTGGCCTCAACGACTCTCAGAAAGAGTGCTAATGACCAGATGACTGCAAGGAATATAAATCCTTCCATCCTCCACCATTCAGTCAGGACCAAAGAAGCTTGTGGGTTGAGAAGCGAAACTTCTTCAAGGAAAAACAAAGACCAGTTACCTTTTGAAACAAAGCATCTTTGGGACCACTATGACCTGGATGACAGAGAATCTCCATATATATTGAGGCACTGCATTCCTTCAGATGGCTTGATATAGTTGTCCATTTGTACTCATATTGATGAGTACTCGCACAAACTGCTTTGCTTTCATTTAGCCTGGGAAGAAATGTTTACTTTCCAGGCACATAATTTGAAAAAAAACCCTCTTCAAACAGTTGTGTGAAGAAGCACTAGAAGCCAACACTCTTTCTTTCTTTGAATGTTTTATACAGCGCTAGTGCTAGATGTTTGCCCAATCCACTAAATAGAAGGGTGGCTGAGTTCAATAATTTGGTGCTTATTCAATGAGCAAGGGCCAAAGAATAAGTAGTTACCTAATTTTCTTTTCCAAACATCTACAGATTGTTTGGGCACCTGGAAAGCATACTTCTGGATATAATAACATATAATATTTCTTTCTCAAAATATAGTTTAGTGGTATTTATGAGAAATTACTGTATTTTCTGGAGTATAAGACGCACCGGAGTATAAGACGCATCTTAGTCTTTGGGGAGAAAAATAAGAAAAAAGCTGATTGGCAGGTGGATCGGCCTCCCGGAATATTCCCAATCAGCTGTTCCCAGAGGTGAATTTTAGCAATAGGTTCCTTGGTTGTGAGCTCTGTGCCTTGCTTTTTTTTGGCTTTTTTTTCTGCCTCTGAAATTTCTGAAATTCCTTTTCAGAAAAAACTTTTTTTTCTGCCTCTGAAACCGCTTCAGAGAAAAAGCCTCTAAAGCTCTGTTTGGGGGCTTCTTTTCTGAAGCTTCGTTTCTGATGCTTTTTTCAGCCTCTGAAACCTCCGTTTGAGAAGCTGGGTGGCTACATTCGGACTATAAGATGCACCCAGATTTTCACTCTTTTTTCGGGGGGAAAAAGATGCGTCTTTTACTCTGAAAAATATGGTAAATGACCTGTAAAATTTTATTTTGAGGTGAAATATGAAGTGTTATAAAAATTTAAAGCTATATGAGATCAGTTTTTAAACTGTTTTTAAAAGTGGGTAAACAGTTGAAAGTAAGGTTTCAATAATTTTGCATTTTAATTTTTTAAGGAAAATGACAAATCCAAGCATACTGTTAATCGTAAAATGGAATAACATAATTTGTTTCAGTGACTATAGTTGTATAGAATGAGATGCTTTTATTAATTTCATCAAGGTTAGCAATTCTCCTTGCATTTTAGCCTAACTGATGGTATAGAAGGAAAGCTGGATAATGTCTAACAGTATTGCTGCAGTAGGCTCAGTTAGCAGTCCTAGGTTTTCCCCCCTAATTCTATACAACTCACACAAGTTACTAAAATTAATCAAGATAATGGGGAATTCCCAAGGCATCCTTCCCCCTAAAGTTCAAATTCCATTCTAAAATATTACAGGCTTTGGATCCTGCTTTACAATAAACAAAGAACAAAATAGTTTCTTTCCATTGAATCTCTATCTGAATGGTGGTTATCACTGAGTTCTGTATTCTTAGGGGCAAAGAAACTTAGAATAAGATTCCTTGGTTACAGATTTTTTGTTGTAAATATTATGCTATTCACATATTCAGCTATATATAACAGAAAACAAAGCATGAGAAGTCAGTAGGTGAAGATAGAGAGCTAAAAAGAGTTTGTCAGTAGGGGAAAGGAAAAATAGAGAAGAGGAATCAAGACCTTATATTTTCTAAAAGATTCTATTTTCTAAGAAGAATATATTCAGTGATGATGATGGTTAATAGTAAATTACTATTCTGGGTAAAGCTTCAGAATAGCTGCTGATTGCAGAAGACATGTTTTAAGAGATGCTGATTGTCCATTGTAGGTAATAATCGGAGACTGGAAGAGCAATACAAGGCAGCCAATTTTCCAGAGAGTGAGTATATTAAGGGAATTTTCTCAGGAAATTGAAGGGGAAGTCCCTAGTTAGCAATGAATATTTGGCTAGCTTGTAAGCTCAAGAAAGAAATGAAAATAAATTGAGTAACTAAAGATGAATGGACAGGGTTTGACCTGCAGTGCTTCTGCCAATTTGTGTTCCTGTCATAAGAATAGCTTGGCATATACAGACAGTTTTTGCAAGTATATGCTTGTAGTAGTCCTTGAAGAAAAGGTGAGTTTGGAGCTCTTCTTTCCTCCTAAGCACTTTCCTTAGCAAGGAAAGAAAATGAAGATTTAGTAGATCAAAGAAAGGAAGTGATGTAACAAAAACAGGAACAGAAGATGCAATTCCACATAAGGAAAACAAACATAGGAGTCCAATGGATTAGCCTAACTATCGGAAGCAGAACATATTCTATATTGCTGGACTTTAAGCCCTTTCAGAACAAAAAACCTGAGCATCCAGGAAAAGTATCACATTCTTATGAGGTAGAATCCATGTAATGTTAATTGGTAGTCAACAGATGACATTACATGGATTCTACCTCAAAAGAATTAGTAAAATTGTGCTTGGCTAGAGCATGGAGAATTGAATCAAGGTGGCTTCAAACTGATTTCTTTGTGAATTGGAAATGAAAATTCTGACATAGGAAAAGACTACACACATGGAAGGAAGTTAACAGTGTTGTTATAATAGAGGCTATTAAACAATTCAGTGGAAAATCAAAAATACGTTTGGTTCATAAACTTCATAGCCTTTTCTATGGGGTTTACTATATACAAATGCTTAAACGATGAAAAATAAACAAAATGAGTTTGAATTCTTAATTCAAGAAGGTAACTTACAAGCTAATATGTATAACATTAACACTGTTACTAGTGTCTTTGTTTCTTGCCCAACCAAGAAGATGTAAATGATGCTTTCCAAAAGCAAACACAGATCTTTCCAAGAGTCTTAAATAGCAGCGATAGAGAATTTAATTAACCCCAACATCTGTTTGGGAGGCAAGCTCTCCCAAACATGATACTCCCAGGAAATTTTCCTTCAGAGGGTTAAGGATTGTACATGAGGATCAGTTATCTGACTTGATAAGAGACTAACAGGGAAGATTTAGTTGAGAAAGAAGTAGGAACATTTGGAACAAGCATAATGATGAATGGTTGGTTTTAAGGGAAATCAAGCTGGGTATTATAATATATAATTAGAGCTTCAAAAAAGCAAGTTTAACCATTTTTGAGTCAGGAAATATAAATGTATAGTTTTAAAACAAATAGGTTTAGTGAAAAACAGTATGGGGATTCAATGCAAAAAAACTTGTGATTCTTTCCCAAAATGATGTAAAAAGAAAAATACAAATTAAGAATCCTGAACGTGCCACCATAATTCAATTGTATCTGTTAAAAAGAAACTCTAAAATTCATGTGCTTGATTTTTCTTAAAATAGAGAAGACTGTACAAAAAAATTAGTTATTGTCTTATTGTATCATGGCAAAAATATAACTTGGCTGAAATCATTCCAATAACTTAGTTCTAAACTAAACATTTGAATGAACATTAATCTGAAAAATATGAAGAATAATTTACGTTAACTATGCTTTCTAAAAATGAAGTCTACATTTCTCAAAGGTTATATTAGCAACAAAAATCTTCCAGAATAGTGAAAATAATGGCTTAAGTAATTAAATTTGAGTCTTCCTGGCCAGTCCAGATTTGCTCACCTGAGAGGCAAGTAAACTAGGGTGGCATAGCTGAAGTATCTAATGCAAAAATTGCTTAGAATGGCTAAGAATTCCTTTAAAAAAAATCAAGATATATTTCCAATGAATGAAATTCTGCACAAGAATTCATTGCTACTTTTGATACAATTCCCTGCTTTCATTTTTTTTTCAGAGCACTGAACTACTATAATTCCCACATGCTTTTCACCCCCTGATCCATTTATCTACCACTGATATATTGCAGAGAACAAGATTTGAGAGGGGCCATAGGAAGTACATATATTGGAAGGTGACCGGTCATACAGAAAATAATTCATTTGCTTGGTATATGGCAGACCTGAACCCCGACTTACCAAAATGGTATGAATCAACAAAAAAATTGAAGGGAAAAAAAGATAACAAAAGCCGTAACTTGTATGTTACCTTATTCTGCTACAGACTTAAAGGTAAAAGATTCTAGCCTGCAAGCCAATTGCCTACTGCTGTCAAACCCTTCAAGCTGCACAAGGATGATAGGTTTGTAGTGCTGCTGATGGCCTATTAACGTTGGTGATGGATAAGCCATTGAAAAGAAGAATGATGTACAAGACTGTCGTAATTGATATTGTTGATGTCTCTCTTGGCAGTGCTCATTTTAGGACCTGCTCTCTAAATTCAACTATGAATTATGTTCTGTGGGTTTGGCACTTCACTGGATATTTTTCTCTAGCTTTTTGCATTTAAGCTCCTTAAAGGCATCTTCGTTAAGAATAGATACTGGGTTGTCTCAGCTTTACGACTGTCAAATAATTTACATTCAAGTTTGAGAATGAATATACTGTTACAAAACTAGGATCGAGAATGAAAATAAATGCCATTGGGTGCATATTTTCTAACATCTAAAACTGGTGGTGGTGAGTTGTTAGTATTAGTAAAGAAAAATAATAGTTCCCTCCATTTAGTGGTGATTTACTTATATTTCCATAATATATTTCCATAAAAAACACTTTTTCAGATAATTTTGTTAGTTTATCATTTGTATTTCCCTTTTATTTTTTAACAGGTCAACCAGTTTCTTTTGTATATCCAGTAAAGCATCATTTTCCAAATCATTCTTTTGGCATGTCATCTGCAGTTCCATAGTTGTTATTTTCTCTTATCTTATCAGATAAAATTGATTCCACACCTATAACTCTTTTATTAACATCTTTTAGACTTAGTCTATCTATAGAAACAGATCTTACTAACAACGTGGTTATCTGATTCCATTCTTCAAAGATCTACTGTACTATTTCTGATGTTGCGCTGTTTTGCATCATTCAACAAGTCCCAGTATTAACTTTTTATTTTTTTTCCTTGCTTAAAATCTTTAGTCCCCTCTAATGTCCAGTTTTTAAATCTTCAGTTATTTTTTGCTACAACTTGCAATTTTCAGGATAGACAAAGGAAGTTTTTTTCCCATGAGAAATTGTTTATTTTTAATAGTTAATTCCAAAATCTTATAGTACAGTAAGTCAATATTCCAAATTTATCTGGTCCCTTTATCTGTTTATAATTTTCTTAGATCACCATCTTATTTACCTTTTTGCTATTTATTTCAAATTCTTTAAATGTTTAAGCATAGTCTCTTTTACAAGAGGCACCAAAGACCAGAAGATGTCTTAGCAGAAACCAGCAATTTACAACCTTTCCTGCTTGTTTCCCCAATGACTTTCTGGAAAAGCTGGCAGGGAAGATTGCAAATGGCAGTGACATGATGGTGGGGGGGCTTGGCAACTGGTTGTGAGTGCGAGTAAGTTGGCAAGCACCCAGATTGTGATCACAAGGTGGCAGGGGGAGAGGGATGCAACATTTTGCAACATCTGGAAGAGCATTACAGGCTGTGAGATACCCTTTCTTAGGCCATTGTAACTTTGGGCCTAAGAATTGAGGACAACCTGTATCTCCACTAGAAATTCCCTATGACAGTGTTGTTTTTTTTCATGGTAAAATAGTAGAGTAATAAAATGGTAAAATATTAAGTGTTTTCTTTGGACTTGAAGGTCAAGGTCTCTTGAAGGCAGTTAGTATGACTTCAGGATTTCCACAGCAATTAGATACAGCCAACATATTGCAATTATAGTCCGTATAATTTGATGTTTACTAGATATCATGTTTTGGTCAATGTAATAAATTCCTTCCATCCTGGAAACGATACCTGAATATATAGTTAAGGGATCTTTTCTCACTACCTATGTTAAGACTTTTATTAATATTTGTAGCAATGATAATCTACAGTGTGATTTCACAGAAGAAAAGCAACCTGAAATTTTTGTTAAATCCTATAGATCAGGGGTGACAAACTTGATTTCATTGAGGGCCGCATCAGGGTTGTGTTTGACCTTGGGGGGGCAGGGGGGACATGGACAGGGTGTGTGTCACTCAATGTCACTTGTGTTGGGGGCACCTGTGGTGGCCTGAGCGCTCTGCCAGTGAAAATGGGCTCCTGAGCTCTATTTTTTGGCTATGATGGCCTCCTGCGACTCTCTGCCAGTGAAAATGGAGCTTGGGATAGCTGTCTGTGGCCCTTCCGAGCTCTATTTTAACTCGCAGAGGCACCATGGGCCAGTTCTTTGCTGTTTCCAGGAAGGCAGATCTAAGCACCCTGTGGACCGGATCCAGACCCCTGAGTTTGACACCCCTACTATAGATCTTAACTGTTTTTAGACTTTACCCCTAATTTTAGTTTTTTAATTTTGTAACATATACAGTTTGGTGCTGCTAATTAGTGGCTTGTGAGCCATCATTGGCCCTAGTCTTAGTTTTTTAATTTTGTAACATACACAATTTGCTGCTACTAATTACTGGCTTCTGATCCGGCATCAGAAAATCACAGAGTTGGAAGAATCTATTTTAGCCATTGGATCCAGTCCCCTGATTAATTTGGGTTATGCAAATTAACACATGCTCAACAGATGGCTGCTGAGCCTCTCTTTGAACTTATCTATTTCTAGGGAAAACATCTATTAATATAATACATTATTATTATATAATTAATATATAAGGAAGTATCCATTTCTAGGGGATTGCTATTTTAAACACTGTTCCATATTCTGCCTTTTAAGATAATAAAGAGCATAACTTTAAGAGTACTTCATTTCCCTTCTCTCTTTTGTTTTTTTTAAAAAAACTTTGTTAAATGCTTATTAAAGTGGTGGCAGACCGGGTACTTGAATTGAGTTTTGGCCAACAAAGAATAATTTGGAAGCTAGAATTTTAATGATGCAACCCAGATTATTATTTGCTTTTTTTCTTAGTATGTCACTTATACACTTCATTATTAATGATGAAGATGTAAACAGGAAGAGTATTCATGTTCAGAACTGATTTTAACATTTTTCTCTTTTGTAATATGGCTTTAAAATGATAATGTGATGCAGTATGTAGTTATCCAGGGTGGGAGAAGGGGGAGGGAGTTAAAGCCTCCTGATCTCCACCCTCTATTTTCTAACACTTTATCTGCACTATAGCATACTGTAAAACAAAGCTAACATATGGTCAGATTGGATAAATGCATTATGAATTCTCTGGATTGAAAGAGTAAAAGAGCTTTGAGGTTGCTTAGCAACATCTGAATATGCATCAGAGCTTGTTCAGAGCCATCTTTGTTCTGTTTATTTGTTTTATTTTCTTTAAAAGCAAAATGATAATGCAATAGCAATTATAGATTTCAAAGCAAAAGTCATTGAAATCTTGCTTTACTTCTTTAAGTCTGCAAACTTCTCTAAACTTACTTGTAGTTAAGTGCCCTTAAACATGAATTGGCAACTGTCCGCTAATCAATCCTAGATGAGCTTTTTGAAGTGTCTTAGTTACAAGTCTGCTTGAAATACTTATAGCTTGCCTCCTAGCTGAAATTCTTAAAAGAGATTTAGGCATATTTAAAATTCAGTAAAATACATCATGGAATTGTCAAGTTGGAAGGAACCTTGGAGGTCTTCTGCTCTACTCTTCTACACATTATATGAATTATCAGACTATTCTGGACAAATCCATTTTTCCTTGAAAATTTCCAGTAATAGAGCCCCCATTACTTGGAAAAACAGGCTATTACACTGCTAAATTACTCACAGTCAGAAAATTCCTTCTTATTTCAGGTTTGGATCTCTTGTTGTTAAGCTTCTGTCCACTGGGTCTCATCTTACCCTTTGCCTTGCATATAGGATAAGCTGCTATCATACTTCCCCCTATCTTTCTCTTCTTTTAGGCTAAACCAGATTCCTTTAACTTCTCTTCATAGAATCTAGCCTCCAAACCAGTGGTGAAATCCTCCGCAGTTTGCCACTGGTTTGCTGCCTGTGCATGCGCGCCGCGCGCCAAATGTGTGCTGTGCATACATCCTCCCGAGCCGGTAACGGTGACAATATGATGTCACTGAACTGGTTCTGGGCCCGTGCCCCCCCGCACCCCCCCACGTTATTCTTACCTTTTATTTGGCCCCACCCCCAATCTATTGCTGCTTCCTGAGTCCCAGCTGATGGCTAGAGGGAAAAAAACCTGTTTAAACTCTTGCTGCGGAGCTTCAAAGGGCCGCCCTACAGCTGATCAGTCTTAAAAGAAAACAAATGAGTAGACCAGTGCCTGCAAAAATACATGAGTAGATCAGTGTCTGCAAAAAATAAATGGGTAGATCGGTACAGCTCTGCAAACAGTTAAAAGCCTGGTAGACCAATACCTCTGCTAAATCCTAAATAATTGTCACATGACCATCAAGCCATGCCCACAAAATAAGCCACGCCCACAGAACCGGTAGTAAAAATTTTTAGAACCCACCCCTGATGCACACTGTGCACCAAATGCACACTGTGTGCTCATGCTCCATGCGCACCAAATGCGTGCTTTGCACGGAAAAAGGTCGCTTAACAAGGTAAGTAGAACAGTGGAGGGGGGAACAGCTGTGCTGCACAATTTAGATTTGCTAGAAAGCAGGATTTTCTGCTTTCTAGTGAATATAAATAGTGCGGCATAGCTGATCGTCAGAAATACCGGTTTGGACGAACCGGTAGCTTTTTTTTAATCACTACCGGTTCATCTGAACTGGTGCAAACTGGTAGGATTTCACCACTGCTCCAAACACCTGACCACTTTTGTTGCTCTTCTTTCCAATCCCTCAATGTCCTTTTTATATTGTGGAGACCAGAACATGGCACACTATTCCAGGTGCAGTTAGGAGGGAGCAGGGCTTTCACACCTGGGCCATTGTTGGTGACATTTATATATTTTGCCTCTTGATGGAAGATTCAGGAGATGTACCATAGAGAAGAGACAAATGTGTTCCCAAGTTTTTTCATCTGTTTTCTGCCATCTTAACCCCATATGTTGCTTGAACATGAGTTTTTGTATGTGAGAATTCATAACATTCTAAGTTGAACTTGATTGGCAAGGTAGTGAGAAGAAGAAAATATTTGGCTAGATCAGGGATGTTAAACTCATGGCCTGCGGGCCAGATGCATCACGCACTGACCACTCCCACCCCCATTATAGTGAAGGGGAAAAAAGTTGCCATAAGTCATGTGACGATGTGTTGTCGCGAGTGTTGTGACTCTGACCCCCGAGCCTGTCTTATCGGAGGGAGAAGACTCCGAACGTGAAGGAGAGGAGTTGGCAAGGCCTCCCCCTTCAGGACCCTCCTCTCTGGCAATGCCTCAGGTGTCTTCCGAAGGAGAAGAGATAGGCCAGGAGCCAGGCACTTCCGAGCAGCTGCAGTTAGACAGTGACAGAGATAAGTCTTGGCTGGATCCCCGACAGCGTCGGAAAGACAAGCGCGTGCAGCAGAGAAGGAGGCGTGCCAGAGATTAAGCTGAGTCACTGGACCACACCCCACAGGGGATAAAAGAGGGTGTGGTGGCCATTCGGGCTTTGTGACGGACAAAAACGAAAAGCTAGCAAGTCATTCTGCATTTCTGGAACTGTTATATGCTCTGCTTGGACTGATTCTTGGACTGGACTTAACTATTCGTTGGCTTTTGTGGACTTACTTTGATGTTTCAGTCAGAGGAGATAAACTTCCATTTGTAAGTAAAGACTGTTGGCAAGCAGCCACTGGGTTGCTGCCAATTCTGTTATCAAAGGAAATTCTTGTCTGCTGGTTTATTTTAACTCTTGGTCGACTGCTGGTGTGCGTGTGTGAGACAGGGACAGAACAGCGAGTTTGACACCCCTGTGCTAGATCCTTAATGTACTTTAGTAATATCTCTGCATGGAGTCAGGTGATGATGGGAGACTATTTAAAGAACTGGTATATATGCGGAGCCTTTGTTGTGACCCAGGCCCAAGTAAGTAGTAGAAAAATCAGTCAGTCTGGAGCCGGAAGTCGTCTCAGCAGACGTTGTTTGGGTTCTTTGCCCCAGCGTCTGAATCCCCCCCCCCGCTTGGAGGCCCTTCGGGGCTGGGTGCCCTGGTTTGGGGGTACCCGCCGTTAAGGGCGGCTCGCCAGGGGTCCCCTGCCTCAATTCCAGGGGCTGGGCGGCCAATGCTGGCGCGCCCGAGGCTCCAGCGAGTGTGGGCAGCACGCAGCGGCCATTCCAAGGCCGTTACGTGCCTATGTGCCTGTAGGACCCGGTGTATATCGAAATTAAGGCAGCAGGTAAAGAGGCGATCGGAAGAGGAAGAGATGCAGGCCGGAGAATAACTAGAAAAGGAGAGACTTTGACTGGCGAAGCAACGAGGCGTCCTGCGGGTGAGAGGGGGGGGCTGAAGTTTCTCCCCCCCCCTTGTAGCTGGGAAGGGCGCCGTAGTTGAGAAGAAAGAGCGAGAAAAAATAAGGAGACCTCTTACTTT
Source organism: Ptyas mucosa (assembly GCA_012654045.1). Classification (NCBI taxonomy): domain Eukaryota; kingdom Metazoa; phylum Chordata; class Lepidosauria; order Squamata; family Colubridae; genus Ptyas; species Ptyas mucosa. Next base: position 43,567,616 of record WNWU01000001.1, read on the forward strand.
ACTGATTTTTTGTGGAGAATGGTGGAGGCAGAATTTGGGAAGGGAGGCTGGAGCCCTCTGTCCTTCTGGAGAAACATGGCTGGAGCTTGATTTCCTGCTTCTTTGTATATAATTGATGACATCACCCACCTCTGGTTTCCTGTTTGACCTACTCTACAAGCCGGACTCGTTGCTCCTGTGAGCGCCCTCTGGTGGATCGTGAGGAAATAGAGCTGATTTTTAAGAGAACCTTCTCTTTCTGGATGCTTGTGCCTACCTGAGGACCTCTCATTCTTTATTACTGTAAGATGGCTAAAGGACAAAGACCAGCTGCAGCTGACATTGAAAACATTTTGCAGAAATTGGCAAAATTGGATGAGAAACTTGATAAACTTGATATCTTGCAAAAAGGGCAATTGGAAATAAAATCTGAAATGGTAGTTATGAAAAAAGATTTAAGTGCTGTTCAACAGGTGGTTGAGGATAACAAGAAAAAGGTGGGAGGTTTGGAGGGGGAGGTGCGGGCAATCCAGAAGAGGGAAGAAATGAGAGGAAATGTAATTTTAACTTCGCAGCTGGATAGAATGTCTTATTTTCTCAGGTTTCAAAATGTGGAAGAAGTGGACCAGGAAGATCTGCGAGAAGTGATGGTTAAATTGTTGGGCGAATTTATTGAAAGAGGTTTGGATTTTATGAGATGGGACATGGATCTAGTTTATAGAGTAAATTCACAATATGCAATTTTACATAGTGTCCCAAGAGAGGTCCACATTAAATTTGTGAGAAGGGAAACGAGAGATGAAATACTGAGAACTCAAAGATCGGGGGCGCTGATATACAGGGGCAAGGAGGTCACCATGTTGAAGCAGATCCCTAGACAGGTACGAGAATCAAGAAGAAATTATTATTTTTTATCAAGTAAATTGTACCTTAAGGGAATAGGCTTCAGGTGGTTGATGCCGGAAGGTTTGATGATTTTCTGGGAGGGCAGTAGGAAGAAAATTAATAGTGTGATGGAGGCTCAGGCCTATCTGGAGCAACATAAGACCCTCCTAGAGGGTGAAGATACAGGAACCGAGGAAGGGGAGGTACTAGATGATCAAGGAGCAGGGGCGGGCAAGGCCGTGGCGGTCCGGGAGGAAGGGGGTGCTAAGGCCAGAACCTTGAGATCTAGAACCAAGAAATGATGAAGTGAGAGGAATATATTATTTTGTGCCTTTTATGATATCTCTTATTTTTGTAAACTTTAATATTACTCTAGATATTGAACTGATATTTTTATATAAATCCGGTTGCTAAATTTGTAATTTTAATAAGGGAAGATCTGCTGTATGTGAAAAAAAGTAATTATATATTATCTTTGTAAAAGGATAATGAAAATTCTACATATTGTAAGCGATAATATTGTTTATTTTTAACCAATAAAAACTTTTATAATAAAAAAAAAAAGAAAAATCAGTCAGTGAAAAAACAAACAAACTTTATTCGAACAGCTGAGAATTACTTCATTCCCAGCGTCTTTCAACTAAATTAAAGGAAATTCCTCCCAACACAAATTCCTCAGTCCTATCGCAAACCTTGATCCAATTAGGCAAACTGCCAAAGGCCTTTCTTGGCAAACATTCAGAAGTCACAGATACAAAAATAAACGCAAGATGTAGATGAAGAAGACGAAGCTACCAACGTTTTCCGGCAAAGCCCAAACGCCATTGCTGGTCTGTTTTAAGCCTTATGGGAGGGGCCAATCATCTCTTGGCCCTACTTTCGAGTTGTCCTCTTTTCTTGAACTGCTCTTGCCTTCTGGCAGCTTTTCTCATGCATGCATTAGGAACAGGCTCCTCCTGTTCCTCTGCCTCACTCCTATCAGTCTTTGGAGGCTCTGGAATCCGCACCTCACTCCCCGATGGCCCTGGCCCCATCTCTGCCTCCGATGCAGAACTCTCATCTGGGCCTTCCCCAGCCTCCAGGACGAGCCCATGTTCTTCCTCAGCCTCATCGCTGTCCGACTCCGCTGCCAGCTCCGCAGGCTGCTGGCGGACCACAACAGCCTTACCATGTCACAGTCCATACATTTCAATTTGGGAGTAGCAAACTGTCTCAGAAAATCTGCAGTTGTCTTTTTGTATTTGAGATTATATGGGATTTAGTAAGAGAATACAGCAGTTAGATACTAATTATCCATTTCAAATATATCCTTTAAATTATATTTAAAACATGAATCTGTAAGTGACATACAAAAAAACTACATTCATTTCTAAGCTAGCAGCCTTCTGCTTATGCAACAAGGTTTCCTGACACTCTCCTTGTCTCATTTGAGTGTCTCCTATTCTGTTGCAAAGTCCCTCCTTTTTAAAAATTAGTATTACTGCTTTAATAAATAAAAGAGCCTTTCACTTAGGTATTTCTTTATTGAATTTACAGGCTACCCAATTCCCTTCCAACACTGGCCCACATACAATATGAGATAACTTAAAACAGTGCAATACCAAACAATAAAAAAACCCACATTTTTTTCCCGTAAAAAATAACTCTAACATACCAAGCATCCCACACGGGGTCTTCATCGTGCCTAGCTCATGTGATAAGAACCAGGTTTTAAGGGCTTATTTTCTAAGGGGCCATCTGACTCTATGTAATATTGTGAAGAGGGACTTTCTATTGTGAAGAAAGGAGACTTGTTTTCTTCATCCTGTCAGGTGACATTGCTTTTATTGGAATTTATAATGCTCTTAGAATCAGGCTTATTGTTATTGCTGCTTCATTACTAATAATCCTGCTAATATTATGCCATTTATTTTAGAATCATATCCCTCTAGTGAAGAATCTGTTCTGGCTGCTCTACCCTTGCTTTAAGATCTGAATTTCTTAGGGATAGTGCTCCTATTGTGGACTTGCCTTTTGATTTTAATATTATATTTGAGATTTTTTTTAACTTGTCATGGGAAATTAATATTTAAAAAATGGGTGGAGACTTCTCCAATAAATAAAAGTCAAATTAAGTTCATGCACTGGAAATTCATCACCCTCTTCCTAAGTGTTATTAAATGAATCCTGAAATGAAGCAAGAACATGCCAATTGCCTCACCCTAACATAATTACACTGAGTGAAGGATAAGAAATGGGATACTGTAGCAGTGTACGTTACTGCTCTCAGTGTAGAATTCCCCAGTGCATTGAACAAAATGTATGGGAGATGGATGTTGAAATGAAGTCAACAAGGCACAGTCCAGCTTTCTTCAATGCATATTTAATGAACATGTTGATTTGTACATAGCTAGTAGTTTTATATCAGACAAAAATGTCCATTTCTCAACTAGCTCAGTCCCTGAATATCAATTATATAAGGATTAAGGCACAAAGCAGCATCTTCCAAGCGACAGGTGACTATTATGTAAAGGGCTACTTGGTTTCAAGGCTACCAAGCACCTGCTAGGTATCCAATAATTTTAAAAGATCAGCGAAAGAAGCTTCAAGTATAGGCCCTTGAGAGTACAGAAGTACTGTTGTAGAATCACAAGTTGGAACAGGTTATTTAGTGTCAGTCAAATGTTTGCCTTAATATATAGCATTTATTTTACCTTCCATATGCATATAAAACACTTGAGAAATACTTCCAAACGCCTCACAACATCTTAAACGTAATAACATAGTAAATAATACAAAAAGCAGCTTTACTTGGAACAGCTTACATCCTGCGATGATATCTGTAATAACATTAAACATCTACATCTGCCTATCCCAGGTCCTTGGAAAGAGGCTCGGTAGGCGGAGAAGAATGCAAAACCAAGTCTGAACACCTGGTTGACTTGTGACAAACCATAATAACAATATACTAGGACCACAAAATAGACAAAAAAAAAAAAAAGAAAAAAATTCCGTGCATGCACCTGTCCTAAAAACTGTGCCTAAATAGGATGGCATAGAGCCGGGATGGTGGGTGGTGCGGGCCCACTCACGATTTCTGCTACTGGTTCAGGTGAACCTGTCCAAACCAGCTGAATACTACCTCTGACTTAGACTTATATACCGCTTCACAGTGTTTTACAACCCTCTCTAATCAGTTTACAGAGTCAGCATATTGCCCCCAACAATCTGGGTCCTCAATCAGTCAATCAATCAAAATCCTTATCAGTCAATGGCAGAAGGCAATTTAAATCCTCTGGTGTAATTTTAAACACCATCAAACACCATCCACTTATCCCAGGTTCTTGGGAAGGACTCAATAGGTGGATAAAAATGCCAAATCTATAAATATCTGGACCACTGTGTGCTGAACCACAACATTCTAAAAATAAAAATTCTTGAAGCAGTTTAAATAGCGAAAGAAGATCAAAGAGCCTTGGTAGTACAGTGGTCTAAAGCACCCTGTTATTAACACCAGCTGCCTGCAATTATTGCAGGTTCTAATCTCACCAGGCTCAAGGTTGACTCAGCCTTCCATCCTTTCTAAGGTAGGTAAATCGAGGACCCAGTTTGTGGGGGCAATAAGCTGACTTTGTATAAATATACAAAAGTATGAAGGCTATTGCTTAGCGCATTGTAAGCCGCCCTGAGTCTCCGGAGAAGGGCGACATATAAATCAAAATTAAAAAAAAAATACTTAGCAGTTAACAGTACATGGCTACTGATGAAGATGATGGGTCTGGTGTTGTAAAGGATGGAACCTGTGCTGGAGATTCAGAGTTTGATTCTGCTCTTGGGAAGGGAGGCTTTACTATTGGAGTCAATTACTTGAAGTAGACATTGAAGAAAGTTTGCACACACATTTTCTTTTTCTGATCATAAATGGCCTTGTAGCAGCTGAGACCCTCAACAATACAGTAAACTTTGGAGAATCTCTCTGTATTAAAATCTTGTCTTCTAACTTTGCCATCCCTGCTTCAATGAGCTAACACTTTCTTTAGAAACTTTTTCAGTTCTGGAGTTTGAAGGTTCTAGTCATCTTCCTCAAGTGCTTTCATTTACTGATCTAGTACTATATGTTCTACATTGGTCAGTTCTTTGACAAGATAGTCGAGCAACTTTATTTTCACTGATGAGTAACTGCAGTTGATTGCCAAATATTAACCACAGTTTACCTGGCTTCAGTGATATAAATTATAAACTCCTGAAAAGCATTCACAAATTGGTACAGCAATTTGTTTTGCTCCTTTCGTATTTGACTGCTTCACTTCATCTCACAAAACAGCAGCATTTTTGATGGCACACAGATGCTATACTTTCTCCAGAACTCCTTTAATATGATATCATCTTGGGTAGCCCTGACTGATTGGAAGAAAGTTATAGTATAACTTTCTATAGTATAGAAAGTAATAGGCTTTAAAGGAGGCTATGACCTCATCAGTAATGATGTAATGATTTATATGTGTGTGAGTGTGTAAAAATATGACCTCTACATTGATGTGAAGGTCATCTAAAGTGGTTGGGTGTCCACATGAATTTTGAAGCACAAGAAGAAGCATGAAAGGAATATTTTTGACCATGCAATAATATTCAGCAACAGGTACAAAATGATTAAGAACCAATCTTGAAAAATGGTAATAGAAAGAAAAGCCTTTGCGTTTGCCTTAAATAATAATAGAAAGAAATATCTTAATGATAGGATGAAGTGCCCCAGATAGTCTTGAGTTTGCCTACTTAAACAAGTAAAGGCTTGAGTTTGAAATCCTCAGAAGTGTTACCTCAAGGAAATAATGTTAGCATATCCTTCATGCCTTATATCTGCTGTACTGCACTTTTTTCTTCTTTCAAAATGTAGGTCCTTTCAGACATATTTTCCCCCAAATCAGCCAGTTTTGTCTACATTAAATATTTGGTCTGGCAAATAACATCCCTTTTCAGTAATTGTTTTAAACATGTCAGAAAAGTCACTCAGCACTTAAATTGGCACCCACTGCTTCAGCTTTAATATTATGTAAATTCACCCTCACTTTGAAATGTCTGAACCAGCCTCCACTCACAAAAAATTCTCCATCACAGTCACTTTCAGTTGCTGCACGTATAGCTTGTAAATTATTGAGAAGGTTTCAAGCCTTCAATAAAGTAAGGCTAATAGGCATATTATGCTGATTTTGATCGTCCAACAAAATTATCAATTGCATTTCCACTTCAATGATTAAATCACTGTGTTTTTTTAATAATAATTGTAGCTTTCGTCAGGACGGTGCCTTTCACATGCTCCATTATTCTTACTTTACACTTTAAAAATGTTCATTGACCAAAGGTAGCCTCCCACGTCTGATGGCATTTCACCTCTTTCTGACTGCTTTATTAATTCTACTATATTTGTGATTGGATTTTTTTCTTTGATGTGCCACCAACACTTGCATCGGATTTATGCTTTGGAAGCATGGTAAATAGAGAAAAACAACATCATCCAAGTAAAATGTCACATGATCTGACTAAAAATGGTGGACAACCTTCTTCCTTCTTTCCTTGAGCCAACAAACCACTGAAGCTGCATAATGTCCTTGCAAACTGCTAAAAGCCTCTGAAAACCAGCTGCACAGTATATTAAAAATGCACACACACTATTTTGTGATGGTCATGAAAACATTGTGCGCTTTCAGCGGTTCATCGGCTCAAATAAGGAAAATGCACCCGCCATTTCTAGTTGGATCACATTGCTGTTCAACTATCTGCCATTTCCCGTCAGATCACTTTGCATTTAGCTGCCTGCCATTTTTAGTAATGTGTAGTCTTTTCATAAGTACAAATAGTTGGTAAATTCATTATTTATTTAATCAATTTATTTAATTTATATGTCACCCATCTCCTCGATAAGGAGCTTCTGGGTGACCTAAAAACCATAAAAAGATAAATAGAAAAATGATTAAAATTTTAAAAGTATTTCAAAAACTATAAGCGAGGAGATGGATGAAATGGGGATGAGATCTTATCCCAACAACCATTTCCAATGATGAATACCTCTTGGGGCTCCAAGCCAACCAGCAAAACCAAGTTTTAATATCCTTGTGGCATGCCAAAAAGGTGGGAGAAGTTCCCATCTCTGATGGTAGAGTGTTCCAAAGAGGTGGGGGCCACAGTGGAAAAGGTTCTTCTCCTTGACCCTGCCCAGAGGGATTCCTTAGCAGACGGGGTCCATAGCAGGCCCCTTTCCACTGGAGCAAATGGAATAGGCTAATCCCATTGGGATAAGATGGCTGCTCAGATACCCTGGATCCGTGCCATATATGGCTTTAAAGGTAATGACTAATACCTTGAATTGGACCCTGGAGCAAACTGGTAAAAATGCAGCTCATGCAACAGCAACATTATATGTGGTTATTCTTAATCTTGGGACTGCCTGGACCAAATTGTTCATAACGCTCAAAGATCTTAAAGATAAAATGTTCATATATGTAGATGAGATAAAGACATTATTTCTGATATCAAAGGCATACCTGGATATAGTGGTAAATAGTAGTAGTAGTAAGCTATAGCAGTAAGCTGTATCTACAGATATCTAAAATCCCATTTTTTGTACTTCATGTAAACGTGCTACAGCTTTCTCATATTTATTTTTTTCTTCACAATCTAATTTTGCAATTTTGATAATCTCCATGAATTTATTTCATACTAGAGCTGAAATTCCGTTAGCAGCTGAAAGGCAAAAATGAATGCTTTTAAAACTACAGAAAAACCATACTGTTTTGCCATTAGACTTTAGCAGTTATGAAAAGAACAAATACAAATGGAAGAGGAGGACTAAGATCTACTATAACTATTTTGTTATAGCTGATAAAATTGTGACTGTTTTTTCCCCACACAAATGATTACTTTCCAGTGAATAGTTCATGATAAATTTAAAGGGAAAGGACCTTACCCTTAGAACGAGAAACAAGGAAAGCAGGAAGATAATGGAGGATGATTGAATTAATTTATGTGAGATAAGAAACTAAACTGTTTGATTTCTCATCGTACTGTTTCTTCTCTCAGCCATGAGGTCATTTGCTAAAAGAGCAAGCAGCGTAATTTATTTTGTCAATTCCCTTGAAGCAAAGAAATTATGCACCTTTCCTCAGTTTTTGTGTAGTCGGTATGCAATTGGCATTTTGACTTCAATCAAAATACATTTTTCAAAACAGAAAATTACGTTCTCTCCTTAGTTATACTAGTATGGCGTTTCTCCTGAATGTATAGTTGTGCAGATTTGTAAATGATTCTATTACTATAAACTGCTTTAAGTGTTAAGTATATCAGCATACAATTCAATATTTTTTGGAGTAAAGGCTGAAACGAGAAAGTGTGGCTGAATCACTCAAAAGGCACCAGTTGAAGCCCACAGGCATGGGTGAGCAGTCATGCTTATAATCTGATAATCTCATGGAGACTTTAATCACATGGATGTCAGTTGCTGTCAATAGCAGCTGCTCAAAAACATCTGCCTTTGTGGGGAAGTTGCCAATGTAAACAATAGGGTTGATGCAGGAAAAGAGTCAGTGTTCATAGATTGGGTACACATTCTAATTGAATGATTTCTCATTGAAATTCTAAAATTCTAAAGCCTCATCTAAGCATCTGGTGCTCTCCCTCTTTAAATATATGTAGGGAGCAATAGGTAGGATGATTTGATTATGGTTTCTTAATTGGCACACCTTATTCAGCCCTCTACAACAGACTCATTAAACTGGACATAATTATAAAGATGAACACAAAAGCCAATATATGAAAACCATCTATATATCATTTCTATAAGGATTACAGGAAAAGGAAGGGACAATTATGCCTTTTTGACTTGCCACATACCTTAGATTTTTAACTGTGAGTCTCAGACAAATTGTTATACACAATTTAACAAAACATTCCGGTAGTATTTGACTTATGACTACAATTGAACCCAAAATTTCAGTTGCTAAGTAAGACAGTTCTTAAGTGAGTTTTGCCCCATTTCATGCCCTTTCTTGGCCCTGTTAAGTGAATCACTGAAGTTTTTACATTAGTTAGCCAGTTGTTAAGTGAATCTGGCTTCCCTATTGACTTTGCTAGTTAGAAGGTTGCAGAAGGTGTTTTACATGACCCAAGGACACTGCAGCTATATGAAACAGTTGCCAAGAGTCCAAATTTTGATCATATGATCATGGTTGATCATAAGTGTGAAAAACTGTCATAAAACACTTATTTCAGTGCTGTTGTAACTTTGAATAGTCACTAAATGAATAGTTGTAAGTCAAAGACTACCTGTAGTTGCTATTTTCTCATGACTTGCAAATCTGCTTGAAAAAAACTTAACATGTCTTGGTGTCATACACACGCTAAAACACTGCGTAGTTTTGCTGAGTCGCGAACCCCACAGTCTTGCTTAAGCTTAATTTTAGCATGTTAAAATGCTTTCCTTTAGTGATTCAAATATGACAGTTTGGGTTTCAATTCTTCCTATTGCTGTAGGAAAGGAACAGCTGTTTCTCATATTTGCAAAATGTACTGCAATTTCAAAGGGAAAAAATAAATAGTGCTAGAATTTAATATCTGCAGGGCCAGTGGGAAGATTTGAAGTTTCTGTCTGACAGTGCATGGAGCGTGAAAAGGATGAAGAAATGCAGATCTTTGGCCATAAAATTATACTGAGAACTAAAAGTTGTATGTGTCCATATGCAAAATCAGATTTACTGCTGATTTTGAAACAGCTGACCTACAGATAATTAGTCAGATTGGCTGAAGAATCCTGATGCAAAATTAAATTAATAATTTAGAAGAAGAAGGGTAAGTGGTGAATAACATTTGTAATGCTGCTTAGCACTGCAGTGCAGTGGAAATATTCAGGTTCATGGTGAAAACACTTAGCTTGCCTCCAACTCCAGGGATGACTAACATGAAAGCTGTAAAAGGGTACCTTGTTCTTGTCTCAGTGCGCAGTTGTTGATGTAACAATACACTTGCAGAGCAGTATCTCCTGCTTCTGTAACCTTCATACTAGCAAACCAAAAGGGAATATACTATATGTGTAATGATATGTGGGAATGACCTTGAGGGCGGGTGGTTAGATGGGGGAAGATGCTACCTAGGGAACAATCATCAGGTAAGAGAAAGCATAGCCTTCAGCTGCATAATGGGCAGAAAAAGAGACTCAGAAAGGAACCTCCTTAGCTTCTGAGGCTGTAAAAGAGAAAAAAGAAACAGTTTCTGTCTTGTCTACCTGGGAAGACTGACATCATCGAAGAAATCTTCCATTGTTTCTTTTACAATTTGCACTTAAGTCCCATGGTAAATTACGGCACTCCTCATTGCTGAAGCAGTGAACGGAAGTTTGTTTTGCAACAAGCATTGGTCAAAAGCTTTAGAAAGGATTGGGGCAGTTTTTGAGAACTGGGATTGCCACAGGAAAGGCATTCTTGGAGAATTAGTTATAAGAAAGGGAATTTTGGAGATCCAGTGTGAGGTGATGGTTTAAGGCCCCACACTAGAAACTGGTAGATCATGAGTTCTAATCTCTGCCTTAGGCATAAAACCTTGTGCCACCCTTGTGCTCTTTCTCAGCCTTAGGAAGGCAAACAACTTCTAAAAAAATCTTGCCACAAAAACTAGGAATGAAGACCCAAGGAATTACCCCCTAAAAAGTATGGAAGATTTTAGCATCCTTTTCTCCCCCCACCTCTCCCCTATAATAGCTCTCACCTTGTAAGGAAATGAGTGTCTGAGACTTGAACTGTTGGTTTGCAAGATCACATTATCTTTAAAACCAGTCTTCAGTATGGCAGCCTAAGCAAATTTAAAAATGGGGATTAGGCAATAAATTTGGTTGTATCACATTGATTTTTACTGAAGTGTTACTTGGCACGTTGTTGGGAACATGACAGATACTGATAATGACATTTAGTGAATGTGCATAGTGTTTATTTACAGGACTATATTAGGTGATCTTTGTAAAGTAGCATGAAATTAGTGCTCTGTATGTGTGAGAAAAGGAATGTTGTAATTTGAATTCTGACAAGAATTTAGGGGTTCAGTTAGAGTAAGGAAAAACAGAGCATAGTCCTTTATACTTGCTGCCTGCTGCAGATCCCTTTCCTTACTTGAATAAGTTCTGGATAAATCCTACTTACTGAGAAATACTACAAACATTGCACAGATATCATAAATTTCAGTGTTCTCTCATCCAAAAGAAACTAAATATTTGTGTGATGTATGCAAAGCTATACTTGGAATTCATTTGGATGTTATCCTTGGGCTACTAGGAAAAGTGTTTTGTTACTTGTTTATAGCTGACCTTATATAAATATTTTGTGAAAATCATAAAGAATCCAATCTGTAATTAGTAGGTGGCTTCAGTTGTCATGTTTTTTTAAGCATGTTTATTTAAAGTGGAAAGAGCTAACAATGAAAAGCAGCAGGCAAGCAAAAATAGCTGGAACAAACGATTCTTTAGTTCTTTGTCCTTTGATAACTTCTACATCAGTGAAAGCAGATTTTATTCTGAGCGCTGATGTATTGAAAATAAAGTTGAAATTTTAATTTATTGAAGTATGAACACAATATTTTCCAATATTTCTGAAATATGCCGTGAATATTAAGATTGTAAGCACTCATTATCTGGTATAGTCAGTCACAGAAGAGTTTAATAATGCATCTGCAGAATTAACTTTCACCATTTACATTAACAATTACATAAGCCCATAATTGTTTATTTCATTTAGAAATGATGAAAAAAATGGAATGGGAGAATGCTTATTTTTTCTTTATTAATAAAGATTGTTTCTGCTATTCTTTAATGCAGAAAGCCTTATTTTGATTTAATCTTCTTGTGAAGATGGGATTGTAGGTAGAACCATCTGGTTGCTAGGACAACCCTGGAATGTTCATTCAAAAGATTGCAGCATTGGACACAAAACACAAGGTGCTGGTAGTGGCAGTCTTCTCTGATGTGATTTAAGGACACATTGCATGTCTTGTTGCAATGGATTTTGAAATTCCAATAAATAATTTAAATAATGATTGAAACATAAACCTTGGATTTCTTTCCAATTGTTATAATTAATGTTGCTGTCTTGTACATGTTTATTTAATTCAATGAAATGGCTTCTCTGGAAGATAATAAAAAGTACAAGATAATAAAATGCATAGAAAATGCCACAAATCAGTTAAAAGCAGGGGTGAAATGCTCCCAGTTTGGCCAATCCGGTAGCCAGCCAATCCAATGACGGCCGTGGTTTGGAGAACCGATAGTGATGGCAGCTTGATGCTCCGCCCACCTGCCCGGTCGTCGTTACTTCCTGGTTTTACTTCCGGAAAACCGGTAGTAAAAAAATGCTTAAAAAGTACAAAAAAAGTTCCAACGATCAGCTGAGTGATGCGGGATTGTGGGAATTTTTTTTTTTACTTTTTAAGCAATTTTTTACTACCGGTTCCGGAGAAACAAAGTGCTCGGCTACTCCCCCTTTTCATTCACCCCGAGCTTCCTGCTGCGGATTTTCATGCCTTGCTTCATGCGCCCACGATTGTCGCCCTTGTCTTCTTCTTCCTCCTCCTCTCCGTCTTCCAAGTGGAAAAATGCCAGGAGCAAGTGCAAAAAGAAGCACTTGCTTGCTCCTGCCATTTCTCCATTTGTAGGAAGCTTTCGTACCTATGAAGGCAAGTTTGGCTTCCTGCGCTGCTCACTAAAAACCTCACCAGTACCTCTGTGCGTGCGGCATGTGTGGGTGTGGGTGTGTCTTTACTTCTGGTCTTTCGCAGCAGCCCATGCCTGATGTCCCGTCTCCGGGTGGCTGAACCGGAGATGGGGAATTCATTCACCCCTTCTGGCCTTAGCTGGGCCAGGCTGGCTGAAGCTGCCCCCAGATTGCCTTGGGGGTCATGCGGCATGACAGCAAATTTCCACTGCTCTTAAAGGCCCCAGAGTGGATCCGGGTGCTGCCATTCCGAGCCTGTTGGGGGCAACCACCGCCTCACCTGTTGCCTCACTCAGCCCCCGCCCAACCCCCGCTGCCGCAGGAAGGGGAGCAGGTGCCTTGGATGCTCCAGCCGCCCCAGGAGGTACAACAGGTGAGGCGGTGGTTGCCCCCGGCAGGCTTGGAATGGCAGTGCCAAGATCCGCTCTGGGGCCTTTAAGAGCAGCGGAAATTGGCCATCATGCCGTGCAACCCCCAAGGCGATCTGGGGGCGGCTTCGACAGGCCTGGTCTGGGAAAGGCCAGAAACGATGAATGAATTCCCCAACTCCGGTTCTGCCGACTGGGGACATCAGGGACGAGCTGCTGCGAAAGACCAGGAGCAAAGACACACACACACAAGCCACATGCACAGCGGTACTGGTGAGGTTTTTAGCGAGCAGTGCAGGAAGCCAGACTTGCCTTCACAGGTATGAAAGCTTCCTATAAATGGAGAAACGGCAGGAGCAAGCAAGTGCTCCTTTTTGCACTTGCTCCTGGTATTTTTCCACTTGGAAGACGGAGAGGAGGAGGAGGAAGAAGACGAGGACAACAATCCCGAGTGCGTGAATCAAGGTGTGAAAATCCATAGCAGGAAACTCGGGGTGAGTGAAAAGGGGGAGCAGCCGAGTGCTTTGTTTCTCTCTCCCCCACCCGTCCGTCATCTCCCAGACTGGGTGGCCAAGGTGGAAAGGCAGACTAGGAGGCATTGGGTCTGGCTTGGCAAGGTTGGTCAGGCTGGTCAGGTGCTGATCATCGGAACCTTTTTTTTACTTTTTAAAGCATTTTTTACTAGTTAAAATGCTTTATAAAGTAAAAGAAGTTGGCCATACCCACCCAATCACATGACCACCACCATGCCCACAGAACCGGTGGCCAAAAAAAAAAAAGATTTCACCACTGGTTAAAAGTTAATTATTACTAAAAAACAGCCAGGCTGTTTTATAGCAATGTTTCTCAACCCTGGCATCCTTCAGAGGTGGGAACTCACAGAATTCCCCAATTAAGTGGGTTTGGGCGGCAGACCCGCGATCCCCTTCCTGATTCCAAACATGGGGTGTGTGCAAAGACAAAAAAAAGTGCACCGTGTTTCAGGCAGCGGATCTGGCCAGGAGGAAAGAGAAGAGTCTGCTGAGAAGAAGGACTCGCATGGCTCTGCAGTGTGCAGAAAAACACTTTCAGGCGGCAGCGCTACAATCTCCTGCCCGAATCCAAAGCACTTCCCAGTTCCCCGCTGCACATTGCAGGGGAACTGGCTGCCACCTGAAGCGCAACTCTTGAGATTTGCATTGGGGAATCTGGGCAGCGATGGCTGGAAAGGAGGAACGTTTCCCTTTAGGGGCTCACATTCAGCTCGGCTTGGCTCCTGGGCGCAGAGAGGGCTTAGGCAGCGGCGGCAGCGGCTCCTTACATTGCTGGGGAGTGAAGTCAGCACGGCCAGAGGGGTGACCAGCCGCAAATCGTGGCACCTGCCTTGTTCCCTGAAGCTGCAGGGCAGATTCTCCCCCCCCCCCAGACCATCCCGAAGGTTTGTTCCTGAGGCTGTACTCTGTCCCTCCCCCCAGAGCATGCGAGGGGTCTCTTTGGGGGAAAGTGAGTAGTCCCTGCACTTCTCGCTTGCAGGAGGAGGAGGTGGGCAGCGCCACCTTAAATGCTGGTAGGCAGGGGTAAAATCCTTTTTTCCTTGTTTTCCTCCCCCAAAATTAAGGTGTGTCTTATAATCCAGTGCATCTTATACACCGAAAAATACAGTAATTCTTAGCCAACATTCTTATGTTATGAAAGTTGGCCTTACATATACCTGCTTGTAGCTATTCTTACAAAGAACTTACAAAGAATTCAGCCTTCAAATGCCTATTTTATACTGTTTGATTTGCTGACTTAATTCACTTTCCCTCAGCCATAAGATATTCTTCAAGTCATCGACTCCTGATGTCTGTATGGAGTCATCTGTGTAATTTCTTGTACACAGTCTGTCCTTTTCATCTTCTGGGATAGTTTCCTGTCCGTCTGCTCTACAGCCTTAGCAGTTCTTTGTGGTCCCCTAACCAAATTCGAACCTCCTTAACTTTTTGGGGCAAAACTTTTCCTTCAGCAACTTTTCCTTCGGTATGTAGAGGATTGTTCAGAGAACATAAAGAGGCATGAAAGCAAATATCTGAGTCGCTGTGGCAGCGTTTCTATAAAAAAGATGTATCCTTACTCCAGTAATCGACAATAATTTCTTTGACCTTATTCTCCCATCTCTCTTCCTGTGCCTGTATTTGTAATTAAATGTTTTTCAATCTAGAGCAAGTATTCCCCAGACATCCTTGCATATAACTTGTCTCTCCTCAGCCAACCAGCCTTGTAATTTGCTTTCCCACTGCTTGCCTGGAGCACATGACTATTGTTCCATATTGTAACCACCTAAGTGGCAAATTTCACAAATTTGTGATAGCTGCACATGTAGCATATTTCATTTTTATGTCCTCTCGTCTAAAAAGCTCAGTTCTGCCAGTGTTTAATTTTGCCTTCTTTTCCTCATTAGTTTTAAAATAATTTTACACTATGTCAAATAAACATATGAATAAATATCTGTAATTAAATGGCTTAATACAGGATAAAGCTGGTATACTTTGTAGTTACTTGGTCCAATAGAAAAACTGGAAAATCTCTTGATCATTCAAAAACCCTATAGTGTATATATATCTCCCATCAGGAAGATCTCTAGCATCCTGAATGTATATCATTGTATATCAAGAGCCGTTGTGGTGCAGTGCTTAGAATGCAGCACTGCAGGCTACTTATGCTGACTGCCGGCTGCCAGCAGTTCAGCAGTTCGAGTCTCACTGGATCAAGGTTGACTCAGTCTTTCATCCTTCCGAGCTCAGTAAAATGAGAACCCAGATTGTTGGGGGCAATATGCTGATGCTGTAAAACCACTTGGAGAGGGCTGTAAAGCACTATGAAGCGGTATATACAGTATTTTTCGGAGTATAAGATGCACCGGAGTATAAGATACACCTACCTTTTATTGTGACGAAAAAGCCTCTGCCTCTGCCTCTGCCTCTGCCTCTGAGCAATTTTGCCTTGTTACAGCAAACAGCCTGCTTTACTTTCATTTTCGTTTTCAGCGTAGCTTGATTAGCCCAAGGGAAAAAAAATCTGCTCCAGCAATTTACCTCTTTGCAGCAAGCAGCAGAGCCCTGCGCAAAACAGCTGAGAGCAAATCAGCTGAGAGTTGGGAGGCCGATCCAATCAACTTATGCTAATTAGGCTGTGCTGAAGCTGAAAGGAGCTGTTTTTTCTTGCTGTTTGCTTGCAAGGAGGTAACTGCTACGAGGCAGAGGCCAAAGGGTGGGGGCCAGTGGGTGGGCAGGGCTACATTTGGTGTATAAGACGCACCTAAATTTTCCCCCCCTTTTATGGGGGGAAAAGGTGCGTCTTATACTCCAAAAAATACAGTAAGTGCTATTGCTATTGTAATGGATGCATGTTGTATTTGGAAATATATGAGCAATAGTATGTTGGCTTCAAGATAATTTTGGGTTATCCCAGCTTGCATAGAATAGCTTGACTGTGTTTGGGATAAAGCACAGGGTTGTGGTCATGCTAGGCAAAAACACTCTTAATATTAGCAGGAAATGCTTCATGAACCCAGTATGCTACTTCTGTGCCATTCTAAAAAAAAAGTTACCTTGATTAACCAGTCATTATAGGTGACAGAGGGTAATAGCTGATTATGACCAAGGCGTATAAAAGAGGAGTATATGATAACAAGCTTGAATTAATGAATTATGTGAAAGAAACAAAAAAATAAGTGTTTCTGTATTTGTGATATTAGGAAAAATGGTAAGGATATAATACATCTGAATAAACTTCTCACCTTGTGGAGTGGAATTGATGGTTATAAGCCAAGTGATAAAGGTATTGGTTTTAATTATGGATAAAGGAGCTTAGATATACAGTATGTTAGAAAATACATTTGGGCTATTTAAGTGGTTAATATGTATGTAGGAAAGTAGGAATCCACAGGATGGTGATGGTTTCATATTATTCTACAGTAAGTGGAAGAACCAAAATGGACTTTTGAAAAACTGCAATATTTGGAGTCAGTGTAAGTTTCAATATATTTATTTCCACATATTTGGAAATATTTTTGGGTATATAATGCTTGGGTATTTAATGCTTGGAATCTATATACTGTATATATAAAAGCGAAAACCACTCACGCATTAATCACGAAATCTCCAGAACCGTAAAGCCTACAAACCTGAAATTTGCCACATATATTCCTCTTGGCTTCTAGGTACTCACTAAGAAAGGATTTTTCGAAATGACCATCAGAGCATTAGTATTTCCTATATTATTATAACATGCTCTGATGCTAATTAGTTAGATGTTTTACTCCCACTCCCAACTTGAAAATAACTCTGGAGAGAATGGGATAGCATAGGACAGGCTTCTGTGGGGCAAGTCTCATGGAGAGAAGGGGCTAGAAAGCCTGAGGGAAAGAAGGGGATAGGATAGGAGACGTTTCTGTGGGGCAAGGCTGAGGGAGAGAAGGGGAGAGGAGAGGTTTCTGTGGGTCCAGCCTGAGGGAGAGAAGTGGATAGGATAGGATCTATGGGGCCAGCCTGAGGGAGAGAAAGGGATAGAGAGGAGAGTCTTCTGTGGGGCTAGCCTGAGAGAGAGAAGGGGAGAGGAGAGGCCTAAACATTAATAACTACTTTATTAATGTTACATTAGTAACTACTCATTCATTTTCAAACTCTTAAGTGTCGATTTCACATAGTTTCATAGTGGAGCATGGGTAATCAGCTAGTATTTAATATAATCACTAGAAATATCAAATCCTATCTCTTTACATAGAGATGGGATTTGATACAGTATATTGAACTGATATATTAGGACTCAGGAGAAGCAAATTAGATTTATTCCATTTTATCCTATAGCCAGAATATTCTCCAAAATACTATACAACCTTTAGGCAAAGTAGAATATTGATCCAAATTTGCCAAAATATCAGCAGCATGCAGAAATAATTTATACTCACACCCTTCCAAAGTAATACCCTTAATATTTTTTAAAATGCCTTACATATGTAGGTTCAGGAAACTCACTTGATAAAGGATAAGTCTACAGCCCTCTATACCCTACGATGGGCAAATATATTAAACTGGCATATATTGCTGAGACCTGGTTGGCTAACAACAAAAATATAGCCCTGTCAAAATTTGCCTTTCCAGACTTCCCAGTCGAAAGCTAGGGAAGAGTGGTTGTTATGATGGTATAGGAGACCTTTGATCTGACAAACCTGTGCAAGTAAATGTACATGGAATGGGAAATAGGCATAAACTAGAATTACTACTGGAATACTGATTGCCTAGAAATCTCTAGGAGCTCTTGGATATTGTCAGAACTTCCAGGATGGACAGCCTTGGAGAACTTCAAATCTTGCCCTGGGGAGAGAGGGCTGGAGTGGTTTGTACATGATGGCTTTGGGCTTGCTCCATATAATTTTGGCCTTAGTGCATATGGGTAGGCACATGCTAGATCTAGTCTTTCCTTCTGTGAATATGAGAAATAAACTGGAGATAGAGGACATTGATATCTATCCTTTACTGTAGTTAAATCACTTCTTCATCAAACCGCCTTACAGATACTTCCGACCTCTATAAAAGTAGAAGACCGTTAAAAGTAGAAGTGTAATGATGCCAGTATAAGTTAAAACATGGTATTTCCTTTGTTCTTTTCTTATTTCATGTCTTTCATATCTTTTGCTCATAATTTCTTATTCCTGTTCTATACTTTGCATTATGTTGAGTGAGCAGTATGATGAGTACAATATGTCTAAAAAAGCTTAAAACGAGATTTCCCACAAGTGCTGCATGGAGGATGTTATGTCTGTCACATAGAGTGATATTTTTAAACAAATGTGTGCCACTTTTTCCTTTTATCGTTCAGATAACTGAATTTTTATATTCCGATTGTTGATGACTTAAGACTTAAAGTCTTAAATAGACCTTAAATTATATGAATATCAACACCTAGAATTCTGCATGTTGGCTGGAGTATTCTGGGAATTGAGGCCCACACATCTTCAAACAGTTGAGGTTGAGGAACATTGTTGTAACCTATCATGTTGAATGGTAAAAAAGTATTCCTTAATGAGGAGCTCTGCTTCTTTTTAATGATCTCTCACCTTTAACAGTTTTGTTTACTGTGAAGCCTTGTAGGTCTAATTCGTTTAACACAGACTAACTATTCCTGTTTGCTCTGATTGTAATCCTTTGTAGCCAAATAGAAATCTGATAATGTAAAATATTAAATCTTAGGAAGATAAGATGAATTCTATTTTCAGAATATTTTTTCTGAAATAGAAATATTAATATGTTAAAATTATTAATTTTAAATTAAATTATTAAAAATAATAGTTACCATCCAATTCTGAAGTAAAGTAAATAAAAACAGAACAAAATAAAAACAGAAATTAAAATGTTTCTGCCATCATGCATTGTGTCCTAGCCAAAATATTGATCCAATTGCCAAGTCTGATGCAGCAGAGTTGATAATCAAGATATTACTACATAAAATAATGTTGGAAAATTGACAAAACTGCTGTTTAATTTTTCGTGGTAACTGGAATAAAATCAAAAGCAAACCACAATTATTTAATATTTTTTCTGATATATGTTATAGGCTACTGCTGAAGTAGACTTACCAGAAATTGGCAAAGAAGACCGGGGAAATTATTCAAGAAGAAAGCTAGTCTCCAACTGGCACCGTTATGAAGAAAGTGAGAAAGAAACACAAAATGGCAGTGGTGAATCTCAGCGTGGGACAGATTTCAGTGTACTGCTTAGCTCAGCAGGTAAGAAAGAAGAATCATAAGCAGTAGTCAATTTCTATTGACTATTTGTCTTCAATTTGTCTTAGAGTAATGCATATTTGTCTTATAATAATGACATTTGGAATATTCCTGTGTTTGTTAATTTATTAGTTAAAAACCCATTGCAAATTTAGAAGTTTTGGCCGATCTTTTTAGGAAAAAGGTTAGGAACCCAAAAAATGACTTTAGATCAGATTTAGTTTGTAAGAATAACCTTAGGAGACAAGTGGAAAAGCCTCAGCCAGGCAATGATTAGTCAAGAGACAAACTACAGAAGGAATGGGGATGGAGAAAGGATCTCAGAAGGTATTCTCCCAGGCAGTAAAGTCAGAGGAGGGAAGAAATGCTCACAGACTTGCAAGGCTTTGTTACTATGACCCAGCAATAAAGGTAAAATTAGTACTCATAGGTTTTGTTGTTGTTAATTTCCTGTCTGGACTTCCTCAAAGGGCTGACTGTCCAGCGGCTCATTTATGTTGGCATAATATAAACAGTATTTTTAGAAGATAATATATAGGCCTTTAATTGCTGCTTCTGATCTGTTAAGCACTGATCATTCTTCTCTTAATTGCTAAGGCAAAATCACACATAACAGTAAGTACTGGCAACTGTACTTGTTTTGCAACTGCAGTCGAGACCAGCAACGTACTAGTTAAATGAAGTGGTTACTAAGTGAAGAAAAATCACAGGACTGTGATTGTGCTTACAATTTTACACAGGACAGCACATATTCACTAACTGTAATAGTGAATATATGACTGAGAACGAGATGCTGTAAGAGTTGTAAATGTGGGCATTGATTGCCAAGTTACTTTTTCATCATCATTGTAACTGTGAATGATCACTGTCTCTAAGGCAATCACTAAGTGAGGATGACCTATAGCATTTAGGGACAAGACCACTTTTTTTTTTTTAAATAGCCATATAAATACTCAAGATGTTTATACAGAGTATGATCTAAATTAGTCAACAACCAGTTTCATTGACTATTCAAGAAAAATAGACAAAGCAGGCAACTCCCCTTTTTATTTTAGATTTGGGAAGAGAGGGTTTTGGGGGATATTTCATATGCTATTTTTATTGAATTGTCAGTATTGCCATTGCTGTTGTCATGATTATTATTTATTCCTATTATTATCAACAGTGTGGCCTTATCCTTGCCACTGATTCCACTGAGAGTATTCTGTACTAGATAGATAGAGTAGCTTGGGCAAAAATGTACAAGTACAGCAATAGAGGTTTCAGTGAAGAGGTTTCTTTTCAAGTGACCTAGAAACTGAGTTGAAACAAGAGAAGGAAATATGAGTTCTCTGCCCCTATTTTAGTTGTATTGATCGTGACTGTTTAACTTGGAGAAATGTTTCAGTGCAGTGCAAAGTGGATTGAACCAGCTCTATAACACTTTTGAGTATGCTCTTAGCTATAAGAGAGAGCGACTTTTTATAGTACTTTTTAATCAGATATTTGCTGTAAGGTTAAGCCGTTTCAGCTTTCTGTGTGGGCAGAAAGTATGTTTCTAGGTTATGAGAATGTCTCTGTTTTTTTTTTTAAATCTTCATGAATGCTTGGTTGGAAATAATTTTTGATCTTTCCCCTGGTGTTGTGGTAGTATAGTACTTTAAAAAAATGATTCCATTGTTTTGCCTTGGCATATTTTTGTAGTTGTGGTTTGCTGCCACTAAGGAAACCAACTATTAAATAAATTGCCTGATGTATTTTCTTTGTTTGATGTCTTTAGTCTGCTTCTCTAGGTACCATTATGTTTACACAAATTCTTCTCTAATAATAATGATATCATATGGATTTGGCTTATACATTTTGGAGTTGCAAAATTAATTCTCCTCACATATCCTTTTGCTTTGGGCCGGAATAATAGTGAAAATGAATTTTTGCTGTGGGAGTCAAGGACAATGTGGACAGTTTTCCATAAATTAATTCAAAAGAAAACAATGCATATTTATTGTGTGTGATGGGTGAAGGCAAGGGGATAGTGATAATATCAGAGGTGAAATAGGAGGATTATAATCTTGCTTATTCTTTCATGATTTTCTGGTATGATAATAAAATACAAAGAATATTTAAAGAAATGATGGTAATCTATATACCTTGTTTTAGTAACCTACACCCGCTTTACATATGGTTTAGTTATCATATATTAGTTCAAAATATAGTAATAAAGGAAAAACCAGCTTGAAATGGAACAAATGATGGAGTTCTGCTCCATTATTTCAAGGAGGAGAGGGATAAGCATGATAGATCTGACCTCTTTGATTTTTTCCGCCCACATTTGGTAGGTGAATGTTTGCAGTAGACCTTTTCTATCCATGGAGGTTCTCTGTACAGACCAATTTGGTGTAGTGGTAAAGATGCTAGTCTAGGAACCTGTAACTTCACATTGTTGTGAGCAAAGGATAGTGTCAATACTTGAAGGATATAGAAGAAAAAGCTGATAAAAAACCCACATGGAGCTGGTTTACAATCAGGAGATTTAAAGAAAGAAAGTGAAGGCTTTATTTTAGCGGTTTAGGAACAAGCTTTGCAAACTAATTGCATGAAGGTGAAAATTCAACATGTAACAAACAACAGCAAATGTTACTTTTGAAACAAAAAGAATAAAACAACTCACCATTTGATTGGCTGGAGCAAAATTTCACAGTCTGATTACAAGGAGCTTCATGACCGAGTTGCCAAAATTATTCGTTAGAATAAAACTTTGGGACCATCAATAGCAATAGCACTTCGACTTATATGCTGTTTCATAGTGCTTTACAGCCCTCTCTCAGCAGTTTACAGAGTTAGCATAGTGTGCCCAACAATTTGGGTCCTCATTTTATTGACCTCGGAAGGATGGAAGGCTGAGTCAACCTTGAGCCATTCAGAATCAAACTCCTGGAGTGAGCAGGTGAGTTAGCCTGCAGTACTGAATTCTAAGCACTGTGCCATCATGGCTTTCCTTCTCAAGCTGAGAAGGTTTTGGAAAATGAGCCGGTTATGATGGTACAGGACTTTAAGATACAAACAGACATCTTGTTTAAAACATGCCCTATATTGATAGAACATGCCAATTATTAAAAAGAAGAAAACATGGTTCATTGATGTTACTTTTCTAGGTGAAGTTAGAATCGAGGAAAAACAATTGAAAAAATTATGAAATACTGGAAATTGCAGATAGAAGTTAAATGCTTATGAAAAAGAAATTCATTGTTACACCAGTTGTGATTAGAGTCTTTGAAGAGATACCTAAATGACTTCCTTGATATCCAGAAATACTGAAATTATCAGACCTGAACAACCTAGTTTTTTTAAAAAAGCACCCTTTTTGGAACTGCCTATACTTTTCGATAATTCTTAGGTTCTTAGTTAAGACTTGAAATATTAAGTTTACTCTAGTCTTAGACTGTGAATCTAATGGTAGATTACCCACACACAATACAGAAAAATCGAGATTTTCACTTTGTGTGAAATTTCCCATAAATGGAGAAACTCTCAATTGCAGATGTTCATCGTCTATGAATGGAAGGAAATAAGCACAAAATAAGGCTAGTATATCAACTGAACTGAAGTAGAAGTCTAAGCATATTATCTGGAGGCATGAGCCCCTGAACTTAATTGGATGTGCTACAGAGTAAGCATGCATAGGTTTCCTTGTGTTTGCAGCCCATCACAACAGCCTCTATCGACTTGTTTCTTTTTTACAAAGAGAAAAGAAAAATTGCTTCATGCCCTTCTTCCACTGTTTCCACTGCAGTTTACTAAATTGCTAAATTGATCCATCCCCAGCAGGGCAAAAACCTATACGTATTTATTCAACAAGTAAAAAAACCACTTAATCCAGTGGTTCTTACTACAGAGTAAAGATGCTTGCTGCGCCCAAATGTCTGTAATCTGTTTTGTGGGGGCTTATATCCTTTTTCTTCTATGTATAATCTAGTTTTGGAGTAGGAGAGTGCCCTGAATTTAAAGCTATCCTCTTTAAATCTTTCAGGTCGCTGATTAATTTATTCATGCAGTTTATATAGCCTTCCTATCTCATTTTTATGTGACCTTTCCCACATAGATAATCCAACTCATTGGTTTTATCAGATTGATGAAAGAGTAAGCAGTTCTATATCAATAAAGACTGATCAGCACATGCTAAGAAATCACAAGTTTCATGTAACAGCAGGTTCCCCTTGTGATTTCCACGTCTACATCTATAGTTTTAATTTAATGGGAACATGAAATGTCAACAATTACTATTTATTTTAATGAAGATCTGATATGAATTTTTTTCTCCAGATTAATAGATATGTTAATGCTTATTACATGATTACTTGTCAGGTCCATTTCTGTTCAAGAAATTGAAGCAAACACATGTTACGGTTTTCCTTGCTTTTGAAGGAAAAAGATCACAGATCTTTTTTCCTTGCTTTTGAAGGAAAAAGAAAGGGGGAGTGGAAATGAAAGAAAATGTCATGTGCCGATAGGAATTTCAGTTTCTGGAAATCCAATGCTATGTATTTTGAACAAATCTTTATCAAGAGTGTTACAAAATAAAAGCTAGACTTTCACGAGGTTTTTTGTTAAAAAGGTTTGTTAAGAAGTTTGGCCACAGAAATTGTCATGGTTTTCTGAGACCCTGGGGGAATTTCTCGATACTTTTAATGGACAGCTTTGTTTCAGATATTTATTCTATCAATTTTTACAAATTCTGCATTTATAAATTCCTATCCTGCAAGATGATCTGGACTCTTTGAGGAAATGAAGATTGATATGGCTGCTTAGAGTGATATTCTGTAAGATAGGCAGCTATATATAAAAATGATTGATAAATAAATACAATTACATGGTGGCACAGTGGTTAGAATGTAGTACTTCAGGCTACTTCTGCTGACTGCAGGCTGACTGCAGTTTGACAGTTCAATTCTGGATGGCTCAGATGGTTGGGGGCAATATGCTGACTCTGTAAACTGCTTAGAGAGAGAGAGGGCTGTGAAGCGGTATATAAATGTCAGTGCTATTGCTATTGCTATAAGACACTATGATTTTATTTATAAAATATATAAGACACCCCTCTCCCCTCAATCTCAAAGTTTCTAGGTGGTGTATGAGACAAGCAGCAATCCTAAAGCCTTCTAGAAAAGATAGAGTTGTAAAAGCTCGGGGACTGTAGAGAACTATGGAAATTACCGGGAAGCCAATATTCACAAACCTTTACATAAACAAAAGGACAGAAGCATTTCTTAAGTTTTGGGAAGAAAGATAGTTTTATGGAGAGATTCAGGCCGGCTCTTTTCTACCTCATTGGTGTTAAGAGGGACAAGAGAATACTGATTTACAAATCTTACATACTTACAGATAACCAGGTCTTTAGCCATATCTTTATAAACAAAACTCTGAATTATGCTCAGTAATGTACTCATAATCAATACAACTCCTATGGCAAAAGCATTATGTGGCAGAAATAAGACTGCCCAGTTTTCATATGTTCAATTGCAGTTTGCACCAACATACAAATAAAGTAAATAAAAATAATATAATTCAAGAGCATTAATTGTATCTGGTAATGGTCCTGCAGTGGTAAAAATGCTGTACATTATTTAAAACAAACTAACCATTACAAATTAAACCTCTATATTTTGTTTTCAGTTTTGCAAACTACATATGTTTCAGATGTTTTTCATTCCAATTTTAGATTATACAACTGACTAAAGCAAGGAAGAAATGCCAGATTTTCATTTTCAGCATATGCAGTAGAAAATCATTTATCACAGGGCATTTGAAAATAGTTTGATGATGACAATGATTATGTGCTGTCAAGTTGGTATCAACTCTTAGCAAACACATAGATTTTCTCCATGAGAAGATAGTTAAATATAAACAACAAAGAAATTTATAGACAAGGATAAGAACATGTTGCAAAGCAGATTGTTATAAGAAAATTCTTGTATAGAGTGAGGGAAGAATGCAGAGTTCTTTTGATAAAAGCAATGATCTAATTGCTTAAATTATATATTTCAAACTGCGAGGAGTTATACATTATTCATAAATATTTTTAATATTTTAATTAAAAAAGCAAAGGCATACAAACATTACCATTTGTGTTATGAAATATTTTTCAACAATACAATTGAATAAACTATGGTAATTTTAAAAAGTAAATGATTAAATGCTAAATAGTGTTTTGAAGTAATTTTTCCTCTCTTATTGGTCATGTTCAATTCTACTTAAGATTTTTCTGAAATACATACTCCAATACATTTACTTAGGATCTGCTTCTTAATACATGTATTTAGGACAATGGCTATATTCCAATCCCTAAAAATATTATTTTATTTATTATAGTATATAACTGTATTAAATATATTTATATTTGATAAATATAATTATATTTAATAAATATAATATTTATTATAAAATAAATATTTATTTTCTAAAACTCCAACTTCTATTTATTTTTCCACATAGATGCAGGACAAAACTTGTTGGATTTTTGTGAAAGCTGTTCATTTTTCAATTAAAACGTAGAGAATTTATTGGCTGTTTCTTTACCAAACCTTCAGGATTTGTACTTTCTGCTGAGAATGTGAGATTATATATTTTGGTTTCTTAGCTTTGCCTCTTATCTCTTGAGAATTAAATAGACTCTGCAAGCTTTGACATAAGAAATAACTTAAGAGTCTTGACATTATGAGAGGCCACAAATATCTTTGTGTTTCAGTATTAATATCAAAAGTATAGATACTTCAGTTCTCATATACTAAATATGTATGCCATTATATAATTCTTATGCAGTGGAGATATAGGGCTAGATTTTGTTTATGTACATTTATACCAATCATAGCACCTCGTGACAAAAATAATAGTAATTGCCAGTAAGAAATACAAAAAAGTCTGTAAAGTGGATGTTGTAGTATCTGGAGACAACAGAATAGAAGCAAAAGAAATGGAGAAAAACACAAAATACAAACACCGCTACACAGGAATAGAACAACTGTGGCAAAAGAAAGCAAAGACAGCACACGAAACATCCCAAAATATCTGCAGCACCACTTAAACATCATTTGTATTGACAAAAATCCCATTGGTTAATTGTAAAAGTCAGCTTACAACCTGTGACAATATGTTTAACACCATTAAACAACAATATCTGTCTATTGCAGATCCTCGGGAAGGATTCAGTAAGTGGAATCTATACATCTGGCTGATTATATCACCAACCATTATTCATCAATATCGATTGATTTTTAAAGTTGTGTTAATGTTTAGAAGCAGGGCAGCTAGATTTTGATGCTTAAGCACAGGCTTAATTTGAAGGTAGCCCTTGCAAGAGTAAAGTCATGAAATAATTCAAAATTATTTTTTAAGCAAACTAGATTCTATACTTTTATTTTGGGCATCCTTTGAAGCTTAACAAACACAAGAGAAGCCATAATACTAATAGTATAACATAAGATTTTCCCCAAGTGATTGACCCAAAATAATTCAGCTCTATGATTGATCTAAGTGATAATTCTACCCAAGTTGAGTACTACATTATAGTATACTAATATTATGTTACTGTTTTACTGTGGCTCTCAAATTAGAATGCACAAACATCAGCCTAAAACAATGCACAGAAAGGAAAGGTTTTCCATAATTTTTAGAAAGCATCCTTTTTTATTTCATGGCATAGATTCACATTACTATTTTTAATGCTTTTATCATTTTCAGCTATATGAATTGTGGATGAAATACCATCTTATTTTTTGTCTTTTATGTAATATATTTGGGAATTTGGGACCAACCAGCATGCTATGCAAATTGTGTTTTAATGTATTATGTCTTCAAATAAAATATGAATACCGTATTTATCGGCGTATAACACGCACTTTTCCCCCCTGAAAATAGGGGGCAAATGATGTGTGCGTGTTATACGCCGATATAATGTTAAGAAGGGGGGGGAGTGCAAACAGCAGCTACCTCGAGCAAGCCACAGGGCTCCGAGTTGTTGGAGAAGCGGGAGCAATAGCAGCCTGGACTGCGCTTTCAGCGGGCAAACAAAGCTGCCTCTGCCACGAGGAACTTTGGAGAGAGAGGGAGGGACTGGCTGTGGCCGTTCTCGCCAGCTAAGAGACAGGCTGCTCCCACAGCTGCCCCCGCCCCCGCCCTCTCTCTCCAAAGTTCCTCACGGCAGAGGCAGCGTTGCTTGCCTGCTGAAAGCGCAGCTGCCGCTTCTCCAACCACTCGGAGCCCTGCATAATAGCGCTGCGGCTTGCTCGTGGTAACTGTCATTTAGACTCCCCCCCCCTTCCTCCTCCTTGAGTTCGAGCCTCGCGGCGTGGCCGAGGCGGGGTGGGATAATAGCTGCACGGATCCTCCGGTGCCATGTGTGTCCCGTGCGCTGCAATGATGAAGCGCTTTGCCAAGGAAAGCAAAGTCTCAGGCTGCTCCTGGAGCAGCCAGGAGAAGGAGA
>WNWU01000001.1:43596164-43630464 GCA_012654045.1 Ptyas mucosa
GAGACTTTGCTTTCCCCACCGGTAGGCTTCCATGAGTGAGAAGCTGTGCTCTCCTCCGGTCCTCCTGAGGCGCCTCGCCTCCCCGCTGGCAGCTTCTCCTTCTCCTGGCTGCTCCAGGAGCAGCCTGAGACTTTGCTTTCCCCACCGGTAGGCCTCCATGAGTTTTATTTGAAATTTAAGTTTTTTTCCTGAAATTTCCCTCTTAAAATGAAGGTGCGTGTTATACGCCTGTGCGTGTTATACGCCGATAAATACGGTAGCAGTTGATGGTATGAATAAAATATATCTGATTTTGTAAGCAGCTCTGCACAGTTCAAACAATATACTAGCTATATAAATTCATTGATTTTGTTATCTTGTCAAAATTCAGGAACTCCCAAATGGGTAATAATTTAAAATAATTTTATTTATGTTCACTTGTGTCTGATTTTCAAAGACTGCTTAGAAAACTCCCTGCAGTTTTTCTAGTAAAGTTTTTCAGAAGGGGTTTGTCATTGCCTCTTTCCTAGGGTTGAGGCAAAGTGACCAGCCCAAAGTTACCCAGCTGGCTTTATGCCTAAGGCAGGATTAGAACACATGATGTCCTAGTTTCTAGCCTGATGCTTTAACCACTACATCAAACTGGCTCTTTAAATAATTACATTTATTATAAAAGAAACAGTAATTTCCTCTGCAGAGCAAGAATCAATTCAGATGGCCAGTTTTTTAAAGTGGCCATGTGCCCACCAAGGATGATAACCTGGGTTTTTTTTTAAAAAAAATTAAAATCCTACTTTCATGATGTTTTTAAATAACTCAAAGTGGGGAACATACCCAAGACTCCTTCGTTTTCCTATTTTCTCCACAACAACAACCCTCTGATGTAAGTTGGACTGAGAGTGAGTGACTGGCCCAAAGTCATGTAACCAGTTTTGATGCCTAAGATGGAACTAGAACTCACAGTCTCCTGGTTTCTAACCTGGTGCCTTAACCACTGGATCAAACTGTCTCTCCTCTGAAAAGCAAACACATAACAAATAAATACAAAACACTCAGGCTTCATACTAGGTTTTGGAAAAAGTTTTATTACATTGTATTCAGCATTCCACCACATCAAAACGATAAGCCTTTAAGATTATGATTTTGGAATGTACTTCACTTCAACCCTAATGCCCTTTCCAGTGTGCCTCATCTTCTTCTTCATCATCTTCTTCATCTTCATGCTTCATCTTCTGTGTATGATTCACTTGGGCCAAAAGAATTGTTTCCAAATAAACATACATTGAAACCCTAATGTAACCAAGTGAAATATTTTATTTAGCATTCCTCAGTGGGTATATGTGTGTGCACATAATACATAACTCCGTGGTGGGCTGCAACCGGTTTAACAACTGGTTTTATGAGCACACGTGAGCTTCACGTGCACACCTCTAATCCTTGCGTGCAGCATTCAAAATACAACAATTTGAAGCCCAGCTGCTTACCTTCTAAGGCAGCCCCGGTAAGTAGAACAGTGAAGGCGCGGAAATCAGCTGTGCTGTGTGAATCAGCTGAGCCAGAAAGAAGGAAATATATGACAGGATAGGGTAGGGGTGGGTGGGTGGTGCCAGCTGATTGTCTGAACTACCAGTTCACCCAAACCTGTCTGAACTGGCAGCAGCCCACCATTGACATAACCGAATACATACAGAAAGATCTATTGTGTAAGAAGCAAACATCTTTTGGACATTTCGACTCATTGGCAAAACATTTCAGTCATGCTTAATTGGCTATTTGGCTAAAATTGCTGAAATTCATTATTGTATTTCTTTGGGATTTAAAATGAAAAAAACTTGATCTATGTTTAGGCTTCAAATAGTCTTGACTAAACTGCATTAACCCTGGTAAACCAGAATTTATTTGACTTGAGAAAAATTTAGGAGTACACAGAGATAGAAAAAATTACTGCAATTCCTGAAGGTAGAAAATATATTGTGAAATGATTTAGGTGATTTCCATAGTTTTATGAACAAAAGCATTATTTTCTTACAAAATCAATCAGGTCCCTTTAATACAGCATATACCAAGATATTAGCCATTTATAAGAAAAAAAATCAGAAATTGGCAATTGTAGGCTGGATAACCATCTGTTCAACATTTGCTTTCTAAAAGTTCCCAACATTACATACTTTCTTCTTTATCAAGCAAGCTGTTCCTTTTTTATACATTTGTTGTGCTAAAAGCAGGAAATGTCAAAAAAAATTGGCACTTAAAACTGAATTTGGAAGTCCTGTGATTTCAAAGAATGTATATCTTTACTATTTATTTTAGCAGATTAGATTGCTATCTTGCATTAAATGACATACATGATTGGCTGAAAATGCTAGGAACTAACTTTAATAATATTATACTTTATGCCTATGTCTATAATTAAATTACATCATAGAAATCTGTTATTAATTTGATCATTTGTCTTCCAGAATTTGTTTTACTATCTGATCATGAGGAGAGGAGATATATAACTGGAATGATCAATGCCATGACATATTAGATTGATGTGATCCTTAAATAAAAGTATTGTTTTGAAAAAAAATGGCTGTTATTCATAGTTACTGCATTTTAGGTGATAAGAATAGACCAAAAAGTGCCAACTGATTCATTGTTTCGTTAAAGAGCTGTCTCATAATTTTAAGCATGTACTATAATAGGCTCAGTTTAATAGTCTGAAAGATAAGCATAGCCCTTTCTGGAGCTTAGAGGATATCTGTTTAGGTGTCACTCTGAATTTTTCCTTCAGAATGAATTTATTACTATAACTAGCCTGGTGTTTTCTTTTCTTCTTAAGTCTGGTTGTTAATGTTCTTAGCTTTCTGCCAATTTACTGTTATCAGCATGTCAGAATAAAGCATAAAAATACTTAATTGCAACAGTATTTATGATAAATCATTCATAATTTTTGTTGCCATTTGCTTTTATTTTAAATATTTATTCTTTAGATCATATGCCTATTTTGGTTAATTTCCCCAGTAGAGACTTGGAACGACTTCTAGAGCCATCCAGCCATTGTTACTGTCAAAGTGATAGTAACGGGGTCATGTCAACTGGCTGAATGATTTTGTGAAGGTTCTAGAAGTTACAAGTGGGGCAAAGCTTTTAGTTTCAGGAAGCCTTAAAGTCCAATTATAATACTTTTAGACAAAAAAATTGATGCCTTCTAAATTCAAGAAAAAGACATACAGTCAGCTTTACCCATGCTGTCGCTCTCAATTGCATGGCATCCCCTTAGGGAAGAATTGCATCCACATATAGTAGATACTTATCAAATCCTTAATTTGAAAGTGCTACAAATAATCAGATTTTTTCATAAACTAAAATGTTGAAAGCATGTGCCAAAGGAAGGTCATCTGATTCACCTCCTTTTAAAGGTTGAAAATGAGTCAGTCAAATTTGTCCTCTTTTTTTCCTGAGAGCCTTCAGAAATTCTTATTTCTTTTAAATAACAGCATCAATCATCAGAAACTTATTCTTCTGCAGTGTATATCTAGAAAGTACTCAGTACTTCATAATTTTTACTGAAACTATTCTTTGTATATTTTTTTACTATATTCCTTATATTTTGTCTTATTTATATTTCTTCTAATAGTGCATTTGGCTTAACACTAATCTTCAGCTAAAAACCAAAATATATTAGTTGTTTTGTTTTTTTTAAATTTGATTTATATGCCGCCCTTCTCTGGAGACTCTGGGCGGCTTACAATGTGTTTAGGCACATCCATTTGTGGGTATTAGAAAAAAATGAAATGGAATCAGAACTATTTCTTCAAAGTTACACCCCTTTTTTATGCGTGCCTACACTGAGCATGCTTACAAAACAATGGTGGGTTGCTACTGGTTCGCCCCAGTTCAGGCGAACCAGTAGCAGCGGTGGTGGGAGGCTCTGCCCACCTGCCTGGACATCATCAAATACAATCTGTATTTGAAGTGGTGCACGAGCGAACCAGTAGCAAAGGTAAGTGAAACCCACCCCTGTTGCAAAATAATGGGCCTTGCCCAATCATGATTACCATCCTAATTTTTCTGACTCTCCCAGGAGATGTTACTGCTTATGTTCCCCTTTCTAACCCTAATGTTAGATATGTTAGTAATCTTAACTGCCATTAATGATTTTTTGGCATCAAGTATTAAGTTTCTGGCATGTTGATGTTGTATAAGCATTTGTAGTCATTCCTCATGATTAATACCTGAGCATATCTACATATTGCTTTGGTTCTCAATTATACGTCTGATTCATGGCATAGTACCAAATAAGCCTATATAATATGTCTAACTGCTTTCTGTTAGCCAAGGAATATTTTTTAGGATCCTCTTTCCTAAAAGTTTCTATAGATCCTGCACAGAAACAAAATGGCAAATGTTCCCTCTTATAAACCATTATAATGCAGTGTTAGATTTGGGATACGTTGGAGAAAAAAGAAACTAGTGAAGTAAAAAAAAAATGGAAAACAAAGGAAGCATCTTTTCCATAGATAGGAAATTTCATTTCCCTGATTGGAGAGTAAAGTGCATAAGATTCTGAACAATGCTTAGATCCAAAAGCAGATTGGCAACCAGTGCAAGTGCATGGAGCAGTGCATGGAGCAGAGGTGTAATATCTGCTCATCTGGAGACATCTATAATTGCCATGCTGTTGCATTCTATACCAGCTGAAGAGAACTAGTTTCGTTTAATGGTTAAGCCTTCAGGCTATAAACATGGTGACTTTGAGTTCTAGTTCTGTCTTAGGCACAGTGCCAGCTGGGTGTTCTTAGGCCAGTTACTGTCTCTCAATCCTAAGCAGAACAAGACTGGCAAACCACTCCTAAAATCATATCAAGAAAACTTTGGGGACTTGTCTGGGCATTTGCCAGGAGTCAAACACACACACAAACACACAATAAGAACATCTTAAATACCTTTCCTAAATGTCTGTTGAAACAGAGTTATACACCATCCATAGTATTCTCCAATAGACAATAATATAGAAGGTAAGGATGACTGATAAATGTGGGTGTTAGATTTTTCTCTCTCTTAAATGTTTAAAATTCTGTATTAGGAGTAAACCCAGATGAATTCCTGGGAGCATCTTTTGAATAGACATGATAGGATTTTGCTGTTAGTATAATAATGACAGACAATCTGGATTAGATGTTTTAATATGCGTAATTCATTTATATGGGAGGCTGTTTACAATTCATTTCATTTTGTTTTTAAAATAAATAAAATGAGCAGTGAGCATAATTAAATTTAAATGATGAATTAATATGCAAATTAGACTTTATTAATCAAGCATTTTCACATTGTTCTACAATATGATCCTTTGTTATTATACATTTTAAAGGCACATTTTCTATCTATTTGTATTGATATATATGCAAATGTTGCAGTTCCCCTTTGCTGTCACATCTGCTAAAATTGAATCTAAATGCTTCAGTCTGGAACAAGGGAATTTTACTTTTCCTTAATGAGTATAATAGACTATGTGTAGCACAACTTGTTCTTACTACTGTTGAAAGAGCAAATATGATAAATTATTCAGTATGAATTCTGAAGTTGTGCTGAACACACTGTTGTGACCTGTGCTTGCCTAAGCAACTATGATTAAGAACCAAGCCTAGTTTACAGTAGGACTCCTCTAGTGTCACGTTGCTTGATTGTTTTACTACCACTTGTCCTCTCAGTCATACTAGACTTTAATTATTCATTCTACTTTCACACTATTTCCCTTTGCCAACCTCCTCTTCATCTTTGTAACCTTTGAATATCACTCTGCTGTTTCATTATTTAATTTTGAAAGAAATGAGATAATAAAAATGAAGACCAAATATTTCAGATGAGAGATCTAGCAATTAATATAGAAGAATTGACACATCAATATGATAAAAATTGGTAGAATAAATGTAATTTAATAACATTCATCTATGAAAATCTAACCCGAATGTTTTAAATTATTAAATGTATATAAGACATATAATTGAATGAGATGACTTTTGAAACTAAGAAAAGAAAACTCCATCAAAAGTTTTTAATTTACATAGGACAGGAACCATTGCAGTCAATGTTCGAGTTTACAGTAAAATCTTAAAACAGGCACTTCATGTAAAGCTATTCATCACATATGTGGTAATTATGGTTTTCAGTTATGTATCATTATTCAGGTTGATTGCACTTAAAATACAGTATGAATTTTTTGCTTTATATGTTCAGGATTTATTGCTGAATGCTGGTGTGTATAGTGCCAAGTCAAAAAGGGACATGGAATAGAAAATAGGTACAGACAGAAAGGAATATTTGTATCTCAGAGTTGAACTGTGGGGGCTTTGGTGACCTCTGAGCTTGGTGGTTTTCTTGCAGATAT
The DNA here is from genome assembly GCA_012654045.1 of Ptyas mucosa. Classification (NCBI taxonomy): domain Eukaryota; kingdom Metazoa; phylum Chordata; class Lepidosauria; order Squamata; family Colubridae; genus Ptyas; species Ptyas mucosa. The sequence continues at coordinate 43,602,517 of WNWU01000001.1, forward strand.
TTCATTACCAAACTAGGTAACATCATCACTTTGCAAGAAAACCACCAAGCTCAGGGAGCACCAAGGACCCCATAGAAAATAAATGAACATTAAAAATCATGCCTCTTTTTTCTTGAAGGCAGAGAGTTCTTCTGTAACTCTGAGATAGAGTACAGTGAAGATTAGTTGTGCTGGCAAACTTTGACCTGCCTAAGAACATAAGAAAAATCATTTTGTGTCATGTTAACCCTCAGTTTAATGGATGAGATAAAGAAGGGGTTCTGCAAAGACATTTATCCATCAAATAACAAATGATCTGAGAACTTCTCCCTACCTTCAAAAGGATTAAGCAGCTGCCCAAGTTATAAAGATTCAGGTGCTGCTTCTGCCATCAAAACCAATTGGACAACTACAAATAGATGCATCAAGGACAAGTAGCGGACGAGGAAAGAAGTGGGTGGTGTGGATCAGAGTCTGAAAAGACTTAAAACAAAGATTGCCCAGCATTCTAAGACCAGGCTAATGCAGAAGCCATAATAGTTTCCAGAGGCAACAAAGAGCCACAGAGATACAGTAAATAGCAGCCTAGACACCAGATGGTACCAACTCCGATGACCCTGTGGATCGACCAAATTGTCTGTTAAATCTGAAACCCACTAAACCAAAGTCTATTAAATCCATCAACTTACGCTATTTAAAATGCCTATTTCAAGAAGAACACTTTTTGTAGTACAATATCCACGTTAAGTTCATGAAGAAGCAATGATAATAAGTAATCGCTGAACGATGCAGAAGAGTGAAAAATAAAAATATCCAAAACCACTCATCATGGCTATATAGGAGGCTTTTTTTCTAATGCCTAAGTGGATGGCACATTTTTCTGCATGATCAACTTGCCCTGCAACAGCTGCCAGAAAGCAGCCAATATTTGGCACTGAATTAAGTGCTTCCAAAATAAAGCAGAAGTAGCAGTAACATTCACACTTTTGCATTTCAAAATGCCAACCAACCAAAGCTCAACATACCAAAGAAAGCACGTTTGTTTAGTTTTTACATTTAGCACTATCAGTCTAAAGTGTTGCTAATCAGCAGCACTAGGAACACTTGTGATATGTGCACTGCAAGTGTGGAAACTTGTGTCTGCTATTTTATTGGCTAATACTTGACGAATGAATGAAATCCTACCAATCCAATTGCAATTTAGAAAGCAAGCCATTCGTGCAGCTTTATTTTTGTCCTTAGGTCAGTAGAATCCACGTGTTTTTTTTTCTGAAGTAATGATACAACTCTCAGTGTACAGGTGTTTTATCCTGAGGTTGTAAAGTCTAAGGTTAGCTATTTCAAGCTTGAAACATTTGGCATACTCCTACTAGCACTCTGTTGCCACAGTAACTAGCTTGATGCCAATGGAATACTCACAAGTAGAGAGCAGACACAACATTATCCTCTCATTCATGTCCCTCAGCAACTACTGTTAAATAATAAGTTACAGAGTTGACTATTATTTTTAAGTAAGAGTTTTACAAGTCTGGTGTATTCCCTGGAAATTCTTACAATTGTGCCAATTCCCAAACAATAAATGGGGCTTTTACAAGTTTCAGTTCCCATTGTACTGTCCTTTCAGAAATAATAACTGCATTTTGGTGTGACAGCAGAATGAAGGAAAAACATTACAAAATAGAAAGGTTTGGCAGTTTGGGAAAATGAAAAAAAAAAGAAAAGCAAAACTACAATTATAGATATTCTATTCAGTTTACTGAGCATGATAAGCTCAGTGTATCTTATTCCTAATGCATATTTATCAAGAATTAATAAATAGATCTGAACCTTTTGTAATTTATAATTCTTGAATAATGATTACTGTATTTATATCTGAATTGTACTATTTTGACTCATTTCAATTTATTGTTTTTCTTGATCATTATGTGTATCAACTTTTCTATTTTATATATCTCAATCCTGAATCTGCATGATTTAATTATTTGTCAGGGGGTTGGACTGGATGACCTCCAAGGTCCCTTCCATCTCTGTTACTGTTAAACATGTTTCAGATTTAATTTTTTGAGTTATATCCTTTTCGATTGCACCATTAGGTCAAGGAACCAATATCAGGAGAATCAAAATTTCAGCTCCTTTTACTGGACCAATTCTACATTTTGATACGGGATGGTATTGCTAATAAATATTCGTAATGGAGCCCATCTTAGCTTCTTCTGTGCCTTTTTTAGAACAGCTAATTTTCTTAACTGAAAAAATTCAGTGCTGTGCTATGGCAACTGGTACTCTCTGCCTCCTCCCCCAGATATACTTATGATGTGAAACTGAGAAAAGAATGGAGAATAATAGTGAGAGAACATGCCCTTACGGAAGGACAATGCTAATTTTTAAAAAAACTGATAAATATAGTAGGAGTTGGGTTTGCTGCCTTTTGTCATCTAACCTAAATGACTGCCATTAATGTATCTACAGTATCATTGAGCGGTGTCTCTCTGGGTTGTCAAATGTAACTCAATACTGTGATTGCAATAAAATTATAGATAGATACGTTGTGCTATTTGACTTTCCATTTTTTACTAATCTAAAGCAAAATACCCACTGTAGTTCTGTCAACAAAGCCACATTAATGAAACGTTTTCCCAGGCTTCACCGTGTAATTGTTTTCAACAGGAGATGCTCATAAACATTGGATTTCACATCTGAGGTTCACTAAGATGTTCTATCAGACATTTTCAGCAAAACGCAGGTAAAATTTTAGATATTTAGGCACAGTTGTTTATTTAATATGATCACTAGCTAATGGTGTGTTGATAGTTTCTCCTAGCTGATCATTTCATAGGTTAATGGCCCAGGTTGATTATTTGATATTTTATTGTTAGATCTAATTAGGGCTAACATTATTAGGTGCAATGAACCAGCTGCAGAGTTGTAGATTAGGGCCAAGGCCTCACTATTTTCCTTCCATTTCTTCTCCAGGAGCGGGAACTTACTGAGCCCAATGAGAAGCAGTCAGCATGGCTTCTGGAATTGTATGTTGGCCTTACTCTGGAGTTTCTGGAAGCAAAACATCTGCCTAATTTGACTGTTTATCCTGATACCTTGTTCACAATCACTCAAACTGAGGCACCTTCAGTAAAGGAAACAACACAATTTTTTTTGGTGTGTACCAAACTTCCCTTTAAGGAATCCTCAGAGCAAGGTAGCCTGGTTGAAATGTCTGTAGGATTTGCCTCAGTGGTGAAATTCAATTTTTTCTACTACCCATTCTGTGAGCATGGTTTGGTGGGCGTGGTGTGGCTTGGTGGGCGTGGCAGGGGAAGGATACTGCAAAATCCCCATTCCCTCCCCACTCCTGGGGGAAGGATATTGTAAAATCTCCATTCCCACCCCACTCTGGGACCAGCCAGAGGTGGTATTTACTGTCTCCAAACTACTCAAAATTTCCGCTACCGGTTCTCCAGAACCTGTCAGAACCTGCTGGATTTAACCCCTGGTTTGTGTCTAATGACAGTCTTGCAATTGTCATACTTGCAGATGGAGTGACTGTCTTATGGATGGGTAGCTGGGATGACATTTGAGAGGAGAGATGTAGAGGAGTCAGGTCTCACATCAGGTATCGGATTCCTTTTGACTATTCTTGGAACTAATGTTCCAGCTAACAGCTGTAAGGAGAAGGGACTCGCCTTAGCATCTCAGGCTTTAAAAGTGACGGCTGAAGATTTGTTTTCAGACTTACAAGATTTTGTTAATGTAGCTTTGCATAAAATAGAAGTAGCTCATCTGGATAATAATCTATACAAGGTTGCAAAAGGATAATACAATTTCATTTAGTCTCTATAAGTAATACATTAGAGTACTGCCCTAGAATTTCACACCATTCAAAGAAGGGGAATACATATGTCTCACTATGAAATTATTTATTTTTCTGATTTCCCATAGTATCATTTTGAGTCAACTCTGGGGACCTGGGGGTTGGTGGCATACTCTTGCACTGATTTAGCTCCTTCTTCCAATTGGCACTAATAGGGAATGAGACGTCCAGCCCATGGCCCCTGCTTTATGGGATACCATACAGCAGAGGTGTCAAACTCATGTTGTCACAGCAGCTTCACGTGGCATATCTGGACTTTTTTCCCCTTTGCTAAACCGGACATGGGCATGGCCAGCAAATGACACATACAGCCTGTGGGCTGGGAGTTTGACAGCCCTGCCATAGAGCTTGGTGCTCTCTCTGCTCCATTATAACATCTACATGAAGCCTTTGAATGGCAGCATCCATCACGGCAAGATGAGGTATCATTGGTAGGTAGAGGATATATAGGTGTATATATCCATTTAGAGCAAAATAATTGAGTTGTAGATGTCCTCTTGTGGTGCTTGAAGGCTGTGGACATCTGGATGGGGGACAACAGGCTTCAAATGAACCCCAGTAAGATGGAGTGGTTTTAGATAGGAGGCTCCTCTGCATCTTTGATCCTGGGTGGTGTTGCACTGTCCCAGACAGGTCAGGTGCTTAATTTGGAGATCCTTTTGGACTCAAGGAGCAGGTGGCATTCATAGAAAGGCCTTTGCTCAACTTCAGGTTGTGTGCCAATTATTCCCCTTCCTAGACTGAGAAGCCCTCCTTTCAGTAACTCGTACCCTGGTGATTTCCTGGATGGACTAGTATAATGTGCTCTACCTGGGGCTACCATTGAACATTATACAGAAGTTGCAACTAGTGCAGAATAGAGTGGTGCGAGCAGTTCTGGGTGCTCCTAGAGTTGTGTGTGCTAGAATTCCGCTATGTGAACTGCACTGGGTTCCAGTTTGCTTCTGGGTTCAGTTCAAAGTGTTGGTTCAGTTTTAAAACCCTTCATGGGATGACCAGGCTATCTGAGAAACAATGTAATTGTCTTGTTCCAATTACATTGACCCATCCCACCTGGTCAGGCATGGAGGGCATGCTGAAGATCCCGTTGGTTAAATAATTTGGGCTGTTGGGATCTAGGAAGAGGCCTTCTCTGCCATTGACCCTGCCTTTTGGAACATCTTAGTCCAGAGGTGAGGCAAGCCCCTTACTTTTATGACCTTCCAGAAGAGTGTTAAGACTTGGTTCTGCCAAATAGCATGAGGGTCAAAGAGTGTTATGCAATCACAGGGATGACTCGCTATTTTTAAATTTGATTTTTTTTTTATTTTTAGTTTGTAAATTTCAACCTTGTTTTTAATTTCTTTTACCTGGGCTTTTTAGTTACATTTTTATATTTTATGATGTTGTTTGTAAACTTTCCAGAATCACTTTAGTAAGATAAGTGGTTTAGAAATTTGATAAATAAAAAAAAACATTAATATTATTATGCACACTGACTAGATGTAGTGCTGTTTGTGCATAAACATGTGCATCTGAAACCATTTAATATATCATTGCCTTTTGCTATATCTTTTGCTGTAATGAAAAATTTTGAATTGGGTTTTTTCTTGTAAAAAGTATTTATTCCATTTTCACAGCTTGCCCCTTTGGATAATAAACAATAAATAAGATAATGAACATCTTAACTGAAATTCAGTTGTAAACATAAATATGTATGCAGTTCCCAAGCTGTGCACATCATGTATTTTCACCTCAGAAAACTAAGTATCTGTTTAAATCTGTAAAAATATTCTGAGTGAAGTTGCTGCAATGCAATGATTCTAGAGAAAATGTATGTGGCAGGGAATATTGATCCCACCAATATGATGTATCTCCTGCTGATAGAAGAAATTACAGTACAAGCTCCAATGTTGAAATAACACTCATATATTTGATATATATATATAGGGGTTTTTTGTTTGTTTGTGTGGAAATCCCCTCGGTGCTTTTCTATTAAAATACAGAATAACTTGAGTACATTCATTCACTGGATAGCCTCAGTCCTCATACTATAATTTTCTAACCATGTTTTTCTGAAGTTGCCACAGTGTCCTGGATTGTTAGTAATAAATACAGTGACAGTACACAAAGAGAAAAGTATACACCACAATAGTATATCAGTAAATTCTAGTAGGCTTAAATCAAATCTTTGAATTTGTAAATGGTGCATTCAAGGTTTGGTTTGGAAGAAGCCAGGATATGTAAAATGTTAGTCTAGCCTATGCTTTTTAAAGCAGCAGAAGAAACAAACCTCGTGGAATAAATCTCTCTCTCCCCCACCCGCCTTCTCTCTCTCTCGCACACACACCTATCTGTCTATCTCCACCTCTAGGGAGACAGCCAAAATATTTCAATCTTATGAGTACCAGTCCAGCCTTAAGTGGTTAACTCGAAAGTAGGAGATTCTGAGTGCTTGTCATTCCTTAAGACATGAAAACTGGCTGGGTGATTTTCAACCAGTTACTCTCTCTCAACCCAATCCACATCACAGAGTTGTTTTTGTGGGGAAAATAGGCAGGAGAATTATATACGTTGCTTAAAGTTGTTAAGTAAAGGTGGGATATAAATCTAATAATAAATAGAACAATCAGAAAATAATATTATTTTTTCTTTGCTCCCTGATGAAAAGTTGGCTCCATCTTTGATAATCAGATTTTGCTTTCAGTGAATTTAACCCAATGATTCCTCATACGTATTTCTTGTTAAAATATATTCTCTTTTATTTAAAGAAGTGATCTCTTACAGTTGTTGACAGATTATCCTTAAAATCTTGGTAATAATTTTTTCTTGAAATATTTTGATACAAATATAATTTGTAATACTGTTTAGTGTTAATCATCAGATGCATTTCCTGATTTTAATGGAAACGTAAGTTCTGTGTGAATTTTTTTGACAACTTTCACTTAAAACTGATCTTTTAATAGCATTTGAATTTGAAAAGTGAGGGAAGATTGATAAACTCATCAAAAGAAGTAGGTAGAAGGGTTAGAAAATAACTCCATTTTAGTCTACTTTTATCATGAAAAATTTCAGTTCTTTTGAATTGAATTGATGCAGTGGTAGTTTTCAATGTATTTTGTAGACACCCGCCCCCCCACCCCCATGATACTCCAGTTGATGGGGAGCAGGTTGATGTAGTGCTTAGGGTATGAGGCCATGAACTGGGAGATTGTTGAGGTCCTTAGGCAAGAAGCCAACTGGGTGATCTTGGGCCAGTCAGTCTCAGCCCAAGGACGGAAGCAGTGGCAAACCACTTATAAAAATGTAAAGAAAACTGCAGGGACTAATTCATGAATCAGCAGGAGTCTATTTCAGAGAGAGAAGAGAGAGAGAGAGAGAGAGAGGGAGAGGGAGAGGGAGAGGGAGAGGGAGAGGGAGAGGGAGAGGGAGGGAGAGGGAGAGGGAGAGAGAGAAAATAACTTAAAATTAATATAAATTAAAGATGAAGAATAATTTAGAATGAAAACTCTTAAATTTTTACCCTTATAGTTCTGATACCATGAGGGCAGAATATACTGATTTATGGCTCTTCACTTGGATATTTTGGGTGAGAATCAAAAAGCATAATAAACATTTGACTGTGCTTTCCAAAAAGCTGTATGATGTGCAGTTACACGTTAAATAGTTGTGCTTCCTGTTTAATAAAAAGAAGAAACTATTCCAAATTCAAAACAGAAATTATGTAAAATTAAAGAATTCAGTCTTATGTTTACATATAATCTTGTAAAATACCGTTTTGCCACTCAAAATCTGATACAAAATAGTAACAGAAGATGTGTATATTATTAATCTGTTTTTTATTCATAAAATAATGGTGCTTACCTAAATTATCCACTTACTTTCACCTTATCCTATTTTGTGCTTTGTATGTGGGAAAGAGTTATCTGTTTTATGCATTGAAATGCTGATACGATAAATGAAAGCTTTTTTTTTCTGGGGGGAAAAATTTTACTTTTCTTTCTTGAAAATATAGCTTCCTCTTATGATGAGAAATTGTGTATCTCTATTTCTCTATTCCTGTTATTTTGCTGTGCTGAATTTGAAGAAGCAAAATGTGGAATATTTTCCTGGGCCTGCTAAAGGAGTTCATACGAAAAATATAGCATATTTTTATGCAAGCTTAGTAATACTTTTACTGCATGGTATTTTCTTTTTTTGTATAATTTTAGGTGCAGATTATTTACAATGATCAAAACTAGTAGTCAATTTGAACATGCAAGTATGATTTGTTTACATTATCTTCAAGCATAGTTAAAAAATACTAGCACTGGGATTTAACATTGTGTGAGTTCAACTAGTAAATGAGTATTCCAATTTTTGGTTTAGTTTTTTTATACTACAATCCCACTGATATATGTTCCACAGTGAAAAGCTGTTCAGGAGTAGTAATAAAAATGCCAATAGTCTTATATTAAACTTTAGCCTGTACTATAATTTCTTTTATCAATAGTAGACATGTTCTGTGCTATGAAACTATGTTTATACATAATGTTCCTCCATCCTGACAATGGTAGTAATAGTGGTAGGTTCTTACAGCTGTCTTTTTTTCATTCAATTTTGAAGAAAAGGTTTATCTTCTGGCCAAAATTATATTAATCTTTTTCCTTGGTGAGGTGTGAATTGCAAAAGCAGACATTTTTCATCAAGATGAAACTAAGAAAAGCTGAAATTTTAAATAGCTAGATTAATTTTCATATGTGATTTATTTGCTAAATTCTATTTTACTTTTTCTGAAATTTCTACATCATCATCATTAAATATGCTTTAGTTTCTGCATTCTGAATATGTTTTCTCCTTTTTGGTACCATTATTTGGATTCTTCTGTATCACATACCTTTGTCAATTTCTTTTATTTTTAAAATATGCTAACTGTTTCTAGATGAAGTGTTATAGATGTGAGAAGACTGAACAATAATTTTGAATATATATATAGTTGCACATCATTTAACTACATTATAAGGTGACCGTTAATATCATGAAACAATGATACATTAGTGAACATTATTGTAAAGTTGCAAAACTTTAAAATGTATGTCAACGAATAATTTTTTAAAAATGGGGTATGACGAATCCAGAAAAATCTTTTTGCGGGTATAATTGTAATATATAACTACAAACTGTTCCATTACCAGACCAAAAAACAATTCCTGATTTTTGTGTTGAAATAACAAACTTGAATTTATGGACATCTAATGCTCTGCTAATGATAAGTGAACTATTGGTTGTTTCAATTGAATTACTTCATATATTCTATGTCTTGATTAAATATTGCTTTAAGGGATAGTTACAGTACTCTTTGATTTAGGCAAAAGTCATTATTGTACCTGGAAATTGTATAAGGACCATTTGAAGCCCAAATTTCTTATTAAAATTGTGTTTGAAGTTAATTGGAGATAGTTAGATGTATTTAAATTGTTGATCGTGCCTTTGGGTGAGGTGACGTGGCCTATAATCTGTTCATTCCACTTTATGAGAAACTTGGAAAGGTGGTGAGTCTATCAGATTAATTCTGTGTTTTTGTGTGAACAAACACTTAAGGGAAAAACAGGATTTTTTTTTTGAATTTGTTAACTGATAACATTAAATAGTTTAATATTATAATTTAAATTAAGAGATAGCCATTAGATTTAAGAGATAGCCATTAAAATACATGGCTACTTTATTAATGTTGTTTTGTTTCAGTGTTGCTTTTGTTTAAATGGTACATTTGATAAAATGGAATTATAAATTATATGAGATTTCTGAAATAAATAGGGCTGTTTTTGTACTTCACATAGGATATTTTGTTTTATGCACAGGTTAAATAGGTTTTAATAATTTGGAAAAATAACCTGATTCTTCGGTAAATTATTTTAACAGTAATCATCTATTAAAACGTATTGTCCTTTTCCCTTTTGGCAATGAGCAACCTTTTGAAGATTGATTTAGAGATTTAGTTTCTGACCTCTTACTTATTCAGTCTCCTAAAAATTTCTGCAATTTAAAGCTTATAACTAAGCTACAAAAAGCTTTGCTACTTTGGCTGTTAGATTTTAAGTTCAAGACTGGTTAATTATAGTCTCATGTTCACACAAGTTACATTTTTCCTGCTTCGAGGGAGCTCTAAGCAACAAAGAACACTATTCGTAATTTGAAGAGAACCCTGTCATGAAAGTAGAGACAAACATAAACACTTCTAACCCTTCTGGAGTTCAGACATCCAAAAAAAGCCCATACCAATAAACTTCCTTGCACATGTTGCAGTGAACAGCTGGGCAAGCAAACTCAGAAAATCAGACTTTTCTTTTTATTATGGGAAAAGACATTGGTGGGAGGATTACATACATATAATGTTAATTGGATTATAAACATCTATAAACCTTTAAATGTGACTGTAGCTTGACAGTCTGGTAGGATCCTGAGCATCTGATCAGGCGGTGGGCAATTTTTTGTCCCCTCCAGCCATCATGTTCACTTCATCATTATTAAGCACTTCATAATGCTTTGAGCATATGTGTGTTTGTACTTGATAAGGAAGAAGGCGAAGCAGTTGAGAAGCATGAGGAAAGAGAGGGTAAATCACAATATTATAAATAAACAGAGTATAGGAGAGAGCAAAATCGTATAATTAAAACCAGCAAAATACATACTGTTTTTTAAAGTGAAAATATTTTTTTCATGTGATATAATTTGGATAAGATGTTTTCTTAACTGTTACTTGGAAAGATAAATACTTAAGTGTTTTGCCAGTCCAAATGCTTTTAACAAGAACCTCACTAGGCTGCCAGTTTTAAGATTAATAGATTTTTTTTTAAAAAAAATGTAGACCTTGCATGTTCTAAATTTGATCTGTGACATATACATCCTGCACACCCCATTTTAAACATTTTAACAGAGATCTCTGTCTCTCTTATATGTTTCTAGTCTGTCTATCTAATTGATTAATTTAGATATAAATGTACATTCTTGAGCTTCGTTTGTAAGGCAGTTTAAAGCTGCTGAACTGTTATCTTCAACTTACATTTAAACTGTATGTTAAGCTGGCATTGTTTAACACTATGCTTTCACATCAGTTACTATAGTATCACAGCTAACCATAACTGACGCTTTGGATTGCTTTTCTGGGTATATTTTAAGCATGGCTCTTATTTTAATAAAATACCTCTTTAAAATGTAATACTGTTACTCTAGTTTCTGCTTTAATAGTTTGCATTAATTATTGAAGTACAATAAGTATCAATTGGTAAATCATAACAATGCTTTAGTTTTACATATGTGGGTAGTATTTCTTCATTTCCCAGCTTTAAATAAACAGTAATAGAGAAGTAGAATCTTGACAAACAGTTCTAGGCAAACCCAATTAAAGGAATGTAATGGATTTTAAAAACAGCATATAAAATCAGTTATTTGAATAGTCTAACAAATGGAGCAAAAACCAAACAGATCACCTTACAGGTTTGAAATCACTGGTATGACAAACCAAAGCAGTATTATTATGATTATGATTATGAGAAAAGCTAAATTATTTTATTCAAAAGACAAACTTACCTAGCAGATGATCGATAATTTGCAGTCTCTCCAAATACTGAGACTGACTCCCCAGGTAGGAAGCTTTTTCTATTAGAAAAGCATTCTGCACACTAGCTTTCCAATTTCTTTTTCTCTACTGTCTGTGTGGCTGCCTCATTTGCTGGTACTGCTTCATCTTGTGGCTGCTTGCTTCCAGTTTACTCCCAGTTATTCCATATCCTTTGGATTGGCTCTGTAAGTGATACTTAGATTACTCTTCTCTTAAGATGCTAACAGAACAAGAACTGGACTTTGCATCTTTCAAACAATAGAGGCAAAGACATCAATTCTAGTTAACTCAAGTGTTCAGCATTTATCAAATATTAATTGAAAGCTAGAACACCCAGTAAAATCCCATATGCTTTTGCATATGAATTCCAATAGTGAAAACTTGTTTCTGTTTTTTTTTAAAAAAATCCAATATATCGAAGAAGTATATTATCTCAAAAGGTAGAGTCAACAAAAATGGTCTTCCGGTTCTGCTTTAACTTTTCACCTGCACAGGCTGCATTTGGTAGGAATGTTGAACAGTATGCTATTCTGTGCTTCTGTCAAAGACAGATGTGAAATGCTGCTTACGAACAGAGGAGAAACTCCCCAAGGGTGTAGTGTGTGTTGTGTCATATCTCAAGACAGTGAGTATGCATGGCATCAATGAGTTGCTTTACTGATAGGATAATATTTTCCAGACATAATCTACTAATTATTTCTTCTGATGGCCAACAGTATCAGTAGACAGAGAATTTAAATGATTGTACATGTCTATTCCATGTTGAATAGCTTCTCAGCTCAGAAATCCAATTACTAGGAAATTGGACATATATTTTTTATAAGGAGGCATTTCTCCCCTAAGTTAAACTCTGTTTTTGTACTTAAGATCTCTAAATAGTAATAACCAAAATTTCTATTATATTTAAAGTTTATTTAGTTACTGAGGTTATTGAATAATTTCACACTATATATTTGAAATCCAAATCTTGTTTCCTTTAAAAAAAAAAGCTTTTAACCATGTCTCTGTAAAAGAATGCCCCAGTCTTTCTTTTTTTAAAAAAATAACGCGTCTTTATGATTGCAATACAATTTATAATCTTTTGCATTTTTCATTTAAAATGTGGCTTTTGAATGCTTTCTGTGTTTGATTTTCTTTCATAGAGTAGGAATCAGAAAAACTAACAGAATTTAACTGAGTGTCTTCACAAAGGACCTCTAACAACAGGATTCTCCTCTAAACAGAAGGGACATCATTTTTTGCATGCAGTCTCTTGTACCCATGAAAGTTTATTCCAGAGATTTTAAAGTCTCAGCCACATCCTTTTTTGTTCCAGCAGAAGGCTAAGTTAGAAATAGCTCTTCCATTTGTGGAACGTCAAAGTCACTGGTAGCTAATTGCTAAGAGAAATAAGAAAACAAATTGCAGTAGGCTTGTGACCACCATTTTAATATGTATCATATTTTTGGTCCCATATCCAAAATGGATATTAATTAAATGGAAGACGGATTCTTCCATTTAATTAATGAAGTTTGTTCTAACTATGCCATCCATACATCTTTTTACTTTACACATGTTCAAAATTAGATGGCTTGGTCCTAAGGTATGCTTTTGCCTCTGCAAAATTGAACTGGCTTGTTCATGATTATGAAGACAAATAGTCACCCATCTTCATCTTCCTTACGAAGGCCAGAATCACAACTACGATGTTTTAAAATGGGAATGGGTTTAAAATGCTAAAGAATGTTCAGGTCACATGCTTGCAGAAAATGTATGATTCAGTGTAAAAGCCATACATTTTTATGGGCATGCAAACAACCCACGAAAATGTTGAAAAAAATTATGCATTAATGTTAGCTAAGATCTGGAAATTTAGCAGTTTGAAACTAATAAAGTTCTGAATAAATACAAATGAAATGTCCTTTGCAGTGTTGAAAGTAGAATTAAAGAATTAGTTCTGTATAAGTATTAGATCCAACCTGAATCAATACCATTTCTGATAAATAATTTAAGTTATCGAAATTATATCTACTGCAGTTGCGAAATATAATTGAGCAAAATTACTAACAACAATTAATGTTAGCACTTTTCTTCATTTAATTAAAATGGGGCATTTTATGTATATGGCATAGTCTTAGCTTCCTAGAGCATATACCTTAGTACATATTATATGCTGAGCCTACCTCCCAGGGGTGTATGTTTAGCAAATTTAACTTGATCAAAGTGCTAGCAAACCTTTATAATGATTGAATCTTACAGTAAATTTTAACAAATTGATTTGTAAGAGCTAAAAGTACAGAAAAGCTGAGACTACTTTTCAAAGAAGGAACAAAAAGAAATACTCTATTGCGGCAAACTTGCAGTTGCCATGGCTTTGGTGTTGGCTGGTCAAGTATATCTCTCACCTTAATATTTTACCTCCATTTTACCTCTGCATCCATTCAAATTCCAGAGAGAGAGCTTGGAAGATGGACTTTGAAGAGGGAAAGAAGTCCAAATAAACTTTGTTGTAATTTTCTGGTCAGATAATTTGCTGGGAATAGATGTTAGTTTAGCTTTGTATTAGACATAGTTCTCATAGGAGAAGATGAGGTAGGTAGGGCTTTGGTTTTTTTTAAGAAAAGGAGGAAGTCTTAAAAATACCCAAAATAATGCCAAAAAAACAGAAAGGATTCCGAAGAGAAGAAGCTGAATACTAGAGGATCTGACTGGCACTAAAGGACCCACATTGCATTGAATGGATGGTCCCAGTAGGTGGACTGCTGGTCTTTTTGGTTTCTATCCAATAATAATGTGGGCTGTTTAACTGGCATAAGGATTTATGGGTTTCTGGTGAGATTGGGAAAAGATTCACCAAAGTGTTTGAGAGCAGAAGCCAACGATCAGATGAGTTCTGATGAAGAGTCGCATTGCCACAGTGGTTACAGTGCAGTACTGCAGGCTACTTCTGCTGATCACCGGCTGCCAGCAGTTTGGCAGATCGAATCTTACCAGGCTCAAGGTTGACTTAGCCTTCCATCCTTCTGAGGTGGGTAAAATGAGGACCCAGATTGTTGGGGGCAATAGGCTAACTCTGCAAACAGTTTAAAGAGGGCTGTATAGCACTGTGAAGCGGTATATAATTCTAAGTGCTATTGCAAAGTGCTGTTGCTAGTTCTGAAAAGGAAACATTCCATATGCCAGAAATTGATGGAAGAAAAGCAAAAGCAAAAGTTTTATTTGTCTGGGGATCACGAGACAATCCAAGGGTTACCTGTCAGGTTTATGAATTGTAAGTGATGATAAATTGCCAATTCATTTCATAAGCTTTTTTCTTAACCTAGGCAGATAAACAGAAGGCCTATTAATTAGTAACATAAAGATGTGCTTATATATCAGGAATGCACATTGCTAGGCACATTATCAGAACGGGTAAAACACAAGCTGCTTTTCCATGCAAAAGAAGAGGCGCAAACTGCCCCCACAAAAGAAGATAAACTCACTTTCTAGGAGTGAAGCTGAAAAAGTGAAAGTGCTTTCCACTAAAATTTGGTTGATACGCAAACTGTTTCTTCCAAACTTTGCAAACGGTAGTTTAAGGGGCTGCAAAATCTAAGCAATCTGTGTAGCCCTACCTGCTTTAGTCAGATTCTTGAACCCACACAAAAATGTCCATTCATGCATGCAGACATTTATATTCTTAGAAACATAATTGAATAACATTTTTATATGTTAGTGAATTTGTAACAGATGTGTACATGTGTGTTTGTGTCTGTCTGTGTATTGCATGATCTAAATGGAAGCAGAAAAGGTGAAGGTATATTTATACTTTAGAAGGAGATCTGCTGTTCATATAACAGCTATTTAGTTCTTTTTCTTTTTTGCCAATTATATATGCATATTATTATTTTTAAATTTTTGCTTTGTGAGCATTCAGGGCAGTATATATTAATGTAAAGTAATTATTTAGTATTTCAGTTTAAATCATTCCATTTTGTGAACAGAATATGTGATTACCGTCTAACTAATTAAATCTTTCCTAAAGCTATAATTTTAACATTTGGTTTAGTCCTCTGTATGTTCTATTATTTTTGTCTAAGATAAAATTTCATAAGCAATCAGAAATTTGGGGGATTTTGTATGCATATATGACTGTATATTCATGATGTTGCTGCTACTATTATTCTGTTTCCTAAGAGGAAATATAAGTATTCTCTGAATAAGGTACACTTATAGAATTGTTGAAAGGGACTTCAGATCTAGTCCAATTTCTTGCTTGATCCAGGTTCTGTTAAAGCATTTTGGACAGATGGCTGTTCGGTCTGTCTCTAAAGACCTCCAATGAAGAGAATGTTACCAATTCACGAGGCAGACTTTTCACTGATTAACAACCCTTACCATCTGGAAATTGCTCTTAATATATACCCAGAATCTCTTTCCCTGCAGTTTCAACCCATTGATGCTCTCTCTAGCAAAAGAGGGTAAATATAAATAACCTTTGGATATTTGAAAGGTATCTTATCTCAACCATTTCTTCTTTATACATACCTTTTTCCCAGTTCCTTAACCATTCCTCATAAGACATGATAAATACTTTTCCAGTTATTTCATTTTGATAGTCCTCATCTAAACTCTCTCTAGATCAAGAATCCCTAACCTCCGGTCTCCGGACCAACACAGCATGCCAGAAATTGAGCCATGCAAACTAATGAAGCCCATCTGTGGGATGCAGGCAGCACAAAAACCCATGCCCCTTCTGGTCCACAGAAAAATATCTCTCCACAGAACTTGTCCATGGTGCCAAAAAGATTGGGGATCACTGCTCTAGATTGTTGAAATCTTTTTCATACCATGGCATTCAGAACTGGGAACAATGTTTGAAGTGAGTCCTGGCCAAGACAGTAAAGTGGAACGCTGATGATACCCAGCTGTATATCTCTACCCTGTGTCAATTCAGTGATGCAGTGGATGTGATGTGCCAGTGCCTGGACACTGTGAGGGTCTGGATGGGAGTCAACAGGCTCAGACTTAACCCAGACAAGACCGAGTGGCTGTGGGTACTGCCTCCTAAAGACTTATGTTGACTGTCCATTCTTGGTTCTGGGGGAGGAGAAATTGTCCCCCTCAGAATGGGTTCGCACTTTGGGTGTCCTCCTAGACTCACAGCTAAGATTAGAGCAACATCTGACAGCTATGGCTAGGGGACCTTTGCACAGGTTCACCTGGTGCACCAATTGCGACCCTACTTGGATCAGGAGGTTCTCCTCACGGTCACTCATGCCCTTGTCACCTCACGGTTAGATTATTGCAATGCGCTCTATGTGGGGCTACCCTTGAAAAGTGTTTGGAGACTACAGTTGGTCCAGAACGCAGCCACATTACACCAATTCTCTGCGAGCTGCACTGGCTCCCTATTGGTCTCCGGTCACAATTCAAGGTGTTGGTTATTACCTTTAAAGCCCTACATGGCTCAGGGCCAGGGTATCTTTGAGACCGCCTTCTACCGCATAACTCCCAACGACTGGTAAGATCCCACAGAGTTGGTCTCCTCCGGGTCCCGTCAGCTAAACAATGCTGGCTGGTGGGCCCGTGGGGGAGGGCCTTCTCTGTGGCTGCCCCAGCTCTCTGGAACCAGTTACCTCCTGAGGTCCGGACCATCCCCACCCTATTGGCCTTCCGAAAAGCGGTGAAGAGCTGGCTTTTCCGGCAGGTCTGGGGCCATTGATCTCGCTCTTGCGATCTGGCGAGATCCGGCCATGAATGGTGTGAATGAGTTTTAATGTTTTTAATGTTTTTAATTCTTAAATGTTTTTTATAATGATTTTAAATGCATTGTGAGCAGCCCTAAGTCTTCGGAGAGGGGCGGCATACAAATTTAAATAAATAAATAAATAAATAAATAAATAAATAAATAAATAAATAAATAGTTAGTTAGTTAGTTAGTTAGTTAGTTAGTTAGTTCCCATAGCTGCATTCTTTACTCTGATTAATACATCCCTAAATAACATTTGCCTTTTTTATCAGCTGCATCATCCTGTTGGGTGATATTGAAATATAGCTGGTCCTAGAACCATGATGATGAACCTATGGCACGTGTGCCACAGGTGGCACGCGGAGCCATATTTGTGGGCATGCAGGTATTGCCCTAGCTCAGCTCCAGCACACATGCATGCACCGGCCAGCTGATTTTTGGGCCTTCCGGGACTGTTTCCGGCTTCCGGAGGGCCTCTGGGAGAGTGTGGGGAAGGTTGTTTTCGCCCTCCCCAGGCTCCAAGAGAGGCTCTGGAGCCTGGGGAGAGTGAAAAACGGGCCTACCAGGCCCACTGGTAACCTTTTTGCTGTCCCGTGCCAAAAGCGGAGGGGAGTGTGGGGGGGCATTAAATTATGGGTGTGGGCACGGGCACGCGCAACCCCCCCCCCCCCGCATTGTCCTAGAACATCTTCTAGATCATTTTTGAAGGTATCATTACTGAACAAAGTTCCCTAACCTATGCCTGTCCAGCTTTTCATTTTTTTCAAATGCAAGACTACATTTCTCAGTGTTAAAATTCATTCTGCTTGTTTAATCCATTACTCCACCCAGTTTAGATAATTTTCTGTGAAAATGCCAACTCCTCTTTACAGTTTTCTGCAACTTTAATAATGATGCCCTCTATCTTTTTCTCCATATCATTAATAAAAGTATTGAACTAACACGGGGCCCAGAACAGAGCCCGCTGGCATTCCACTGGGCAATACTCTCCGAGCTTTTATGGAACCCTTTATGAGTATTCTCTGGCTGCAATCATTCATACAATTATGAATTCAATAACAGGTGGATCTTCTAGCCTGTATTTAATCATTTTGTTACTGAGGATATCTTGAAGGACTCTCGAATGCTTTGCTAAGGTCAGAATATATTGTTCAAAGCATTTCCCCAGTCTATTATAATTAAACTTATATTTAAAGCGGAAAAATTGCCTTAGCTTATCTGAGAATACAGTGATAGAATCACATGTGGTTCTTTTCTCTAATCATCCTTTTATATTATAGACAAAAGTAAGGCAAATGATTGTAATTTAATTATTTTGTGATGTAATTAAATGTTCCTAGTGTTTGTATTAATTTAGTTTACAATTCTTAATAGGAAAATAGGTTAAAATGGAGTGGAGAGTGCCAACTACAATCGTGCTGTCCTTCATCTCACAAATGATTGCTGTGATTTTATCCATTATATATATTGCTATTGTTAACTGCACACCTTACAAGTGGACTACTATAGTGTACTCTTAATGGGACTTCCTTTGAAGACCATTTTAAAGGAGCACTTGCAACAGGTATATGAAAGCTATACCTGTGACAGTGTGCAGTGGCTTGCATGCTAGCCAGGACACCAGTTGCATGTGCTGTACTGGTTGTCAATTTGTTTCTAGGTGAGATTCAAGATACTGGTGATTACACTTAAAGTCCTACATGCTTTGGTGCTTCCCTATCTTTAAGATCATGTGTTCTAAATAGATTTTACCTGCTTAATCTGTATGGAGATTCTTAATCACCCAGATCATGGTTACACCAAAGGTACTTTTCAAGAGGCAACTGGATTTGAAAATGTTTCGCTTCTCACCCAAGAATCTTCTTCAGTTCTGACTGAATGGTGAGGAATTCAGGACTAAAGAAGCTTCTTGGAAGACAGGTGAAACATTTTCAAGAAAACTTAAGAAAGTCCAGTTGTCTTTTGAAAAGCACCTTTGGGCTTTACCTGCTTATAATTCAGGAGTCTTCATTTAGCAACCACAATTGAGACCAGTAACTTAGTAACCATTAAATGAAGTGGTCTGTGATTGTGCTTATAATTTTACTTCAGCTTTCCTTTTCCCCCATTCTTCCAAGTTTTGGAATTCTCACCCTAGTGTTAAGATAATTAGCAAGAAGAGAATTAATGTTTGTTATTGGAGAGGAAGGGATTACAAGAGAATAAGTGAACACACAATGGGAAATACACATTGAAAGGAATGCAGTAGCGGTGACTGTTTGCCTAGCATACTCACATCCAAGTCCCCAGCCCCTTAGGAGGCAAGTCCAGGAGACTCAGAGGTGAACATTCAGAGCAGCAACTCCTCTCCTGGGAATGATTTCCCACAACATATAAGAATTTCAAACTCCCCTCTAATATTCAGGAAATATTTAAGTGCAGTATGTGGATCTTTCAACGTGTGTTTGAGATTTAGGCAAGATTTGTATTTGTATTTATTCAATTTATATACCGCCCTACTCCTGAAGGACTCAGGGCGGTGAACAGCCATGAGATAAAACATATAGTACAAAAATTTAAAAGCAGAATAAAATCAATTAAACAGTTTGGCTATAGATCAATTTAAAACACCCCAATAATTTAAAAAACAAATTAAAATATTTACATTGATTAAAAGGAGAAAAGGGAAAATTAGGCCAGGCCAGCCTGGTGGAATAAGAGGTCTTAAGAGCGCAGCGGAAGGTGCGTAGGTAGATAGATGTTTGGAATGAATGTGGCTGCTTTTGCATTGCAAGGAATTTTTTTTTTGTTTTAAGATGTAATGATTAATGTTGAATGGTATTGCATCTTAAAATTTAGTATGTTTGATTGTTGGATAATTTGTGAATTACTGTAATTTTATGTATTGCAGTCTTTGTTGTAAAGTCCCTTAGACTCATTGATGGATACAACATAAAAGCATTGTAATAAATAAATAAAATGAAATAAAAATAACCACAAGGAAAAGTAGGAATAATATGACTTAATAAAATGTCTATCACATGAAGCTACAAGAAAAAACGAGAGAGAGCTTGATGTAGCTGTAGATATTAACTCCTAAAAAGCAATAAAATCCTTAGAGTAAA
This sequence comes from Ptyas mucosa, assembly GCA_012654045.1. Lineage (NCBI taxonomy): Eukaryota > Metazoa > Chordata > Lepidosauria > Squamata > Colubridae > Ptyas > Ptyas mucosa. The sequence goes on from WNWU01000001.1 coordinate 43,622,757, forward strand.
AGAGCTTAACATAAAGCTGTGGAATCTTTCTCTAGACAGATAAAAAATATTAAGAGACATTTCTCAGCCTTCCTTACCTATATAGTTTGTCATTACAACTTGAAAAAATAGAGCTCCTTGGAACCCTATTTCAGGCAAGGAAATCTGAATGATTTCTTATTTATGATGTGAAAAGCTAGTCATTCCTCAGGGATTGCCAAATGACTCTAGAAGCACAATATGGCTACATTGCTTGGTTAATCTGCCCTTCCTTTCTTAATCTTACTGGCCTGTATGAAGAGGTTGCATTTGATAATAATATGAGAAAAATGTACATGATCTACAGAGGAACCAGATAGAAGTCCTGCTAATTCACTTAACTATGAGAAGGAGGAGAAGGTACAGAATAATCAGACTTGCAAGATTCTTTTATTCAAACTAATCTCAATAAAAGTAGTTTTAGCCTCCTTGTTAAGTTGATTTCTTGGTCTGGGCTACCTAGTGAGCCTGACCCATTCTCATTCCTCAGGAAAAGCTGTTTCATAGAAGGAGCTATTGATGATTTTAGCAAACTTCCCAATATTGCAAGTAATGAGCTAGAATTTAGTACTACCTGATCTATAGATGTGGGTTTTCTGGGTTTGCATAAATTAAATTACATTGAATATACAGATGGTTGCTACTTTTTGGGGAGATAAAAGAACCTGCTACTGCTCTGTCAGATCCTCATGTTTCTATACTTTGTCCTTATTTAATTTTGAAAGTATCCTGATACAAGTACATCACTGTAGTATTTCTATGATTCCATCTTCACGCACATGTCAGCCTTTTGGCGTCATTGTCGTTTGTAGATCTGCTTGTTCAGATATGTTCTTTCTCAATTAATGTGTAATGGTGTTTTCTTTTTTCATTTTGCTGAAGTTACTTCTGATACAGTACATTTGCTTCTAATATAATAGCATATGGAGGATTGCAGAGTAATCAGAATCTAGTTTCCTCCATTAGTTACATTAGCAAGAATTATGTGGTCCCTACATTGATTATATGAAAAGTAGTTATTTCTAAGGAATTTCTAATATGTTTCTATCCCTCCCTGATTACTAAGTCATTGTCCAACCTTCAAGTTGTTCCTTCCAGATTAAAAAAATAGAAAATGGCATCTTCAAGAAAATTCATAATTGGAATACCATTTGATTGGCTGTCAGTCAGTTTTGACAGACCCAAGAGATCAAAAATTTGCCCAAGATTTTCCTTCTTTCCTTAAGATTATACTATTGATCCCTTTGTCATCTTCTGATATAAGTACCATGTTTCCCCGAAAATAAGCCCTCCTTGAAAATATTTAACCACATGCGCAGCCGGTCTTGTTAGGGTTAGGGAGACAGAGCTGGAAATCAGGTATTCGGCAAGAGGAGCCCTGTCTTGCTCCATACACCCCCAAAATAATAAGAGCTCCCCGAAAATAAGGCCAAATGCTTATTTCGGGGTTCAAAAAAATATAACAGGGTTTTATTTTTGGGGAAACACGGTATAATCAATGCCATCAGGTCCTTGATCTTATTTTAAAACCTATAACTGGTAATCAGCATTTGTTCTTTCTTTGGGCAGATATTCTTTTTCCAGATATTTTTGCCCTCCAATTAACCAAAGATTCATTTGGCCTCCATTTTTACCCTTACATTGTTTCTATATTTATGTATAGTTATTAGTTCTCAAGCCAGAGTTCTTGATCTTTTTCCATAGGGAGATCTGGTTTTAACTGATAAAAAGTACAAGTTGAGTCTGAAACTTGCTTCACAGTTGTAGCTTCATAATCAGTTCCAAAGGCAGTTCTATATGCTTCACAATAATCCAGTCTCTAGATTATCAATGTTTGAATCACAATAGCTGAGGAAAACATACAGTAGCTTAATAGACACTCCTAGTCACAAAGTCCTTTAAATATAATTATGTGAAATATTTGCTGTTAACACATAAACTGTGTTAATAAATAAAAACTATCCATTAAAAAGAATAGAGGAAATTAATAAACATGCATTATATGCTTAAAACATGCTGTTGCCATGCTCTGGTAAATTGATATTCCATGGGGCAAGAGAGAAAGCTCACTTCAAAATTGCCACCGATCAGCCATCTGCAATCTGCACTATGGAGAGCAAAACCTTCCCTGTAGTTGAGCCTCAAGATATTTTTCTGAATTAACACTTGAGTTTTGAATCTTGCTCAACAGAGGACCAGCAGCCACTGCTTATCTTTTGCAAATGTAATTAAGAACCCTAAGCAACATCATAGTTATTAAGAGTTTCTAAACTGAAGCAGTTTACAAATACTCCAAATAAGTAAATAATGAAATAGCTTCTTTGGTAGTATAGCTTCAGGATGGGTTTCAAGAGCAGGGTCAGGGTTCCAAATAACAGACCCTTCAGTCAGCCCTGAAGCCATTTTGAGAGCATCTTCAGGACTGCCAAGCAGTTCAGTATGCATTCTAGTGATTCAGTCTTGAGATTATCATTGTTTGAATCACAGTAGCTGAGAAAAGCATAGCTGTTAATAGGCGCTCATAGTTACAGAAATTGTGTAGGCTTCCAGCAATAATAATGAATGCAGGAGCATTTGCAAATTGTGAACAACAGAGTGAATAAAATTCTATTTTAAACAGGCACCTCTTCAAATACTAGACTGAAAATTACTCATTCACAATGCCTCAATCTTGTTGGCATTCGGATTGACTTATTGATTCTTATTGACCATTGTCCAATCCACCACTTCTTTGAAGCAGTGGTATAGGCTATGTAAAACCTTTCCTGATTCAGATACATCACAGAGAAATAAATAGCAGGTGTCATCAACATACTGTTGACATCTTTTCCTCAATCCTCTAGAGAACCATCAAAGCTTGCTTAACTGTTCTGAGTGGCATGATATAAATATAAGGCTGCTTCTTATTTCAGGATCTCCTTGACTGCAAGAATTGGTTTGCTGCAAGGACTGCAAACAGTTTTAAGTTGGGAAAAATTGTAGTGTCAAGACTCAGGGTTCTTTGGAGGTTGGTCACTCGGTTTCATATTCTTGGTAAATCTTTTGATGAATGGCGAGTTGCAGTCTTTAAATGGTGTTAGAACAATGTAGATTTACTTTAATGTTTGGAAAACAATGCTTTATCACCCCATTCCGAATTAAATGCAGGGCAGGCAGTTATTGCCAGCCTGAATTCTAGTAATAGTGCCATCATTAAGCATTTTTTTAAAAGATCAGCTGTAGGAATGTCAGCTCTTTAATAAATTTTAATAACAGGATTATGGTGTTGGCAGGATTACAGCAGTGCATGTTCTTTGTCTTTTTCTCTATCTGACTCTTCTAGTTGCCATAACAACTTGATTGTACCATAGCATTTCCTACTTATAGTTAAAGTTCTTTCAACACAGCTGTTATGAAATACATATTTTAGGAATTTATCATTTATATCTATAGCCCCAATGCAAAGTGTACCTCTTTCTTATAAAGAAATAGGTCCCTTTGTATTGATTAAGTTGACAAAAAAATTGGACCACCCAGAGAGCATGTGATCATCTCTGCGTAACAATAGTGACTTCAGTATATGAGAAAAGAAAATAAGTATTAGTTAGTCTTTTTAAATCAAAGAAATTATCAAGATATTGTAATGACCGAAAGGAAGCATGAGGCATTTCTTGTTTTCTTTAAGCTAAAGCCAAATGAAAAACAGCATACATAGATTTCTGATCCCATTTCTCTCCAGGATATTTTAACTTTGGGATGGTATAGAAGAGTTCTGCTCTCATATTCTTCGACGTATATAATTAGATGATTGTCCTGATTTTCGATTAAAAAAAGGCTGCCAAACATTGAAATAAATCTATTAACTAAAATAATGATAACCTGCTTAAATCCAAATTAATTTATCTTCCAAGACTGTTTAAGTTGCAAAACAAACAGGTCAATAGGCTAAACAATCTGGATTAATTGAAATAGGAGCTGGGGATTGCAGTTTTTGCCAAGTCAACCCTATTCTTTTTTGTCTTCTACCATCTTCTATTTATTACATCGGAATTTTCTCAAGTATAGCTGCTTCAATCTTGAACCCAAATATTATTCTTGTATTATACTATAAAGCTGGCAAAAGGAAACCTTCTCCACTGTGTATCTCTCAACAGCTTCCAGATTGTTTTATTTAGATTGTATCAAGTGATGTTATCCTATTGCAAAGCTTCTGCTATTTTAGAACACTTTTCCTAAGCAAGTGTAAAATTCATTACATTGTTTTGATTCATGTTCACAAGCGAAATTCACAAATGAGCTTTATGTCAAGTATTCCTTCGTTAAGTCGTGCACTTGTTGTTCTACTGGTATAGAAGAACATGTATTACGATGTAGAACTGCCTTCTCTCCCATTATTGTTATCCTGTGAAATTAAATAAACTGAGTAACATTTTCTCTCATATCTCATTATTGTCTATTTTGCCCTTTCTTCAAGAGTGCCTAGTAACATTGGGTTGTTCAGTCGCCAAGTCATGTCTGACTCTTTGTGACCGTTTCTATTCCACTTTGTATCTATTCCACTTTATCCTCTCCAAAATTTAGTTAAAGAAAGTAGATTGAAAGATAATGACAGGCTCGAAGAATCTGTTGTCAGATTCATTGATAAATATAATACAGATACCACTGTACTTTAGAGTATAGAAATTCCTTCTTGTTTAAAGCCGAACATTTTTATTGGTTCTTAGGAAACTGCTACAAGGGTGAGATGATATAGACTTCAAATATAATATTGATTATTAGCATGGCTTTCCATTGTGTCCTGAGGGAAGTGTTTCATATCACCTACTTCCTGATCTTTTTAAAAGCTGGACATGGGATCTATAAATTGAATATTCTTTGCAACTATTTAGGGTTCTTTTCCTAAGTGATGATAAGAAGAAAAAAAAGCCCTTGGAAAGTCTCATCCTGTCTATAGTCTTTAATAGGATTGCTTGATACTTTTATTTATTTATTTTGCAATTTTCTGAGTTTACCTGTCAAAAAATAATTACAATCAGGGTTCCTCCTCTGGTGAGGAGCTTGCACAGACTCCCATGGGGTTCCCATTTGTCCCCCTTGCTCCCCATGTCAGAGGCTCCACTAATACTCAGAAACAATTTTGGGAACAGCATAAAAGTGGCAATTTAATCCAGTGGTATTTCATATACTACTCATAGAACCGAATAATTAAATCTGGAAATTGTAAAATATGAACATCAGAAAGTGAAAAGCTTTTATTTAAAGATTTACGTATCAGAAAGATTGGAAAAAATACAATACCTGTCAAGTTATGAATCTAATTGATATTGTCTTTAAGGAAGCAGTCCACTTTTATAATGTTTTTAAAACATGATTGGTGCATTTTAAATGCTGATTGTAAGTTAAGTGGAAGTGAGGATGCATCGTTAAAAACACATAATTTTAATGAGTTTAAAAATGATGTAATGGCAAATTTATGTCCAATCAGAAATCCAAAGGGCTTTATCTGAAGTCTCCTTGTGAATAAAAGAAGTGTTTTTAATTTTATATTGCTCTTTAAAGAATAAATTAGAATTTTAATTAATAGAAAAATCTCATTCATAGTTAATGTGCTTCTTGTTTTTAGAATGACTAGATTATAATAGACTGCTGCAGAATACTAATTTATAAAGGTATTTATCATCAAGGTAGAGTGTGTTTGTTTTTTGTTCATGTATATTACAAAATCATGTTTCCAAAGAGTGCTACAAATTATGCTGTCATATCTTTTATTATTATTTTTTACCTAACCAATTATTATTTGATTTTATGTAGCACTAGGCAACCTGTAACCATTGGGTCATTGTTTTAGAGATATTTACTTACTTAAACAGAGAAACAGAATGACCATGGGTAGTCAAAAAAGAAGTGGGAGCAGAAGTGACTTCTGACTTCCTGTCAGGTTCCCCATTTAGTTTCCTTGTCGAAAGCTGGCAGCAAGTGTCATAAATCTTCCTTCCTTCCTTTCTTCCTTCTTTCCTTCCTTCCCTCCCTCCCTCCTTCCTGCCTGCCTGCCTGCCTGCCTTCCCTCCTTCCCTCCCTGATTAATTTAATAAACCATAGAAGAAATATACACATCTCATCCAACCAAATCATATTTGAATTCCAATAGAACTTTAAAATGTCAAAAAGTCTAGCAGTTTATAAATTTCTTATTTTTCCATGTATTTCATGATGATTTCATTTTCTCAACCAATACTTTCAATGTTTCAATGTATTCAAAGAAAAATGCGGGAAGTACATTTGTAAATGGGAGTAAGCAGCAATTCACATTTAATGCTAATTCATAATGTAATTGCTTTGGGTTTGGCTTATGTGTGAATCTGGACATTTTTTTCAAGAATTGTAGCTTTTACATTTTCAACCTTTTAATTTTTTCTCTAGCCTAATGCAAATGTTGAGTATAAATAAGATGTTTATTGATGATTTGGGAAATAATTCACTGTATTCAACTGTTCTCCATCAAGGTGGGACCAGCAGTCAGGAATGGATTAACTCCATCTGATATCCAAAAGGACTGAGTCTGCAAGCTATTCAGCTCCTCCTCTTCCTCTAGCCTTCCAGCTTTTCGACTCAGTCTGAATTGGACCCTGCAAAATGAAATTTGTGTTAGATTCATTCTATAACGAAGAAAATGCTGCTTAAATATTATCATGATTACATACAGAATACCAGAGTTGGAAGGGATTTTGGAGGTCTAAACCTTCTGCTCAGGCAGGAAACCGTATACCGGTTCAGTCAAATGGTTATCCAATCTCTTCTTAAAAATCTGGAGGCAAGTTATTCCACTGATTAATTCTAACCGTTAGGAAATTTCTCTTTAGTTCTAGGTTGCTTCTCTCCTTGATTAGTTTCTTGTCTTGCCTTCAGGTGCTTTGGAAAATAGATTGACTCCCTCTTCTTTATGGCAACCCCTGAGATATTGGAACACTGTCATCATGTCACTCTTAGTCCTTCTTTTCATTAAACATGGAGATGGACAAGCTTTATGCATGTTAAGTATACAAAATTTCTGAACTTACACTTCAGATCCTGTTAAAGCAAACAATGTTTATAGTTTGAACATTTATACTGGCATATGGATTAGATGCGAGGATTGTTTTTTAATTGATTATCAAGATTGTTTTTTTTTATTGAAAAAGTTTTAAAAGTTTTACATACATTTTCCCCCCTCCCCAACCACCCCCCGACTTCCCAGAGCAAATACAAAATAAAATACAGCTTAAATTCTCTAAATTAAACTCCATTTCACACTTATTATAATCATAATCATTAAACAAATAGATAAAAGGAAAGCAAGTCTTCTTTCTCCTTATTCCATCTAATTCAACAAAATTAATATCCATTTATAATTACAGCAATTAATAAAACAATTAAGTATTACCTAATCAAACCTATCATTACTCAATTTAGCTAATTGTTACTTAACAAATTATTAGGTCTATACAATTTAACAAAATATTTTATAACTTCTTTCATTTAAAACAAAACAACAACAACAACAACAACAACAAAAAAAGGAAACCCTCATTCAAAAAACCCCAGATTTAAAAAAAAATACTATATAAACTCTTCCGTCCTCCACTTTTAACCCATCAAGGTCCAATTATAATTAAAACACTTAATAAATAATAATAATAATAATAATAATAATAATAATAATAATAATAATAAT
>WNWU01000001.1:43630474-43675914 GCA_012654045.1 Ptyas mucosa
ATAATAATAATAATAATAATAATAATAATAATAATAATAATAATAATCAAACCTCTTATTAATTTATCAATACATATTAACAAATCAACTAAGAACATCATTTAAGAACTTTATCAATCATTTAAATTCTTCATACTAGATTGAACCAGTTGCTAATCTTATCTTCACATCTTCCAACAGCATATAAGATATCTTCATTTGCGTCTACCCACCTAAATAAAAATTGCTTTTTTATATAAACCACCCCCCGAGTGACTTTATAATTATATTTGAAATAGTATCCATCAAATCCAGTGAAAAATTAGATTAATAAATTCATCAGACGTATTAGGGAAACCACCAGATCAGCTGCAATTGCCCTAGGTCCATAGTCCTTTTGCCTTATATTTATTACCATCAAGCAGGAGACTCCAATTTGCTATATTCGATAAAACTTCTGCGATTGCAATTAAGTCCAAATTTGTTACAGTCCTTAATCAAATAATCCAAATCATTCAAGTCAGGGCATATTTCACAGCCCAACACATCAGCATTGCTGTGATCTGTTTATTATTCTCAAAATATTCTAATACAGCTGTAGGTTGCCTCCTCATCGTGGCTCATCGCTTAGTTAACTGGCATTAAACCGCTGTCTGGTGTTTTTTTTTTTTCCAAAAGTTCAAAATCTTTAAACAGTTAAACAATACTTTTTAAGGACCATCATCTCGTCAAGCAGGGTTATTTTCCATCTTTCCAGTCTTTCTTCTTTTCCTTTTTACAAACTTTCTTCTTAACTTTGATCCCTCTACCTTTCTTAACTCCAGTAAAATTTTGCAGTTTTTGGGATTGCATTTTATAAAATTCTTGCAGAAATGTAACTTCTTCTGGAAACAGCTCTTTAAATGCAGATTGGGTTTTATAAAAAAAAATTCGTGTAGCCAAAATCTCATCAACTTCCAAAATTTCTTGCTCCTTATTCTGCACAGCATTCATCTTTCTCTCCTCAGTAAAAACTGCTATGGTCTGCTTTTGTTCTGTTCCGTCTCCGAACTCTTCATTCAATCCCCCACTGCTAGATTGCAACTCAGTATTTCCATGTATTTCATTGTTTCCAGCTTGAGAAGCTTGAAATATAGTATCAATTCTTTCCAATAAAGCAGAGGTAATTGAGTTCCAAGCTTCCTCAAAATCAGACCATATCTGAGGGTTAATTAACCCTTCTTTGCTTTCTTTGTTTTCAGAAAGACCAGCCATCTTGCCCCCCTTCTTCCTTCCCTTCCAGAAGGACAGGAAAGAAAAGAAAAAAAAAAGAATATCAAAAAGAAAAAAAGGACCCTTTACAATTTGTAATTTGTATTGCTGCTTCAATTATTATTATTAAATCCTTTCTTGTTTCATCCACTTTTCAAAAAGGAGTTTTACATTTCAAACAGGGGCTTGTCAATAATTACTTTTAGCTTTCACTTCTTCACGACCCGTTAAAATTTAAATGCCATCTTGCTTTCACTTTCAGCTTAGGAAGAATCTTTTAAAGAAAGTAAATCTTTGGAGTTAAAAGAAAAAAAAATACTTGCTGTTTCATTCATACTACTTGTGCTCCGCCAGCTTGATTCAAGAAGTATTTGTTTAAAATTGGTTGCTGGGATGGTAACGACATCTAGCTCTGCAAAGCAGAGGCATCCAGGGTCCGGAGTACTGACAGGCTTAACGGGGAGCTCTCATCTTCGAGCGCCAGATTATGGGTAAAATCTGGCACTCTCAGGGAGCTCTATCCCACCCGTCTACTCACTTTCCCCCCTCATACCAGGGGGAAAGTTTTCAAACCGCAAGACAGCCGATAGTCGCAATTATCAAGATTGTTAATTGGAGGTATTTAATCATATTTTTAAGTGAAAGGCATAATGTACGCTTTATATTGGAAAGCAAAGGTAAGTTTAACTTACATAAATCTCCAGAAGAATAAAACTGTTTATCTGAATCTTCTTCATTTTTAGGTAAACTTTACTGATCTAAAATTTTAAGAGATTCATTTTTTTCTGCAGAAACGCCTTATGTTGGCTTAGATGTAGGCTTGAACATATTGGGAAGGATTTGTCAGACTTGCTTGCTTGATTTCAATAGGCCAAAATGACAGGAAGAACTTTGCTTTGTATTGACATTTTAAATATTTAAGGAATAATATCTAAATATAGAATTGGAAGGACATTCCTAAATTTTTGGAAAAATTTGCAATGTAGCAGGAGTACAGTATTTTTAATGCAACCACAGACTTACTAATTTATTTAATGGGACTTCCAAATAATATATCCATTTTCATAGCAGCAGGCAGCAGGTTTTTTTTTCTTTGTACAATTTTATAACTTATAATTATGCACAACAGCTACCATACATGGTCCTTTTAAAAAGGTAAATTGTTGAAAAATGGTAAGTACAATAAAATCAATGTAAAGAGAAAAAGAAGTTAATCTTAAATGCAGTTTTTTGGTTAGAATGAATTTGTAAGTGGTTAAGTAAAAGTTCTGCCAGAAAAAGAAAAGGGAGGCAAAATTGTTGTGTTATTCTTGTATATTAAACAATTTCAGAGAGTCTAAGTTAAGCATATGAAGTTTATGCTTATATGCTTCTGTCATCCAAGGTAACAAATAATTATAAACCTATTCCTGATCTTGACTTGAGGTGGAATGAGGATATAATAACAGAGTCAGTCAGTTAAAAATGCTAACTTTGAATGTAGTAAGCATCTTGTTCGTTCTTAGGATCTGAAAAACATAACTTTCCACCATGGAAAGTCTTAAATTTTAACCATCATTATTTTTTTTTCAAAGCTTTTAGTCTTTAGGAATCTGTTTCATAGCTAATAGATGAACAGAATTAAACATTGAATTTTGGACATATTAAATAATTTACTATATCAAGTGTATTAAACTGTTCTCATATTCATATTAAGAGCACTACATAATAGATTGGAATGTGTATTTTTTTAAAAAAATATTATTTTTAATTTTACTTTTCTGATTTCTGTTAGAAAATAAACCTAGCTTGTTGTAAGTTCATTTCTCAGTATTTTTAGAGTATATTTTTTGTTGCCATATCTTCCTGTTAGTAAATTGCATTGTAGTGAACATAATTTAAGTGATAGTTGGGAACTAAGACAAAGAGGTCATATATGATAATGATGAAATAAAATTGAATTAGTTACCAAACTTATAAATGACCATTTAATTATAGCATATGTTCTATTTCAATTATAGGGCACTGAAGAATTTTACTGGACATAAAGACTTGTTCTGGATCTTTTAATGTGATTAAGGATTATACACTTCTTAATATTTTCAGTAGGTTGTAATTTCATCATCTTGCAATTAATCTGCATTTTTCATATGTGCTATTTATTATTTATTGAGTTTATACTATTATTATAGAAAAATAAGTTGTGTTAGCATACAGATGTGCATGACTTGATTTCCCATCACTTGTTTATTGAAGACTTCCAAGTTCAGCATAGAACATTCTGTTCTCCTGTGCACTTAGAGAGTCAAAGCAGTGGCCAGAGACTGAGTTGTAATTTGTTTAGTCACACCTCCTCCTTCCTGTTTAGCTCCAGTTTGTTAACTTAGTTGGCCTAGAGATACTTCTGTTATTTGAGCTTCCATTGCTTGGACTTCTTTAAGCAAAGTTTAGGAGAAAGTAATTATTAGGAAAGCTTCCTAGTCGCTTTACAAGCAGTTTTTGGCACCGCGCCCAGCTGCACACTCATCAGCTGAGCTGCGGGGATCAGCAGCAGTGAAAATCATTTTGGAAGGCCTGCAGGACGCGTGGAGCCATCGGCTTCTTCTTGATCGTTCAGGAGACACTTTCTGTGAATTGCTTAGCCCGTGGAGAACCGTGGTGCCGGCTCTGCACTCTTGGGCTTGGCCACAGATCCGTGGTGTCGGATTCCAGCTTCCCTGGCCTAGCTGTGGTAATTGGCTCTGAGAAGCCTTGGTGTAGGCTTTGCGCCATTTTGGATTCCCCCCTCTCCCGCAGCCTATTTTATTCCTGCTTTCAAGCCGTGGTGTCGGCTTGGCATGGCTATAGCCCTAAACTGCCCTCCATACTGGTGTTTAATCAGCAGGGAGGTAATTTGAAAAACAATTGGCTGTAATTATCAGAGGTTTTCAAACGAGGAGTTTTTTTCTGCTGAACTAGCCACCTCGTGATTTCAAAATGGCGTCTCGCAGTTGCTCTTCTTCTCACATCTCTGCCTCTTCCTTTTTCAGGCATCAAGCCTCGGAGGCTCCAGTTACAAAAAAGGGAAAATCAAGGTCTAAGGGACCCTCCACTAAATCCCAGCCCTCTGTACAAGCCTCTACTTCATCTGCATCTGATAAGGATGCCATGAGGTGACAACATGCCTTAGAAAAACAATTTGATAAGGCCCAAAAAAGGGTGGAGGCTGGCAAGGAATCTTCCATCCCTGTCTGCAGCAGGGAAGCAACTGATCCTTTAGAGAAGGATAATTTGACCCTGGAACCCCATCCAGAACAGTTTGGCTGGTCTCCTCCTGACTCTTCTACCAGATAGGTGCTTCAGGCAGCAAGCATGGATACCTCCTTGGGGGTAACCAATCCAGAGCCAGGGCCCTCTCATTGCAGTATGGCTTCTTGTGCTTCTGCCACTTTCACTCCTACTGCAGTGGGGCTCCGTCTGGAGGAAGGCCAAGGCACTGCACTGTCACAGGACCTGTGCGATATGATTGCCCAAACTATCACTAAGGGCACTGATCCTGCCCTTACCCAAAGGGGTTTCTTAGCCCCTTTGCCAGCAGCAGTTCCAAATCTTAAGAGCCATTCCAATGGGTCATTCTGACAGGGAGTACATTCTGGACCCTCACTCTCATTCACCTTAGTGAACATAGTGAAGTGTTGCTTATGGGCAAAGAAGAGGATGTTACAGATTATAATTTTTCTGAGGATGAAAGGGTCATTCCTGACAAGCCAGCTGCCACAGATCTGTTCCATCATGACCTATTTAAAACCTTATTGTATAAGGCAAAATCAACAGCCAATATGGGGGCGCTTATTGGACAACCTGAGGGATCTTTGGACCCTCAAGATCCCATGGCTCTTCTTTTTACCGAGCCAGTCACAGAGCAAGAGGCTGTTCTATCACCTAAGCTCTTTTTGACGTCATACAACAACAGTGGAATCAGCCTGGATCCATCTCTGCCCCTAGTGGCATGGATCGGAAAATGTACATGGTGGAACAAGAGCTTGAGAACCTCCTAAAACTTCCATCTGTTGATGTTCCAATGGCCAGCTTGGCCACTTCTAACTTCCTGTCTTCTGATTCAGCTGAAGGACTGAAAACTGAGAACTGAAGGGCGGAGCTTGCTGCTCGTAAGACCCACCAAGCAGCCACCTGGGCCATTCGTTCCGCCATAGCAGCGTCCTTTTTCTCTAGGACATCCTTAATCTGGCTTTGTCAAATTCAGTCCTGGACATCTCCTGATGACACCCGCTTGCTTCAGGACATAAGTAAGCTGATTGCTGCTGCAGAATATTCCGCAGGTGCAAAGCTCAATTCGGCTAAATTTGCTTCATGAGCCTTAGCGTCCAATGTCACTTCCAGATGCTTCTTATGGTTGAGGCACTGGCAGGCCAACATGAAAACAAAATGGCGATTAGCAGCGGCTCCATTCAAGGGAGGCTCTCTCTTCGGGGAAGCCCTTGACTCTGTCTTGGTAGAGGGCAAAGATAAGAGGAAGATTCTTCACCACGGTACAGGCAAGCAGATAGATGAACTGGTTTTCCATATTGCAGGCAGTCCTTTCGAGTATCTGACTCAGGGTTTCAGAGCCCAGTTTATCAAAGATCCTTTCTACCAACCATGGACAGGCCACAGGACAGACATTCCTTTCAGGATCGCTCCAGACAGCCACAAACCAGACGCTCCTTTCGGGGAGCTGGCTACCAACCTTACCATCGGACCAAGTGACTGTCCAGACAAGAGCCCCATAGGCGGTTGCCTTGGCAGGTTTGCAAACTGCTGGCAGCACACAACCACCGATGCCTGGGCACTGCAAACAATAACTCTTGGCCTTACCCTACAGTTCAGTTCCGAACTCTCTCAACGGTTTATCCAATGCTCGGTGTCACGGGATGCCACCAAGAGGTCTCTGATGGAAGCCAAAATCCAGCACCTGCTGGCCATTCAGGCCATAGAACCGGTACCTCTTCAACATCAGGCCTCTATTCGATACTCTTTCTGGTGCAAAAAAAATTGGGCAGAAGGAGAGCCATCCTAGATCTGAAGAAGTTATGTCGACTGGCGACTCCCAGGGGGAGATCCTTCTCCGTGGTGGCACCTGCCCTCTGGAACGAATTGCCCCTTGATTTACGGATGATCCCTGACCTACGCACCTTTCGTCGTGCTCTCAAGATGCTGTTGTTTCAACAAGCTGGGCTGGCCTGAATACCAAGATTAATTTTAAGTTACATAGGTTGTCTTTGTCTTAATCGAAATGGGCTAAATTATTTAATTCCTTTTAAACTGTTTTAAATTTTATATGTGTTCATTTTTATTTTTGGCTGTGCACCGCCCTGAGTCTCTCGGGAGAAAGGCGGTATAAAAAATAAAATAAAATAAAATAAATAAATAAAATAAATTGAATGTACACATCAAGTACAAACGCTTCAAAATGCAATCCCTGCACATCATTCTGGGTTGTATCAGACAGGGAGATCTCTTGACATCAATAGATCTACGAGAGGATTATCTGCATGTGCCCATCAGACCGTCCCACAGGAGATTCCTCAGGTTCTCCTACACAGGACTACATTATCAATACAAAGCTCTGCCCTTCAGACTATCGTTTGCCCCCAGAGTATTCACAAAACTTCTGGACGTGGTGGCTGCTCACTTGCAAACAAATCCCATATGTTTGTTATGTTATCTGGATAACATTTTGGTCCTGTCCTCATCCCTTCAGCAGGCAAGTCTAGATCTTCAGATCACAGTTCAAACCCTCCAAGACCACGGGTTTACTGTGAATTGGGAGAAAAGTCCCATGACCCCCTCCACCAACCTGGTCCATCTGGGAGCATGGATTGACACTCAGACCAGCCTCGTCTTCCTCTCCCAAGAGCGTTGCTCCAGCCTCCTCACCACCATAAGGCAAGTCAGAACCCTCAGAAGGGTACCATTGATGCTTCTTTCCCAATTGTTAGGCAAAATGATTTCCTGCCTACAGATTGTGCCTTCGGCAATGTTGCACTCCCGACCTCTTCAATGGTTTTTATTACCAAGTCAATGGGCGGGCCTCAATAACTCCCCCAAATGGATCAGAGTTCCCTTCAAGGTAATCAGATTCCTGGAGTGGTGGATGTCAGCAGCCATGGAGCAAGGGTGTTCCTTCAAAGAGCATCCCTGCCTAAACCTGACCACAGACGGCAGCCTTTTCGGATGGGGCGCTCATCTACAATCTTGAGTGACCCAGGGTCAATGGTCTCCAAACGACCTCCTCAAAGACATCAACTGGCTGGAACTGAGAGACGCTCATCTGGCGCTCCACCAATTCCAAGATCAACTCTCAGGGAACCACGTGCTGTTATTGACGGACAATGTCACAGTCAAAGTGCACGTGAACCGTTGGGGGCACCCACTCCAGGGTGCCAGATGTGCGAGGCTGCTGTGATAGGTCTGTGGGTGGAGAAACAGTTGTTCTCCCTGTGGGCGGAACACATCTCGTGGATCTCCAACATCCAAGCGGATTGATTGAACAGAACGACCATCGATCAGGCAGAATGGAAACTTCATCCAGATCTGTTCCTCTGACTGTCTACCAAATTCGGCCTAACCCAAGCAGACCTTTTTGCCAGCCCAGCGAATGCACAACTTCCACGGTTCTACACCAGATTCCGATGCCTAGGAACCGAAGGGACGGATGCCCTCTGTTGTCCGTGGCCCCAGGACCTATTGTATGCATTTCCCCCAATACCTCTAATACCGAGGATCATCAGGAAGATCCTGAAGGAAGGCGCAGAGGTTCTCCTCATAGCTCCTCACTGGCCCAGACGGACCAAGTTCACGAACCTATCGACCCTATCAATATCACCTCCCTGGAGGATCCCTCCAGACATGATCTTCCTCAGCCAGGGGCTGTGCTACACTCAGAACCTCAATGGTTTCAGCTGGCTGTCTGGCACTTGAGAGGAAGATCCTGAAAAAGGACCAATTCTCTAGGAAGGTAATCTCTACTATCCTTGCTTCACAACATCCATCGACAACCCGCATATACAACACCACGTGGAATTCTTTTTGCCACTAGTGCACTAGAAAGGTGCTAGCCCTAACTTCAGCCTCTGTACCTCAGGTATTGGACTTTCTGCAGGAAGGGTTAAAGGCAGGATTAGCGGTTAATACCCTCCATAGACAAGTAGCCGCTTTGGCAACTATTCTGTCCTGTGAGGGAGCTTCAATCCTCTCTCAACACCCAAGGGTTCGTAGCTTTCTAAAAGGGGCTTCCAATCTGTGACCTCCACCTGTTCACAGAGACCCTTCTTGGGATCTCTCCTTCATCTTACAGGCACTCATGTCCTCTCCGTTCGAGCCATTGAGTTCCGCCAGCCTCAGGCTTCTGACCCTTAAGGTCGCCTTTCTCATCACCTCACTTCTGCTTGAAGAATCTCGGAACTGGTGACTCTCTAGCACGGAAAGATTTGTGTATTATGCATCCTGACAGAGTCATTCTCTGCCTGGACCTGACATTCATGCCTCCTGGGCCACGAGGCCCAGGTCATTTTACCAGATTTTTGTCCAAATCCCAAAGACCCAAGAAAACGCTGCTGGCACACATTAGATGTATGCAGAGCACTGTGCATATACATCACCAGGATGGCACCGTTCCAGAAGACTGAGGTGTTATTCATCTCTTTTCAGCCCAGGTCTCTGGTGGACTCCATCCACCATTGGTTGTTGGCTCAAGGCCTGTATTTCTCTGGCTTACGATCATCAGGCTCGACCTATTCTGGGCCACATTACAGCCCATTCTACAAGAAGTACAGCCACAACAGTGGCTTGGACCACTCAGGCCTCTATACTAGAGATCTGCAGAGCAGCCATTTGGCCCTTTCCCTTCATCAGAAACTACAAACTCGACATGTTTGCCTCAGCAGAGGCGGCCTTCGGGGGATGGGTCTTGCAGCAGGTTCTTCCAGTCGACAGGACCCTGGATGTTTCTACTCCCCACCCTAGGGATACTTAGCTTGGGCATATCCCATTGCTTGGACTCTCTAAGCAGTGCACAGGAGAAGGAAAGTTGTACTCACCTGAACATTTGTTCTGTGTGTGCTGTGTGTGAATGCAACCCCTCCCTAAAAATTCCAAAAGGGGTCCAGGGTCGGGGAGAGTATGTTTTTTCTCATTACAGGTTACATCTTCTCCAGATCCAGACCATCGTTAACAAACTGGAAGGAGGAGGCATGACTAAACAAATTACAACTCAGTCGCTGGCCAATCAGACAAGGTTATCACCCATAGCTTGGACTCTCATGCAGCGCACATAGAACGAACATTCAGGTGAGTACAACGTTCCTTTTAGCATAAGTAAAACTCTACAACACCAGTTTGGTATAGTAGTTAAAAGCATCAGGCTAGAAATTGGGAAACTGTGAGTTGTAGTTCCACATTAGGCACGAAACCAGCTGTGTGGCCTTGGGCGAGTCACTCTTTTTCAGTCCTAGGAAGGAGGCAATGGCACATCATTTCTGAAGTTTTGCCAAGAAAACTGCAGGGACTACAGCACTGACCCCATTAAAAGGTGGGGGGAGACAATATGGTTGATCTCTCTGTGAAGTCCATGAAAGCCAGCTGGGTGACCTTTGACCAGGCACTCTCTCTCAGCCCAACTCATCTCACAATGTTGTTGTTGTGGGAAAAATAGGAGGAAGTTGTGTTGGATATGTTTGCGTCCTTAAGTTATTTGTAAAAATAATAAAGGGAATATACAAAAAAATAAACAAATCTGATCTGCAATACTCCTTTATGTAGGAAGGTTCCATTTGACATTGTAATTGAATGCAGTCTTTATGAAGCTTTTAAAATTTGCCCCACATAGTAAAATAAACTCTCTCATAGACTGCAGTATGGAATAACTTCAAAGAGGATCATATGTAGTATGTACAATGATAAGGAAGAGAAAGAAGCGTTTTTGTTTGGGGAGATACATTTTAGGATGAAAATGCTGTCATAATTGTTTCTTATATTTGTGATCAGTAATTATGATGAGGGGAGGCATTCTTGAATATTACAACTAATTAACATCTTTCTTTTAAAAGAAAATACTATAATCTTTTTTAGGGTGAAGTAAGGGGGAGAGCCGAGCTGTTAATGCAATTTAAGTTGAAACTCTGGTGGTGAGATAATATTTTTGCCTTCTTATATTTCAGTGCAAAATCACCTCTTTGTTTTAATACAAGAAAAGGGAACTTGAAACTCCTAAACTGTGGTTTAGACTCCGGCTCCCATAACCCCCAGCCTGCTTTCTGCTCTTTTACCTTTTCCTGATCAGTTTTGTCAGTGATGAGGTTTCCCTATCAAGCAGGTTATTGATAAATGTCTCTTTGCCTTCTTGAGAACTGCTAGCGACTTTCAAGATCTCTAGTCCTTCCTGATGTAGGCATTATCTGGAAATGGTCTCCTCATCACTTTGACATATACTACAGAAAAAAATGAAGAGAGCTCTGAGAGAGATAGTTTCTCCAGATTGTCCAACTTCCTTCCTCTTTAACTATCTAACTTTAAAGGCAATAGGAACTAATTAGAGGAATTCTGGATTTGACCTGTGGAATAATTTCTTAGGACTTCTAGAACTGTTTTATATTTAATTCAGAAGATAGGAACTAAGCAGAAGGAAGTAATCTGTAGGTGGCAATTAAAGTTTTGGACTGGGGCTCCGTATTGGCTTTTGGAAGGCAAGAGTAGAATTACTTAATTATATTTTTTACACAGAAGATGGAGGTGATGTAAGCAAAAATGAATTTAGTCCCATAAACAGAGCAAGAGCAAAGCATTTAAGAATACTTCTCTGTGATGAAGGAATATATAAATTTAGTAAAAACCAATAGGAATAGGACACAAATGTACTTTGAATAATCTTAAAGTGACTCCAGTAAAATAAGCCGCTAAAGGCATCCCTCTGAACTCTATTTGAGCTTTTCAGTAAGATTTACCATTTGTAAATCTAAAAGTTAACCAGAACTGGAAACATACTTTTTTTCTCTCTGAGGCTTGTTATCTATTAGTTGCCTAGCAACCATGTCTTGCATATATGCAAAACATTACTTTATATTCCTTCTTTGCTTTGTGTTAAAGCATGAAAACTAATAGAAAATCAGAAGACTGAATATATCTATGCTTATCAATAGTCAGGTGGATTAAAATATCTTCACAGATAAATATATATAATTTATTTGGTTGAAAAACCAAATAGTACTGCTATGTGAAATAGCATGATTCAATTATGGAATTATACTTAACTAATTTATATGTTACTAATTTGACTTTGAGCTTCTAATCTGACTACCATTGCAACTTAATTTCTATTTGGGAAGTCTTTAAAAGCACTATTCGGGATCAAAGGAATGTACATGTTTTCTTCATTCCTCTTCTCAAATCAAGCAATTTGAGCGATTGCCTTGAAGGTCATACAAAAGGATGTGTTTTAATTTTATATGGAATATAATGAATGGTTCTTAGATAGACAAGTTCTTTAGTTCTATATGAGGCAGTTTGGATGTAAAAAATATTTTCTGCTTAAATTTCACCAAGTATTTAATAATTATGTATTTATTTTAAACTTAAATTGTTCTTAAAAACATGGACATTATCACTGAAGATGCTGCAGCCCATTTATTTTTTCTTACTCTGGGATTTTGTTTTTTTTTCTAATAAAAGTTTTTTTTAATTTTTTAACAAACATACACAAACAAACACATAATGCATTTTTTCTGAACAGAGTATTGGCCAAGTCACAAATTTGTACAGTTTTTAGTTATCTCCCATCACAATTTATGTATTTCACTTTTTGCCATAATATTCTTTCTCTCTAATTTTTAGTTTCTTTTCCTTGTTTCTTCTGATATATAGCCAATATTACCATTCACCCTAATCTCTAATTTTAATCAATTTTCTTTTTTCCCCTCTCATTGCTCGCCATGTTAAAACCCTTTGATTTAAAACCAATCATTTTTATAATACTTAACCCTAACTCTAAATCATCCTATTCAAATATTTTCCCATTACTCCTTTTTCACAACATACTACAGTATCATTTCAAGTGTTTTCCCTAAATTCTATTTTTCCAATCACAGATATTAATGTTCATAATCCATTTCCTTCCCTCTTTTCCATTTCTTCCCTTATCAACTTATTCAAATACTACAATCTTCCTACAATTCACTTAGGTCTATAACATTAAAGTCATTCCCCTCTGTTTCTCAATTCCCATTGTTTTTTTAAAAAATAAACCCACTTTTCCATTGCTTTTTCAAATATATATATAGTCTACACCTCTTCATAATAAACCATAATCATAATTTTAAAAGTTAATTTCCATTATTGCCAATAGTATCTTAATCTTTTCTTGTTAAATAATAATAAAAATTAATCTTCACAATACAATATAATTTCAAATGCTTTCGCTAAATTCCATAATTACAATTAAAAACATTCCAAGTATTACAATTCCATGTACCTTCAATTCATTTATAATTCTAAATAATTTCCCCTTACTTTATATATAATTTAAACAAAGTTAATTTTCAACTTTTCCTTCTCCTCTTATTTAGTAATCCATTGATCCCTTTTCACAATACACTATAATTTCAGATGCTTTTACTAAATTCCATTTTTACAATTAAAAACATTCCAAGTATTACCATCTCATATATTAAACTTACTAAAATTCATTTATACTTATAGATCTTACTTCAATTCATATATAGTTCTAAATATATAAAACATGTTTTCCTTTTCCCTTCCATCAGCTACGCCTATCTTCCTTTATCCCATTTTGTTCTTTTCTCTTTCCCCCCTAATTTTAAAGTCCTTTACTCTCCTAGCTTGCCCTGTATTTCCATCTGCTCTCCTCCTCCCCTTTTTGTCTTTCTTATTTCCCTACTGTTAGTTCCAGTGTAAACTTTTGAGTTTTTCTTTTTTTCTCTCCCCCTTCTTTCTCTCCTTGTCTCTTTCCACCATCTCTATTTTTGTCATTGTTAATTCCAATGTAATCTTTAAAGCTCACCTTTATTCCTAAACTTATCCCTTTTCTTCCATTCCATTTCTTTTTTTCATTGTTACTCCCCACATAATCATTTGCTTTTTCATAATCAATATCTTTGTCTTTATCTTCAGTGTCATTTTCTTGCTTCTCATTCATAGTTTCTTTTTCCAGTTGGGTATGTTCTAACATAATTTGTTCATCAGATTTGGGTTTTCCATGCATCATTATAATCATTTCATTTAATTCCGCTTTGAATGATATATGCATCTTTTTAAACATTTCAATTAGTTCCTGCGCCATTTTGTTATTTCCGAGTTGTCGTTATTCCAATTTTAAGTTATTATAACCTACCTTCTTTGGTTGTCGAAGTCACACAGCTTACAAGCAAACAAAGCCTCTTCAAAAGTTCCCACCGCTCTTATCACTTTAGAAAGTTTTTTTTCCAAAATACAAGTTAAGCATTGTAGTATTTTTTTCTGCCTATAGGTGTCTCTCTCCAATCCACAATTCCAATCAACAGAAAGTGTCCATTTTATTTATTAAATCCATGTTCCCTATATTTGCCAATTTCTATCTTTTTCTTCTTAATTTTATATTCCCCAAAGTCCAATTTAAAATCCAGTTCCAAATCCAATTAAAAAAAATCTTCTGTTACAGGGCTTTAATTTTATATTCCTTTATTCTTCCTTCAATGGTCAAAAAAGTATTTTAAAGTTTTTTCCAATCCTCTCCAAATCTATTATGGAATTTTCTTCTAATATTTTAATTATCTCCACACATTGTAATCCAAAAGTCAAATTCCGTTTCGGGCTTTAAGACTTTAAACTTCCATTTTGTTCTTCTTCCTTCATTCACATTCCCCCACGCCCATTAGCTGCTGTTTCTTCGCTGGGGCACATTTTAACAGTTTAAAAATATTCATTTTTTATACTTGTGAGCTGACAATCACTCACTTGGCATTAATACTCTGTCCAAATCTCCGCTCCTGCTCAGAACTTGGACTGGTTGCCCCAACTTTATGGCGGCCGCAATGGCTGTCACCCCCGCCGCCGACTCAAAGAGTTTCCTCTTACCTCTGAGGAACTTACCAGTTCTTCTTGGTCGTCTGAGGTGCCTCTCCTTCTTGTCCGTCCCTACAGGACAGATCCGGTCCAAAGACCCCTAGACAGCGGTTTGTCAGCCCGGGATTTCGCAAGGCTCATCAGAGCCCACTATTCCCCGACTGTCTCACTACGATGCTTCCAGTCGAATCTTGCTCTGGGATTTTGAAGGAACAGCACACATATGTCTATGTCTGCATTAAAAGTGAATATAAGGAAGGAAATGTAAAAAAGAAGCATTAAAAATGTGCTGCTTCTAGTACTAATATTTTTCACATGAGTTAGAAATATGTACATTCTTCATTGAGTGAATAGAAATAAAGTTCAAGGAAGAAAATTGCATGTGTAACATAATATTAGGAGAAGAGGAATGATCAATGTTTATAGCTCAGTCAAATTACTCAATGCAGGGTGGTCTGCATTAAGCAAGTAAAATATTATAAAAATAAAAATGTGTGTTAATGTGATGTTTTCCTCTTCTGTCTCTTTTATATTTGCATCCATCATTTTATTTTCTTTATACACATAGGTTTGATATCTGATAACTGGATATGTGCACTAGATTAGTGTATCTGCATATTCTTCTCTAAGCAGGTTAAAAGTAAAAGTTGTCCTCAAGATGTAGCATTTACCTTGCTGCTTTTCAGTCTGAAGTATTTTCTCTTTCTTACAAGTGGGTTGTACTGGAGAGAACTGTATAATGATGGCATGTGAATTAAATTAAATGGGATTTGGTAAAACACTGAGAAGAGGAGAGTAATTGGAATTATGCTGTGTTGTGTGCTAGAAATAATAATTAAACCTTCATTCCAAATCTGCTCTTTTCTACTTGAAGAGGTCTCAAAAGGCTGCCTCCAGTGGTTTTCACCTGTGATTGATAGAGATTGCTGAGTTTGGCAGTGCACAGTAAACATACAGAACAGCAGTCTAAATGCAGTGAGGATTATGTGAACATGAAGATTATTTTCTTCTGTTTAAATTCATTATTGACACTTGAGAAGAGATTGTATTCAAGTTTTCACATTTTATTCAGTGTAGATTTAGAAAGTGGCAGCTGACATTTTAATTACAGTATGGTTTTCAATTCTTTCTTTACTTGATTTGCTAGTCAATGGAAGAGCTTTTCTTATCTTTGCTAATAGCTGTATTATTATATGAGTATGCTGTATAATGATTTAGGTAGATACTTTTGAGTACTGGGGTGAGCTGAAGGAGATTGTACACCTATCTAGCAGAAGCCTTCTTAATGGGGAGGTGCCCCTCCATCAATTTTTGAAAGCAGCATTAATAAAATAAATTAAATGAAAGGAACTAGTCATTGTGTTCAAATGTAAAAGGTTATGCATTGCTTTTTAAAATCCTTTTTGAGTTGGATACAGTGAACTCTTAATAAGAAAAAAAATAGACTAGTGCAAGTCCAGATATATTGTCTCACACTGGGATATTAATTCAAACTGATCTGATGGTTGGGACAAATATGTCCTTGGAGAAACTTCATTGCTTTTCCTTGAATAGTAGATGCCTGTGCCATATTACAACTCAACTGCTGTTCAAAACTGCATTTTCATGCAGCGGTGAGGCTGTTATTACAGGGATATAGCTTAATGAAAAGGAGTTTTGAATGAAGATCCATTCAAAAACTCAAAATACACTAGGTTCATTTAAAGTATGATTTATTTATTTATGTATTAAATAAAATTGTATAGCTACCCAATTTACAAAAAGTTACTTTGGGCAGTGTACAGCTGTTGAATAAAACAACAGATATAAAAATATATACAAACCTTAGGCAAAGAGAGGATAAGAATAGCCATTAGCCAACAATGGAGCCATCTAAGCATGTCTCCAGTTCCACAGGAGCCATAGGCCTGATAACATGGAAAACCGAGCAACCTGCCTATTGACTAGGAGAGCCCCACTACAAATACAGCAGAAGCTGCATAGGTTGCCAATTTATTTCTAAATTGTTTTGCGGGGGTGTACCTTGAAAATCTTTTAAAATCCACTCTTTATCTATCTCCTACTGTCAAATCATAATATCAGTATTTTTTTCTTAATGTTAGTATGCAATTATTCCATTGATTGTTGTTGTTTCTTACTACTTTGCATATTGATCTTGAAACCACAGTACATCTAGCATAATAGAAAATAACACACGTTATGATAGCATGAGCAAAAATGTCAGTTACAGTATTGAATTGGAGGATTAGAAGAAAATTTGGAATAGAAATTATAAATTAACTAAATCGGCAAAATACAAAGAGAACCAATATAAAATGTCCTATTGCTGGCACTTGGCACCCTCTAGGTTAGCAAAGATATATCCAAATTTAAGCCCGAACTGTTGGAAATGTGGACAAAAGCAAGGTACCTTTTATCATACATGGTGGTTGTACCCTGAAATGAAGAAGTATTGGAAGAAAATACATAGATGGTTAGAGGAAATAACAGGACATCAGATGGAATATACTCCGGAACTATTTCTCCTAGGGATAGCTAAAAGGAAATACGATAAAAGAATAATATGTATCATTTTACATATAATAACCGCAGCAAGGTTAGCTTTCGTGCAGTGTTGGAGAAATACAAACATACCTTCCAAAGGTTTAGTAATTAAAAAAGTATTTGACTGTGCTGAAATGAATAAATTAACAATTGAACTGAAAGGACAAATAGATTCAGAATAATACAAAATATGGGAGAAGTGGTACAATTGGATTGAGGACAGAAAAAAGGAAAAGAAATAGACAAAATAGAAGTAGAATTAAAATGTATAGTAAAAATGTATAGAGTGTATTTGAATTGGAATGGTACGGTATGTAAATGGTCGCAGTTCTGCATAAGATAGGTAAGATTTGTTTACTTGTAAAAACACAATAAAAATATTAATTTAAAAAAAGAAAGAAAGAAAATAACATGTTTATAATTATAGAATCAAAAAATTCCAAGGGCCCAGTTAGGCCTAATTTCTGTTCAGGGTACTAATCCAAATTAAAATACCTCAGACAGGTGTATGCTTCACCTGAACTCATTCCATAAAGCCCAACCTTACCTTTGCCAATTGATTCCATTGTCTGGCTCTTTTTTCTAACATTCAGTCAGAATCTGACTTCCTAAAATTTAAAGCCCTTGTCTGAAGGCCCTCCTATGGTTAATCTGCCTGACTTCTCTCTTGTGTTCCTTGCTTAATGCCTTACATGTTTTCTGATCACAAAAGATTGGGCAATCCTTTTAGCTTTAAGAAGTGTGTTGACAGTTCTCCCACCCAAGAAGAATTCTATTGAAAACTGGTAAACTTCACATGTGTCAATTCTTTAAACCCGAAGATATGTTGTGAGGAACAAAGAACAGAGTACCGCCATAGAAAAAGAAAATGATGGAAGAAATCCTTTCATTTATAGTTTTTATAGTTTGGTTTTTTCCTTCTAAAA
The DNA here is from genome assembly GCA_012654045.1 of Ptyas mucosa. Taxonomy (NCBI): domain Eukaryota; kingdom Metazoa; phylum Chordata; class Lepidosauria; order Squamata; family Colubridae; genus Ptyas; species Ptyas mucosa. The sequence continues at coordinate 43,648,246 of WNWU01000001.1, forward strand.
ATACTAATAATGTTTTGAATTCTGTGTACCAAAGTGCATGTTGCAGCAACAACGAAAACTAAGGCAGATAAGAATCAACTATCTTTCCACTTAAATAAGAACAACACTTGAAACAGGGTGGCAAGACTGCTTTCAGAATAAAGTGAAATGGACTTATTAAACAAGGAAAGGAATAATTCCTGAGCTCTGCTGATTAGCAGATACTTATTGTACCAATGAACTATTTTGAAACTTCATTAATACTGCCTAATATAGAAATTGTGATGGTGGTGGTGAAACAGGGCATTAAACACTAACTTTAGTTTACACATTAAAGATCTATTGAAAATAGGACTCTGATCAAGGTAGTTTTAACATTAGAATCCTTCAGTATCTTTGTTCTGGCATTTTATTCCATTCAAACAGGGAGGAAGATGGAAATCATATTAGAACTTAGAATAATTTTATTGTCACTTTGAATGTACACCAATCGGCATACATTAAAATGAAATTTCGTTGCATACAGTTCTCAAAGGTTTTCACCTTTAATATACACTACATAAACATGACAAAACAAACAAATAAATAAATACAAAATTATGCATATATTATATAACATGGAGAAACAACATTTTTAAATGTTTTCTTTTAAATGTTTCATATATTCATATTCAGTTCATATTCAGTTCATGGGAAGAGAATTTGGGATTCATTCTACATTAAAAACTGGTGCTGGAGAAGGCAGAATATAAAGAGAATGATTTCAGTTAACCTGTTTATGACAAACACAAAGAGCACAATTATGAAATTAGGCATTTGTTCATTAGCTGATAAAAAAAAGAACATTGATAGAAATCCTTGATCTTGAAAATGGCAGAAGAAAAATCAAATTAGCTAGCAAATGTTCTGAATTATTAATGCTTTAATATTTACTGGCTTGTAAAAAGTTCTTATTGTTTTGGAGGTAGCACCAATTCTTTTCTTAACTTTCAGCCTTTTTGGCAAGAGGTGTGTGTGTGTGTTCATGCGTTTGTGATCAGAATAATGATGTAATACATCCCCCACCCCATCTTGTACTTGCTGCTTTCACCTTTGGGATGAAAACAGAAATGCTGGCAGACCCTGCTGAAACATATCTAGGTTTCTTTTTCATCATGAGATAAACATTTGCTTGATACAGTGCAGAGTAAAAATATAAATTCAGTAAATTAATAATTCAATCTAACTCATGGAAAATGAAATAAACAAGATCTATAATAATAAGCACATTTGGGACTGGAATTTCTGTCGTAGGTTGATTTGTTGAAAAGTAAGTCATTATGTGACTGGATCAGTGGTGGGTTGCTCCTGGTTCGCACCGGTTCGCAAGAACCGGTAGTAAAAATTTGTAGTAGTTTGGAGTATCAGTAATAACATTGGCTGGCCACACCCCTGAACCGGTCCCCAGCCTGGTTGCTGCTCGCTTACCCCACCCACCTCATCAGAGGCTCTTTTTTTTTTTTTACTTTTAAAAGCAATTTTCTATGACCTCTTCGGCCGAAAAAATGCTTTTAAAAGTAAAAAAAAAGCCTCTGATGATCGTGCGGCTCAGCTGGGATCGCCAGAGGCTTCTGAAAGCATTTTTTCTGCAACCTCTTCGGCTGAATAGGTTGTAGGAAAAAAAAATGCCTTTAAAAGCCTCTGGCGATCCCAGCTAAGTTGCCTGATCGTCAGAAGCTTCTGAAAGCATTTTTTGTGCAACCTCTTAAGGTTGTAGAAAAAATGCTTTTAAAAGTTAAAAAAAAAAAAGTTGGCCAGGCCCACCCAGTCACATTACCCCCCTCCCCACACACCCCACCAAGCCATGCCCACAAAATAAGCCATGCCCACAGAACTGGTAGTAAAAAAAATTAGAACCCACCCCTGAACTGGATCCTAATTTTAAGCAAATCAATCAATTAAGTGAATCAAGCAATTACTGATTGAATCTGGCTTCCTCAATTGGCTTTACTTATTGAAAGATAGCGGGAAAGACCACAAATTTTTATCACATGACTGTAAGATACTACAACTGGTTGTGGTTGCCAAACTTCTAAATTGTGATCATATGACTGGGTGTAGTGCAACAGCTGTAACTTTGAGGATGGTCATAAAACACTTTTCTGAGGCCATCGTAACTTTGAACTATCATTAAACAAACGGTTGCAAATCAACGATTACTTGTAGAAAGAAATGTAGTTAAACAGTGAAAGCTAAAATTTGCCAATCCCAATCTTAGTAACATTTTTTTCTCTAAATGTTTTAAAAAATAAAACAAAATACAAGAAAAGCTTAGCAAAAAGGAAGTAAATGACAAGTGCCGAAAGTTCATAATGTAATGGTTATTATCTTAAATCTAAGTAAATAAACTATATAAATAAATAAATCTGTGTAAGCATTTGATTTTATGAATATATTAAAAGATAAGAGCAACCTGTGGCTTTTAGTAAGTTGCCTTTTCATATATTCATTGAAATACGTTTCTTAATATGCAGTCTGTTCCACAGCTCTCTAATATTAGTCGTGTTTAAATTTGTCATAACTTTCTATGCCACATAGTGTTACTGATTTAAGATTCAGGAAATGCATTATGTCTGAGAAAATTGAGTTTTAAATTGTATTTCCTTGTAATAAAGGATACAAAATGCATGTTTTATTTTTTAAATATTATCTAAATTTATATCACAATCTCCTCTATTATATAAAGGATATGATAATGTCAAAATACAAAGAAACTTGCTTCTCATGATGATCCACCAGCTATCAATAGGCAGTACATGAGTCAGGTGTGAGGACTTTAGAACTGTCTCTTGCAGTTTACGAGTCTTAAAACAGAAAAAGGACTAGTTGGAACTGATATTCCTGAACTGTAAATGTGAAACTTTCCCCAAATGAGCAGATAGGTAATACTTTGTGTTAAAAATCTGCTAGAATAGACATGCATCGAATCAACAGATTCAGAGCCTGGTAAGTTAATTTTGTGTTTAGGTATAGCGTGCAATATTGGATAATGGTAAAGCAAATTAGTATATTTCTCAAATAGAAGACCCCTGGCTTGAATAGATAATCTGCTTTGGCACACTCCAAGGAGAAAAACCACACAGTTGGAACTTGACCTCAAAAAGACTGATATAAGGGAAGCCAAACCCAAGGGCTGATATATTGGAGATATAAATACAGTGTCGGCCAGTAATTACAGATGGGGATCCAGAGGTCTTTGTCTCCCAGGATCCCACTCATGAATTTCTTCTTTCTTTCTTTCTTTCTTTCTTTCTTTCTTTCTTTCTTTCTTTCTTTCTTTCTTTCTTTCTTTCTTTCTTTCTTTCTTTCTTTCTTTCTTTCTTTCTTTCCCATCTTACCACAAGGTAACTATGGGCACCTTACAATCACAAAAGATAGATATAAATATACTCAAAACATAAATAAAACAAGGCAAATGTTATGATCCAATTAAAGACGGAGAGAGCGGGGAAGCATGTGGGGAGGTGAAATCTGTTGTTAATCAATCAACCACCTCCATTGAGATGCTCCAACAACATGCTGTTGGGAATATAATTAGAAACTAGACCGCTATACTCTTCGTATTCATTACAGTAGGATAATATTGATTGACAGTAATAATTTTCTTGTTCTTATCAGAAGTCTCAGTCTGTGTTAGTACATCCTCAAATGGGAACTGGCTTGCCTATTTAGCTAAAGATGCCATCATCAGTTTGTAAGATTATTGTTGTAGAGCCATTGTTTCAGGTTAGAGATAATTTCCTCTTGTGGAGCAAGACTCCAAAAAATTTATCAGATCTGTTCCTTTCATTTCGCTTCTAAAATCCTCATATAAAAGGTTTGTTTGCCAATGTGAGGCTTTGAGGACACTGTGGAAAAAAGATTGATTCTGTTCCTTTCCTATAAATGTTATCTCTGTTACCTCTTCTGCCAAAAGCTGTATTTTTTTATATTTTACAAAAAGAGAGAGAGATTGTCCTTATGATGATACTATTTACAATTTAAAAGAAATATTTTCATTTTAATTAAGATAAAGAAATTGTGTACCTTCTGATAAAATTACATCTTTTTAAACAAGAGGGCAGAGGGCAGCTATTTCTTCCAAAGTGAACGGATATACTTGACACTGGAGAATTTTACGTTCTGTTTCTTTCTCTTGACCTCATTCGGGGCTGTCAAGTTACTTTGCCTTGGAAGGGCATTCATGGTGCTGATCATGGATGTTACTTGATGAAGCCTGGGGCACTTTCACTTGCTTTTTTATAATTAATAGAAAATGCAAAAAATAGAAATGTCTTTCTTTAGTTGCACCTTTCAGCGCCATTCCAATTTTTTTTTTACTGATAGCTTAGAATAAACAGTGCATAGTTGTGGGGAGATCATTATTTTGCTGAAGATGGTAATGAGCTTTATTGACGTTATCACCCCAGTGACCGATCGGTGTGTGCCTATGTGTTGTATGTATGTTTTGTTCTCCCCTTCTGCATGGTAGCCTAGTGGTTAAGATGCAGGGCTTGTCAACCGAAAGGCTGGCAGTTCGAGACCCTCATGACAGGGTGAACTCTCGTTCCTGCCCCAGTGTTCCGACCTAGGTGTTCCCAAACCACAAAGCAGACTCCTTATCCTGACAAAAATCCCTTTTTATTAAGTTACTGTGAATTTCTCTCATTCACACTCAGCAAAGTCTTTCGAGGGAGAATTTACAGTCACAGACCTTATCTGGCTTGGACAGCTGCCAGCCCGATATCTTCAAAACTTGGCGAGGAGTCTCGGAGAGTCACAAACCAATTAGACGACCTAATTGTCTCCTGCAAACTCTACTCTCCTTTCGCTCCTATTTTATTCCCTCTGGGAGGGGCCATTCATCATCCACCTGTGGCCTTACTCCCAAGTCAACCCATCTTCTTTAGCTGTTCCCTTCGTCTGGCAACTCTGCGTATGCGCACACTGGAAATAGGCTCCATCTGTTTGTCTGCCTCACTGATGTCTGACTCTGAAGGGAGCTGATAACTGGCATCCGGCCCTGGCCCCCTTTCTGCCTCCGACGCAGAGCCCTCATCAGAGCCTTCTCCAGACTCTAGGACTGGCCCATGTTCCTCCCCAACCTCCTCACTATCTGAATCTGCTACCAGCTCTGCAGGCCACTGGCGGGCCGCTGGCGGGCCACTCAATTCCTGCTAATCTAACAGATCAAAAGCATGTGAATATAAGTAGATACCACTTTAGTGGGCAGGTAACAGCATTCCGCGCACCTTGATGTATAGTCATGACAGTCACATGACCACAGAAGCATCTTCAGACAACACTGACTCTCTTGGCTAGGAAAGAGAGATGATCACTGCCCTCTAGAGTAGACACAACTGAACAGAGAACACCTTTACTTTTTTTCTGACAGTTATGTGTATGAGTATATTGAGAAGCACAGGGCTGATTGCTCATGTTCCATTCTGGGTGATATGATCAGAAGAGAGCACAGTTTAGAATGAGTATTTGGACACTTTCTGAGTCAATGATCAACTTTTTCCATAGGGATAGATTGGAGGATTTTTTTTTCCCCCTGTAATCTTTTCTCTACAGCTCTAAACCATCTCCGGTCCATTTTTAATCTGATCTTTCACTGGCTTTTTTCACCTTACCAAATTGAGTCCTATTCTATTCTGGTTTCTGAGAATTAATCTGCTGGAGATGGATAGAATTCTGTGCAATTTGACACAATTTATTTCCAGCGGTCCACTAACTTGAGAAAAATCAAACAAAAGCTGACAGAAAGACCACAGAAAGGACATTTAGCCCTTTGCCAACGTAAACATGAAGTTAATATATATCTTACTCTCCACTGAGAATTGGGCCATAATTTCAATGCTTTGGAGAATATAATCCAGAACAGAATAATCTGGAAATAGGAACTCAAAGGACAATTTCTCTTTATAGAAAAGTTTGAACTGCTTACCCATGAACATTATGAAACATGTTGTTCATTATTGTGTCTCCCAAAAGTTTATTGGACTTCTAAAAGTACAACAATCTTCAGTTCTGCTTTCTTTATGATTACTAGTTTTCAAGTTTCCTTTGTAATGTGGAGACTATAGAAATAGTTCAGAGGGTTGCATTATCAACAGCATTTACTCTACCAATTGTTTTCCCCTTTCTCCCATTAGATGTTTTGGATAAAATTCTGAGTCACTAGATATGCACTAGATTTAGCTTTTTCTATGAGTCATAAGGAAGCTGAGATAGGTATGGAAAATACTGCTGACAGGTTTGGCTTAGGAAACTGCGTTGTAATGAAGTCTGGGTGAGCTGGATAGTCAAAATATATTAGTTTTGTTTTGGTTATTTTCAGAACTGCTTTCTTAATTTCTATAAATAGTGGAGCTGTGCAATACTTTGAAGGGGCGATTTCCTTCCGTGAAAGTTCATGCGAATTGCTCCTTCAATCTGTCGTGCGAAAACAAAAGCAAAGTTTTCTAACATATTTTAAAATCAAAGAAAAACAGTTGTGTCGCGTTGCTTCGAGTCTTTATCCAGTAGTTCCAATAGTCTGTTATCGAAACCTACTTGCAGCTTCAGAAAGCAGCAGATAAGGCCTCAAGGTGACAAAGCATGTATCCCTACGGGGAATCACTTCATCTCAATCACAAAAAGCACTTTAGCAAATTGAGGCTATTTGCTTTATTAATGTGAAGTGTTTCCGTTATTAATCCAGTCATCAGAAAATAAATTGCATGCTGCTTTATCAGTTCAATGGCGCATCCAGTGACCAATCATATGCAATCAGGAACCTCAGAAGCATGGACAGGAAGATCATAACCCTCCTCTTCTGTTGCTTTTCAACACATAGGAGGATATGCTGCCTATGATTCAAAATATGGCAGCCCAGTCCTGAACTGATTTGCTCAAGTCAATTTGTGGCCGCCACCACATCTGATAGCAATAAATGCAATAATGTTACTTATGCCTTATGTAAAAAAGTACCTTCTTTAATTGGATAGACATATACATCCTGGATACAGTATTCCTTTTTGGCTAAACAAAACATACAGAGTAACAAAGACATAAAGCTAACATTAATTTACAGGCACTTCTTTTATTATAATTCCCCTTCTATTTTTATCCTTATAAACCAAATTCAAATTCAATTTCACTGAGGGCCGCATCAGCATTGGATTTGACCTTGGGCCGGGGTGGGTGTGGCCAGCTCGACATCACTTGTGTCGGGATGCCTGTGGTGGTCCCGAGCTCCATTTTCAGCTGTGACGGCCTCCTCCAACCCTCTGTCAGCGAAAACAGAGTTTTGGAGTGCCGCCCGTGGCCCTCGTGAGCTCCATTTTTGGCTGTGATGGCCTCCTGTAACTCTCTGCCAGCAAAAACGGAGCTTGGGAGGGTCGCGGGCATGGATATGATGCATGGATATGATGGAAGCAAGGATGGTTTACAACAGGGGTGTCAAACTCAAGGCCCGGAGGCATGATCCGGCCTGTGGGCTGCTTAGATCTGGCCCGCAGGGCTGCTCTGGAAACAGCGAAGGACCGGCCCGCGGTGCTTAAATGTACCTAAAGGACATTTGCATGTATTTGTCCGCCCATCTTTGTCCATTTCCCTTCCCATCTTTACTAAACATTCTAATAAGGAATAAAAATTCATCTCTTGGATATATCTTTTTCCATTTATACATATTCATTCATTTTTCTTTTGTACTGTCCAAGCCGCTTACAAAACAAGTTAAATTATTAATTGTTCCGTTTTCCCTATCAGGTGCAATTGCCTTGGCCTTTGATACATTTAATATTAACTATATACAGTCTCGGTCAATAAAACATTATCATCTGCATACAAAAGTACATGCAGACTTGTTTTCCCAACTACTGTATGTCACTGGAAGCATTTCTTGTACATTTACCCATAAATACATTCAACCATGTATGGGACAAGATCCACCCTTGTCTTACTCCTTGTTCAGTGTTGCACCCACCTTACGCATTCCTTTTATTCTCATGTACGATTTACTTCCAGTATATATATTCTTACTGCATTTAGCAACCAGTCTTCAAGACCATATTTACACAAAAGATTTCATAATTCATGCCTATTGATTTTGTAGTATATTTCTATAAATCAGCAAAGACATCTTCCCAGTAGCAATGTCTCCTGCAAATGCTTGGCCCAGAAGAAAGCCGCACTGAATTTCCCAAAGATTGCTCATCGTGGAGTCTTGTTCAATCAGGATTCTGCCAAAAATCTTCCCAGGCACACTGCATAAACTAATTCCTCGGTGGTTTCTGCATTCATTCCTGCTACCATTCTCTTTGTGCAGATGAAGAATAATATCTTTCGGTCATCCGGTATGAGTGCACACACACAACACACATTGCACAGCTGCTTCGTAGCAAACATCATCACATTTTCATTTTTCTCCGGTTAAACCCTCTACTTGCACTCAAAGGTGTTTTTTCTTCTGCTTCAAAAGGCAACTGGACTGTTTTTTCCTTGGGGAAGAAGAACAAAATGTTTCACTTCTCATCCAAGAAGCTTCAACGGTTGTGATAGTGGGAGGGATGGAAGATACCCCCCTCCCCACATTCAGTCTCAACTGTCAGTGCCTATCCTTCTAATCCCCCCACCATCACAACTGATGAAGCTTCTTGGATGAGAAGCAAAACGTTTTGTTCTTCGGCCCCAAGAAAAAAACAATCCAGTTGCCTTTTGAAGAAGCACCTTTGAAACAGCTATGACTCGGATGACGGAGAATCTCCACAGACTCTTTATCTGTACTATTAACATTTTCCAAAATTTCCACAGCATTTGTGATATGCTTTTTGCTTGGTTTATTGCACTTGTTTTAGTTTGATTCATCCACATATCACTAACAATTCCCTCTAAAATATTATCGGCAACATTCCTCACAACCATTTAATCCCAAATCATTTTATCACCTTGTTAATAATCCATTTGCTCTGCTTGAAGGATCAATGCTCTGGTGGCTCAGCAGACTAAGGCAGTTATTAACATCCACTTACATCTGCTGCCTGCAATTACTGCAAGTTTATATCCCACCAGGCACAAGGTTGACTCAGCCTTCCATCCTTTCTAAGGTAGGTAAAATGAGGACCCAGATTGTGGGGGCAATAAGATGACATTGTATAAATATACAAAAGTATGAAGGTTATTGCTTAACGGATTGTAAGCCACCCTGAGTCTCTGGAGAAGGGCGGCATATAAATCAATTTTTTTTTAAAAAAATGCTTAGCCTCTTCATGAACTTCTAGATACATTATTTTTTTTAAAAAATCTATAAAACTCTATATTTCCCTTCCTCTTTTAGTGTTTTTTTAACTGACTTTTTTGATTATGTAATACTTTTCCATAAACACATTATATGAGATTTATTTATTGATCAAGCATGGCATAATCTTTGTCTCATTCTTATATACATTTCCCTCCCCATTTGACAGCTTCTTTCACTTCTTCATTTTACCAAATAACTTTCCCCCATGCATTTCATTAAGATATACTTTTTATTCTATTCTAAGCAGCTTCCATGTCCTCTTTCTTTAGGTGCACTCTACATTTATTCTGTTGGGAGATTAATTTGTCAAAAGATTAAGACTATCAAGATATTTTTGTCCATGGGTACTATGTTCAGTTCATGCGTTCAGTCTTCTTTCATTTCTCTCTTCTACATTCAGTTTTTCCAAGGATTCACTGTTGGCACTACAAAGGAAAGAAACACCCAGAATTTCCCTTCATTCTTGTATTGTTCATGAATTCTCACAGTCTATAATCATAAACTGTAGTCATTATTTGAAATACTTTTTAATAAGTACTCACCTGAAACCATCCTCATTCATTTTGAGGATGAATTGCTTCATCCCCACCTATCTATTCATATCATCTTGTTGGAAATATTTTTCCAACTTTTTGCCATATATGTATGTGTGTGTTTATGTGTATATATGTATCAGTGATGGGTTGCCCCCGGTTCGCACTGGTTCTATAGAACTGGTAGTAAAACCGGCAGGAGGCTCCGTCCACCGACCCCGACGTCATCAGAATGCTTCTGTGCATGTGAAGAAGAGTGCACATGCAAGAGAGCAAAGGGAGCATGCGCGCGCAGCCCCATTGCAAACCAGTAGTAAAGGTAAGTAGAACCCACCCCTGATATGTATGTATATATTTACTATTTAATATAGCTATAAAGTTTAAGTCTACTGTGTGGTATGGAAATCTGTAGTACTTTGTAATGCTTTGTAAATTTTAGGCAACACAGAACAAATGTAAAACGTCAGCTGAATGACACCAAACTACTTAAATATTTTAGGCCTATACCCCTATTAATTATTCATAAAGGATCTATATATAAGCCTGCAGACACTGCTAGTGCCATCCGTTAAAAAAAAAAACACCTTAGATGAGACTGAAATTGCTGATAATTGCTATGAAAACTTGCTGTTTCAAAAAGTCCAAATTCCATTTTATAGTATTTGATTTGGCATATAGCAAAAAAAAGAAAAAGAAAAAAGTTCTGTATTTGTGCAAAAAAATCTAGGGTCAATTCAAAATAGGCAATATAACTGAAATGGTGTTAAGATACAAATTTGAAATAGTTCATGTCAATAGAGTAACAAGTAATCATCAATGGGCATCAAGTGAGTTAGTACTTGACTCCAAAACTGTTAAGGAATATCATTCCTCCATGATCTCAAAAAGATATTATCTACCAATGCAAAATGTACTCTTAAAACCTAATTTCAAAGTTTAGAAAGAAAGAAACAAGTTTTGACACCTGAACTTTTCCTATTTTTTGATCATTCTAAGCAAAAAGATATGCATATTCAATACAAGAAATAAAAATATAAAAAAATCTTATAGAGTTAGAGCTTTAATTAATGGCACCTTATCATGCTGAATATATTTTGTAAAGATTTCACCATAAATTGCAATTGTTTGGCCTCCCAAACCCTCTGCGTGTCGCGTTTTCACCCTCCCTGGTCCCCAGAAGCACTCTGCAGGCCAAAAATGAGCATGTTTTTGGTGAAAATGGGACACACGGAGGGTTTTAGAGGCCAAAAATGGGCCTGTTTATGGCCTGCAAAGGGCTTCTGGGAACCAGGGAGGGCAAAAATGTGATGCATGGAAGCCAAAAACTGTTTTCTTTTTCTTTTTTTTTTCATCTAAATCTGGGTGCATTTTATAGTCTGGTGCATCTTTTATAGTCCAAAAAATGCTGTAATTGTGTCCAAACTTTTAATTTAAGGACCAAGAACTAATCATGAAAACAGTACAAAGCCATTTTTGTTGTTCAATCACAAAGTTATATCTTGTTCTTTGCAACTCCATAGACTATTGCACACTAGGCCTCCCTATCCTCTACTGTCTTCCTGAGTTTACCCAAATTCATGTTAATTGTGTCAATTACATTATTTAACCATTTCATCTTCTGTCTTCACCTTCTCCTTTTGCTGTCAATCTTTCCCAGTCTTTTCCAATGAGTTCTACAACAATGCCTTATTCAGACTAAAATTACCAAAAACAGTAAAGTATTCTTGGAAGTTTGGCACTCAGACCAATCATCTATCAATAGACACATAGAAATAAAACATATGGGTACACCATTCAAGAGACAATAAAAGGAAACAAAAAGACCGGAATATATCCTGTCGATCAAACTAACATTGGGATTACCACCAAACAATCAAGCAGAAAACAATGCCCTAATCAAAAATCTATCAAGGAGAAAAATCACTCCACCATCAACATTGGCACTGCAAGCTACTTTGATGATGTTATCTAGTTGAGTAATTAGCCTGCCTGGTAACTTACTGTATGTGGGTGGGTGTATTGCATTTAGCATTTATATCAAACCAGGGTTGCTCCTGGTTTGGTCCGGTTCTTGCGAACCGGTAGTAATGGTGGCGGGAGGCTCCGTCCACCCGCCTGGACATTATCATGAACTATCTGTGCATGCACAGAAGTACTGCGCATGCATGCGCATGCTCCCATTGCAAACTGGTAGCAATAACAATATTCATTTCTTGAGCTTTTGGGTACATACTACCTGACTATGTTCTTGGGAGCTAATGATACCTGGCTTCAGAATGCATCTAAAATTGCAAAAAACTTGTTGCTGGCTCAGGATGGTTTGAAGAACAGTTATCTGTGTCTGCACTCTCTGCAGGCTCTTAGCTTTTGTTCGTTTAATGTGAACGCAATTCATGCAGTTCAGAAGCACTATAGGCCATTAGTTTACTTCATTATGCAGCCAACAGCCACCCTTATGTTCAAGCAAAAATCAGTAAAGATCAGATAATTGTTTTTATTGGCAGGCAGGATGATTAAAAAAAACAACACATTTTTTTCCGATCTAATTTTTGATCTTGCTAAATTGGTTGGGGGTGTAGTGCTTATAAAAATACTGGAGAGGAGGAAGAGGGAGGGGAAAAGGAGTGGAGAAGAAGGTTAGAGGGTGGAAAGAGGAGAGGAGTGGGGGTGGAGAAGGGGAAGTAGGAAAGGGAGGTGGTAAGCAGGGAGGAAGAAAGGGAGGGAGGGGGAGTAGGGGAAGAAAGGTTGGGATAAAAGAAAGGGGTAGAAGAGCAGCCCCGAAAAAACAAAAAAAATAGATAAAAATGAAAAGTAAAAATGATGTAAATTTGTTGATTAAAGATGTGAGGAGGGAGGGGGGATTGGGGGAGGGGGGAAGAAAATGTTTGGAAATTTTCTTTGTAAAACTTTTCAATAAAAAAAAATACTGGATAGGAGTTCAGTTTTTGAAAACTAAAAATATGAATAAACCTCTATGCCTATATGAATTAAGATTTGAGTTATATACGTTTGTTAACACATTTTCTTGCATAGAGTGCCAGAAATTGCTGGCAGAGAACCTTGTATTTGCTTTTATTCTTTTTTTTTGGGGGGGGGGGTCGTGACTTGTTCTGACTTGTGCCACATGTTTTTAATGAGATATACTTAAAACTAAAAGCTAAGTACTTGCTTTTAATTTGTGAACACACACACACACAGATGATTGTTTCCAGCTATATCTGAAAAAGATGCTCTTTTAAATTTGGTAGATAATTCATTGTCTGAATATTATGTTCCCTACAAAATATGCCTAATTCTATATTTCCTCATTATCTTTGATTGAAAGGGAAGAAAGGTACAACAAAGAGAAAATGAAAGGGTAGTCCAATCTACTTAGATGTTCCATAAAACTCATCAGTCAAAATGAAAATCAGTTAAAACAAGCTGACATTCCGCTAAGCTCCAGTACGTTGCAGGAAAAGCAAAAAAGGCCTCTGCTCTTACTCTGTCTATGCTACTTAATAGCACAGCATAAAAAGCACAGCTTTTTAATTAAAATTAAATATGTAAATATTGTCTTTTATAGTGATACTTAATAGTTACTTAATATTAATATTAGATACTTAATAGATACTTAATAGTATCACTATAAAAATAATATGTACATATTTAATTTTGATTAAAAAGCTCTGTTGTGTAGTTATTTGTGTTATGAATTGTTTTTAATCCATAGAGCACAGAGTAAAAAAAAAATCTTTTGAAATAATTCTCCCCAAACCAACTAGCGTGCACTATTCACAAGTTGTAGCTGATTCTCCAGGTGGTGAGAATTTTTCAATCTAACTTTTTTTAGCATGATTTTCTTTTCTGCATAACTACCCAGAAATCTCAATATGCAGATATAGATTTCCTTATAGGATACTTTAAATATTTGTTCAATATTGCTAAGTTTCAATCTCCTGAACCCTTATTAAACATTAAATTATTTATTTCTCACGCTTCATTTTCAATATGTTTGAACCATCTCTATTTCTAACACACGTGCCCAGCAGTGCATCAAGGAACATAGTGTACAAAGACCCATGGGTTAGAGAGACTTGACCCATTTAGTCCTGTTCATGGACATATTCCTAAGATCAGGAATGGCTCTTAAATAAAGAAGGACATTTAATCATCCTCTTCATCACTCACATAAAGGTCTTTGCTGAGAGATTCCACCATATGCAGTTGAATGTCTGTTTCAGGTACCTTTGTCAAAAATCTTCAAAAATATACTTCAAAAATCTCCAACTGAACAAAAGGTGACACAGTCTCTACATGGTATAAATTCAAACAGAACATCTTTCTGAAAATTTGAATCCATCCTATTTATGTACGATTGCTTCCAGGTTCAAAGTAAGAAAACAGGAACATGGCAGGTGCAGACTTGGGATACCCTTTCAGTCAACATTATGCAACATCGCCTTTGGCAGAAACAACAGCTTTTGAAATATTTGATACAACCAGACAAGTCTTTCTATTCTTGCTTTTCAATTTTTTCCCTACTTTTCCAGTTGAGAAATATTCTTAGATCTCTGTTCACACACTACACATTTACAGTCTGCCCACGGATTTTCAATAATATTCAAGAGAAGACCACCCCAAAACCTTTACAATTTTTTCCCCTGTAAACATTTTATGATTGATTTCCAGTTATGTTCTGGGTCATTGCCTTGCTGAAATATCTACTCTCTTTTTAAGTTCAGCCACTTCACTAACAGTGGGGCATTAGCTGCTACAAGATATTGATATTTAATTAATTCTTCTTTCTTCTTTCACAATATTTCCTATGCTACTTGTTGCCCCACAGAGTCAACGCACAACAGAGACAGCCCAGGCCTTAATGGCTGGCAAGTTGTTCTTTTCTTCAAATGCTTCATCTTCTTATCCCCAAATGTATCCTGTGCAATTATGGACAAGCCAAGCCATTCAATGTTTGTTTCATCAATCAAAAAACACTTTGTTTCAAAATGTTTCAGGTTTATAAAGTTTTGTTTTTCATACTTTAAACAATTATTTTGAGAAAAAAGGTAAATCTCCCATCCAGATCAGTGCTATAGAAGCACTACTATGCTATGGACCTTCAGACCACTATTTTAAAGGTATTGTGATGAACTGTGGTGGCGCAGTGTTTAGAAAGCTGTATTGCAGGCTTACTTTGCCTACTGCCAGAAATTCGATCCTGACTGGCTCAAGGTTGACTCAGCCCTCCATCCTTCCGAGGTCAGTAAAATGAGAACCCAGATTGTTGGGGGCAATATGTTGACTGTAAACTGCCCATAGAGTGCTATAAAGTACTATGAAACGGTATATAAGTCTAAGTGCTATTGCTATTGTTTTCTGTGGGTTGTTTTACAGATCTGAATACTGATGAGGCAGTTCTGTTAAAGATTTTTCTTGTTCTCCAGATCTAGCCTTGACTTTAATATTTCCATGTAACTATTACTTCTTAACAATAGTTTTCACAGCTGAAATTGCTAGCCAGTAGATTAAAGAATTCTTACCTTTCTACAGTATATGTGAATTATTTTCGTTTTCAAATATTCAAATATCTGCTTAGAAAAACCCATGATTGCTGAAAATAGACTGAACAATTCTGAGAGATTAGAACAATCAGAATATTTGTACTTTGAAATTGCCTGACTCTTTGTAAGTACAATGAGTCAGTCATCTTCTTTTGGAAGGTAACAACTTTGCTGCTATGACCCATCAAGTCATAGCCAACTTTTGGTGACCTTTTGGATAAAAGCTCTTCAAGCTATCCTGTCTCTCTCGCCTCATCACACAATTCTGCAGGCTGCATTTCTGTAGCTTCAATACTTTTTCTATTAACTTCAAATGCTGCTGACCACTTCTCCTTCCATAGAATAAAGAAAACTGCAGCAACATTCAGTGGTATATTCAGTATTATATATATTTTCAAGTTCTTCTAAAAAGGTTTAGAACGAACAGAACTAAATTGGTATTGTCACTCTAACATATTATATCAATCTGCTTATAAATCATCAATACTGTTTAGAAATTTTAGAATTTTACAGTGTAATTTAAGAGTCCTTGGCTGCTCTCTGAGCCTCATTGTTTGCTTGCAGATTTACAGCGTACTAAAGCTGTAAAAAGTCATCCCCATCATGTGATTAACCCCCCCTTTTTTTTTTTTACAAATGGCACTCTCTCATCAAGTTGAATCAATGGCAGCAGGGACTTGACTGCTAGGATGGAAAATACTACCACAAACGGCCCAAAACCCATAGCCAAATTATAGGACCTGAAACAGGCAGAAGACTTTAAATCAACTTATTTTTCTACCAGCCTCAGAACAAAACCTGCAAAACATCTATTTAGTTCCAAGCTCAGAGGAGTTGAAATGGCTGTTGAGATTAGAATGTTTCAATCTCAACATGATTTACTTATTGGAATTGAAATGCACATTGGTATTAATTATTTTATTTCTTCCATGTCTAACTATGAGCTCTAGAATGCTGGTTTTGATTGGCTAAACGTGAATTTAGCTAATATCAAAACTCAGGATCCTACTTTATTTGGGTTTCAGTTCATTTAAAGCAGAGGTCTTCAAACATGGCAGCTTTAAGACTTGTGGACTTCAACTCCCAGAATTCTCCAGCCAGCTATCCTGGATTTCCCACTTCTGAATATGAGGAATTGAAAAGAGGAGACTGAACAATATGGCCCTGTTTTTTTCCCGAATTTTCATTTACTTTTACCTGGAATTTAAAAATGATGATTTTAAAATTTGAAACCATTTGCAGCTTATTGTCCAATAGTTTATTAATATTTATGGAGTAACATGAAATTATTTTTATGCTAAGAGGTTTTTTTAAAGTTAGACCACATTTCCATTAAACTAATTTATGCTGAATGTGCTTCTGATGAATTGCACTTATTGCTTCTTTATTTGATAAACTTCCTCTGTGATATTATGCGCTACCCTTAAAATGTTCATGAACACATCTATTGTGATATCGCTACCAGTCAAGAGTCTGGGGACTGTTATCCTTCTGTAGTCAATTCACAAATTAACAGAGTGTAGTTTTTATTTCTCAACCGTAGCTTTGATGAAAAAAAAAATAGCAACATAGCCTAACCACTTTTTTTTCTAAAGGACAGGAATTGTCATTTGTCCAAAAAAGTGTACAAAGCAATTTTAATCAATACATTTCACCTTTCTTTGAAAATGTCTTTGAAAATCAAGAACATAACATAAAAATGCAAAGCAGATTGACTTTTTAAAAAAAATTAGTCAACAAAACAACTTAAATAACTCAGAACTGCTACATCTATATCTGTTTATCCAATGATTAGATCTAAATAGCCTATTTATAGATAAGCATCGCATAACCTTACATTCGTACTGCAGTGACCTTTCAGAGGTCTGCTTGAGACGTCAGTTGTGAGTTAGTAGAAATCTAATTATTTGTCAGTATTTTTTCTATGATCATCAAAGCACACCCACTGTAAATATATGTATCTGAAACATATTCTCAGGAGAGAATCAGATGTGCCTTGGCTGAGACTAGAGAAACAATTACCTGGTCATAATCTGAAATATTTGCCAATGTAGTTTTGTTCTCAACTCAAAACCTCCATAGTATTTGGATAGGACTATTTCCACTATTCACAGTATTTCAGAGATTCAACATAACTTTTATCCAACCATCTTTTTCGTTTATTTTGTAATAATTCCCTGAGGTTTAATAGTGTAGGTTAAGAAGTAACTACCATGAAATGCTCATTAACTGAGAGCATTTGAGGTCACACATGCCACTAAATAAGTCATATTAATGTCTTGGGACGAGTAAGAATTAGACACACATATTTTTGAGGGTAGAGGCAAAATGAAACTACATTGCAGCATTTTTACATAGACATGGAGGCAGCTTGGTCTATCAGGCATATCTATAATAAAGTCATCATCTCACTTTGAAATATATAATGAAATACCTACTGTGATGCTAGTCATTACTGATATCAAGCTTTTTGCTAGCAACTGTTATCATTTGTTTGTTTTACCAAGTGTATTATCTTGCAAATGTGTTCAGATCCAGAATGGAAAGAAAATAATTTGAAATATTTTACACTTTGTCTGATGGAAAACACTCTTTACCACAAGGGGATTCAAACCAAAGTTTAACTATACGACTCCTTGGATTTGCCGCATTTCTTCAAAAAATGTGAAGAGAATAGCTTTAGATAGCCTCAAAGGAGATTAAAGCTGATAATTTTCCAGTTCACCACAGGGGAAAAGAAAAAGACGGAAGAATAAAAAGTATGGTTTATAACTGATTGCAGTAACTTCCAGTCACAGACTACAGGTAGTCCTCAACTTACAACAGTTCTTTTAGTGACCGTTCAGAGTTACAACAACATTAAAAAAGTGACTTATGACCATTTTTCACTCTTACAACCTTTGTAACAGCCCCATGATCATGTGATCAAAATTCAAATTGATAATTGGTTCATAACTGTTGCTGTGTCCAAAGGTCACGTGATCCCCTTTTGTGTCCTTCTGACAAGCAAAGTCAATGGGGAAGCAGATTCACTTAACCGTGTTACTTAATTATCAACTGCAGTGATTCACTTAACACCTGTAGCAAGAAATCTTGTAAAATGGGGCAATATTCACTTAACAAATGTCTCACTTAATAACAGAAATGTTGGGCTCATTTGTGGCCCTAAATTGAGGACTACTGTAACTTTTCCCTTTTTTTCTTTTCAGTCATAGTGGTCTTAGAAAGAATTCAAACATTGTAAACAGCACATGGTTTTAAAATGCAAAAATATATTATATAAAAACACATGAAGCAGCATAATATTTATCAATTTCTCCTTCCCCCAGAAGAGTGGGCAGAAAATGTTTTCTTCCATGTGGACAAATTCTGCATCTGCCTCTATCTGGGAATGTTTCATCCCTCAAAAATGCAGTGATCATTCAGTTCTCTCAAAAGTTAAATATATTATAGCAGTTCACTCAGTCCCCTCTGATTGTTAACAGGGAGAACGATTCAGCAGGTTTTCTGAAGCAAGGTTTTGCTTTAGACCTGAACCTATACATGGCATGCTGGAAGTATTTAAATTAAACAATGCTAATTTCAGAAGTACACAAACCTGAACACAAACTTGCCTTTCGTGTACACTACTAATTGATGACGTTTTCTTCAAACAGAACAAAAACTAGTTCTCTGAATTAGGTTATGCCAGTTTTAATTCTTACTGGATGCTGCATAAAGTGTGCGGTATGCTCTATATTTTGCGAAATCTGTTTTAGTAAGAGAAGGAGTTTCCTCTTTGTTTGTGACATGGACTATCCCACATGTGCTTCTAAGGGAGCGAGGGGCCAGTGGTCATGAGAGGGTTAACTGCAGGATCTAGGCAGATCGAGTCAGACCGTTAGGAGAAACTCCGCCTCCACTCGGGGCAGTGCACAGCCAAGTAAAAAACACAATACAAATATCCCAATTAAATTTAAAAATTATTAAAATTATTACATTTATGGCCAAAATTCATTAAAAACCCAAAAATTTAAAACTCCGAATTTAAAACTCATTTACAAAGATAGCCCTGCTTGTCGGAAGAGCAGGGTCTTGAGGGCACAGCGAAAAACTCGGAGGTCAGAGATTGTGCGTATTTCCAGGGACAGTTCGTTCCAAAGGGCATAAGTCCCAAAGGGTTAATAAGAGGCTGAACTATAACTCTTATTCTGCTAACTGGTCCTTACCAACACCTTATATTCTCGCCATTTTTATCAATGTGGTTACTGTCTTGAATAGTGTAAAATAAGGAATGAGATATTATTCGTGTATCATGCTTGATTTTTTTCCCCATTAATGTAACCTCAGTCATTTCTGATAAATGGAGGGCCTATTCAACTTAAATGTCATTTTGTTTTCAGGAGATTCCTTTACCCAATTCAGATTTGCTGAAGAAAAAGAGTGGATTTCAGAAAACCTTTGCCCAAAGCAGGTAATGGAGAACAAGTCTTTCTTTTAAAAATTGCTGTGTATCTTTTTAAAATTTCATTATTTCCATGGCAGTTAATAATTATCTACAGTATATAATACTAAAACTCTTGTTTAATTGCAATATAATATCTCTGGTAATATTCCCTTATGAAGTACCTCAAGATGCAATTGATAACGTTTTTGCACCAAAAATCTATTAATATTTTACCACTCTATAGGAAATCTATTCAATCCTGCTGTTTTTCTGCTTGACATTTTAAAATTATTTGTTTAAATTCTTCATCAGATAGTGGAGCAAGCAAAAAGTTGTTTTTGTGTATAAACTGAGTGTAATCTATGGAGATTCTCAATCATCCAGGTTATGCTTCAAAAGTGCTTTTCAAAAGGCAACTGGACTTTCTTGAATTTTTTTTCCTTGAAAATGGTCTGCTTCTCCTCCAAGAAGCTTCTTCGGTTCTGACTGAAGGGGAATGAAAGGGTTTATATTCTTTGCAGTCATCTGGTCATTGGCATTCTGAAGGT
Organism: Ptyas mucosa; assembly: GCA_012654045.1. NCBI lineage: Eukaryota > Metazoa > Chordata > Lepidosauria > Squamata > Colubridae > Ptyas > Ptyas mucosa. The sequence continues at coordinate 43,668,579 of WNWU01000001.1, forward strand.
CAGCCATTAGTTCTCTGAGAGTCATTGAGACCACTTGGGGGGTTTATCTGTACTCTCAGTGTCACCTGAATCAGAGTGCAAATGGGTGTGGAATCTTCATAGGACTACTGAAAGGACTGTGCTGAAGATAGGTGGTATTGTATTCCTCCCCATTTGTTAAGAGAGGGCTGTTCACTTTTAACATAGATGGCTTTTTTGACCCCTCTTTCAGCCCCTTTGTCCAGAATGTGAATTTTACTGTATTCAAAAGAGTGACCTTTGTCTTTCAGATATAGTAAGTTTATCTATATACTACTGAAATTCTTGTGTCTGTAACCTTTACAATTGAGTGAAATAGTGCATCATCACAGGGCAACATTTTTTGAATCAAACTACCTTGTAGAATGAATCCAAAATCCGAGACCTACAACTCCCAAGGAAATGAAATTTGGGGCAGTTGTGACTGCTTAAAGGCTGCTGGATGCTGCTGCAGTCACGTGATCTGCATTTTCAATGTTTTGTGACAGTTTCCCAGCCGCTTTCACAATCCCTTACTCTGTCCCCCACCAGCAGCAGCCACATACCTGTCTGCTGGGAAGGGAAAAGGGAAGAAGGAAGGAAGATTGGAAGATTTCTAATGCTCCCTTACCAGCTTCCCACAAGAAAATTCAATGGGGAAGGTGGTTAGAAGTCATTCCTGTTCCGTCTGCTTTTTTGCTCACCTGTGGTCATTCTGTTTCTCTATTTAGGTAAGGATTTTTTTTTTCTGAAATGATGACCCAATGGAGCATGGGTTGTTTAATACCCCTAAAACTGATAAAAGCATAATATTGTTTCAGGTATCATCTTAAAACAATAGGCAATTGTTACTGTTCTCAGTCTTTATGCAACACTCACACTCACACACAACCCAGGCAAATAAGAATTATATTACTTCCTTACCTTGTAAGGATTATTAAAGTAATATATGCAAAGTGCTTTGAACACTTAAAGTGCTCTTTATAAATGCTAAGTAAGTGTTATCAAATCTAAAGAGAGTAAAATAACCCAGCTATTACATAAAAAGCTACTAAAATCAGTCCTCCCACATCCATGTTAAGTCTTAATACCAGCCCAAACAAATCAATACAGTATGTATCTTTAAAAAATGGACATGGACTACAGTTGAACCTGCACCAGAGTGGAACAGTACAAGTTGCTCACGTGAGTCTGTATCAGCCACACATACAGTATGGTTTTAGTAAGCAGAAAGTTTTCTACTATAAAATTATGTCATAGTTTGATACAATGAGATGAAAAGCTACCGGAAATCCATTGTAGAGTTCAAAGACATGGCTAATAGCTGTTAAGTCTTGATAGAAGAGGACTTTTACATTAAAGTAATAAAAAGAGATACTTAACATCTGGGCACAATAGTAGCTTTTGCCACATCCTGCTGAAATACATTAATAGTTACCTTGGAAGATGGATAACAGCTACTTATCTCAGGATCCTAACCAGATTAGGTCATTGGGCCACATTGCCTACCACCTTATTGTTGATTATTTGTTTGTTTGTTTGTTTGTTTGTTTATTTATTGGTTCGATTTATATGCCGCCCTTTTCCGGAGACTCAGGGCGGCTTACAATGCGTTAAGCAATAGCCTTCATACTTTTGTATATACCTGCTTAGTAGGGCTTTCAGCCCCCCCTAAGCGGTCTTCTTTTTATACAAAGTCAGCTTATTGCCCCCACAATCCGGGTCCTCATTTTACCTACCTCAAAAGGATGGAAGGCTGTGTCAACCTTGAGCCTGGTGAGATTTGAACTTGCAGTAATTGCAGGCAGCTGGTGCTACTTAACAGCACTTTAGTCTGCTGCGCCATTCAGATTAGCATTCTGAAATGTGTTTTTTCTGAGATCTATATGTAAAAGGCATGCTTAAAGCAAGCTTTCCCACCATTGTTCAACCTTTGGCTTTTAAAGTAAGGCAAGATCAATTTGATGATAATTTAAGCACCACAAGGAAAAAGGATTACCTTCCCAATTCCTCATCTGTGTTCTAAAATTCTGTGATTGAAAACCAGAGTTGAAAAGGGAAGGGTGAACGGCAAATGATTTGTCAAACACAATTCAGAGGAAGGTACAGAAAGGGACTTTGAAAGATGGACAGATTTGTAACATAAATAACTTCTTCCAACTTGAGGACCAATTTACTAAAAAGAAGTGAAGAGACAGAAGATTTGTCGACTGATTTTTAACCCAGCCTTACTGTTAAAGTTAGGGAATTGCTAGTGTAAGATTACAGCTTTTCTTCCAGAGTCTGTAATGAAGTGAAATGAATCCACTGATGATGGAGAAAAGAAATTTATTTTTCTTCCTTTATCATGCCATCTGCACATTTATGAGCTGTTGGGAATAACGTCAGCAACTGCTCAGGAAAGGATTCTATTATTTCTATCGCCTTGTTTTGTATTAAGCTAATGTCTGTGCCAAAATCAGAGAAGATCCTAGGCTGCTGCCTAGAATGGGGTCTCACGTTTGGCTTTCCTTTTCTCATTTGTCATGCTCATTACAGAAGACATGTGATGAAATGGCATCATACTGTGACCTTGTTTCCATTCAGAATAAACCATCCAATGGCACAAAGGAGGATCTCTTATGGAACGGTGGTATTTTTTGAGGAATCTTTTGAAAAATTTATTGTATTTAGTTCCATGAAATATTTTTTCTTGTTTATTATTTATTTGGTCACCACAATATAAAAAAGAGATTCTGGAAAGAGTGCAGAAAAGAGCAATAATGATGATTAGGAGGCTGGAAACCAAGACATATGAAGAACAGTTGCAGGAATTGGGTATGTTAGTATAGTGAAAAGAAGGCTAGGAGAGTGCTCCAGTATTTGAGGGATTGCCACAAAGAAGATAGGGTTGTCAACCTATTTTCAAAAGCACCAGAAGATAAAAGAAGAAGCAATGGATGGAAACTAATCAAGGAGAGAAGCAACCTAGAACTAAGGAAAAATGTCCTAACAGTGAGAACAATCAACCAATCAACCTTGCTTTCAGAAGTTGTGGGTGCCTGATCACTGGAGGCGTTCCACAAGAGACTGGATAGAGACTGTCTGAAATGGTATAGGGCAATGATGGCTAACCTTTTTGCTATTGCGTACCAAAAGCAGGGAGAGCATGGGGGGGGGGGTCGCGCGCATGCTTGCCCACACCCATAATTCAATGCACCCCGCCACCTATGTATGCACACCCGATCCCCTCTGCGCTGGCATGGTGGCCCCAGTAGACCTGTTTTTCGCCCTCCCCAGGCTCCAGAGGCTTTCTTGGAGCCTGGGGCAGATGAAAACAGCCTTCCCCCCTCCCCCCCGAGGCCCTCTAAAGGCCGGAAACGTCATGTTTCTGACTTCCAGTGGGACCGGAAGGCCCGAAAATCAGGTGGCTGGTGCGCTCTTGCGCGCTGGAGCTAAGATAGGGCAATGCTCACGTGCCCATAGATATGGCTCCGCGTGCCACCTGTGGCACATGTGCCATAGATTCGCCATCATGGGTGTAGGGTCTCATGCTAAAGCAGGAGGTTGGACTAGCAGACCTCCGAGGTCCCTTCCAACTCTATTATTCTATGTTCTATTGTCTCAGAAGAGTAATGTGAACTTCAAAGGAGTCAGATGATTGTTATTTTTGGCTCAACATAAGGGAATATTAGTACAGTACTTTTCCAGATTATTTGAGTGAAAATAATTTGGTCATTTCAAATACTGATAAAGTGTTAGAATGTTTTCTAAGAAGTATCTTTGGTCTTAAAATTATGGCAAATTTCAAAACAGTGCTAACAGCAGCAACAAATTTAAAAAGAAACCATAAAGATCTTCCTGAATTGGTCCAGGTTCTGTTTAGTTATTTATTCATTTCATCAACAATATATTTATATCATTTTTGTGCTATGAAGTATCAGGCAAAATACAAACAAGACATTCATGGTACATTAAAAACCAATAGCAGAAATCTAAACCATTGAAATAACAAGTACAGTAAAAGTAGTTTTAAAAAAGTTTTTGTAAAAAGTATTGTCCTCTATTTAAAAAATTAAATGGAAGCATATTTCATTGATTTTTTAAAATCCTCTTTATAAATGGAATAATAGCACTTAGCAATAGCACCTAGACTTATGTACCGCTTCACAGTGCTTTACAGCTATAAACCCTCTCTAAGCGGTTTACAGAGTCAGTATATTGGCCCCAACAATCTGGGTCCTCATTTTACCGACCTTGAAGGATGGAAGGCTGAGTCAACCTTGAGCCAGTGCGATTCGAACTGCCGAACTGCTGGTAGTCAGCAGAAGTAGCCTGCAGTACTAACCACTGCGCCACCACAGCTCTTGATATAGTTCTGTGCATCTGCCTGCCTTGTGCAGTGGCTTGTTGCCATATTCTTTCAGAAAATACCAAAAATTCCAGAACCTGTACTGATGTCAGAATTATTAAGTTCAAAGTAAATAGATGGTTGCTCATTAATGCTTCAGTTTCAGTGATGGGCTGTCCCCGGTTCGAACCGGTTCGCAAGAACTGGTAGTAAAACCGGTAGGAGGCCCCGCCCACTGCCCCAGATGTCATCATCGGCAATCTGCGCATGCGCAGAAGCAAGGCGCGCATGTGTAAAGCAAGAGCATGGGCGCAATCCCGTTGCGAACCGGTAGTATAGGTAAGAAGAACTCACCCCTGTTCAGTTTGTATATGAAATTTGGTGTGCATGAGTCACCCAGCCCAGCGTAATGAAAATCTGTTACAGCTTTGCTTGCACTGAAAGAATAAGGTACTCCATGGCTGTTAGTCTTCCCCAACGTGGGAGAAAAGACTTGGTTGCACTAACTCAGTGATCAAAATGAATGCAGTTTTCATTTAGTGCACATGCACTCTGTTTTCAGTTGTCAGGATTGTACGTTGACTGCCAGTCCTTGGTTCAAGCGCTTGAAGAGCTACCTCTGCACCTCAAACTCAACGTGGCTGCTGAACTCGTACAGGTAACACCCATGCTCCTCAAAAATACCTTGAGCCCTATTGCAAGCTGAACAGCCTGATATTATTTTAATGTTACTACTTCAGCTCTACAAGGGAGGAATGCTACTAAATAGCAGAATTTCCTATCAGCACTTCTTCAGCTTCAGTGCTCCTCTAAAACAAAATGTTTTCCACATGCCAAGTGCATTTCGGTCAAGACTAGCATCCCCAAAGACTTGCCCGTTCCAGATTTTGACCCATACACACACTCTCTCTTGTTAGCAACATCACAAAGAACATTTATTTCTTGTTCTCCCTGATCTTTACAATAATCCTTGCTTTGATCTTGTCCATTATGCCAGTGGATCTAGTTTGGCAGTGCAGCTGCTACACAGACCTATATAAAAACAATTACTTTTGCCCAGAGTTTATAATTCCTGGTAGCATCATGAATATAAAATATCTTCTGACTGTGGGAACGGGGGAGGGGAAAAAAGCAAAATATTCAGGTAGACTGAAAAAAAAATATGTGAATTAACTGTAGCTGTTGGGTAAACTTAACGGTATATCAAGTGCTAGAAAAATCATTCTGGGTTAGATAAAAGGCGGCTACATAAGAATCCAAACCTGTTTTTTTCTCCTGAGGGTTTGCCGAAAGCGACTCAGATATTGATGTTGCTCATTTTTTTTCCTTGTTCCAACTCAAAGTCACTTCTGTGACTGTAGCAGAGAAATTTGCATTTGTTTTGCAAGTCAAATCCCTTCCTTTACATACAATGGCAAGGCTGGATGTCATTGCTTTTCCTGCTGTTAATTGTTTAAAAAGCAGTGGCTGGTTTTTTTTATCCACTGTTAGGGCACATTCTGTGCTGTAATGAAGTAACAGATTCTCCTACTGTGCCTGATTAGAGCCAGCAAGTCAATGAACTGCAGGCTGTAGGAAGTTACATTTTTTTCCTTCTTTTATTTTTCTTGCTACTGAATAGACCAATTTGGTGTCCTTGGTTATTGTAAGCTGATCACATCTTTCAATGGTAAAATAAAAGTCTGTGCTGTTCAGCTGAATGAATGCTTCCCATTCTGTTGGCATTATTTTTCTAGCTTCCTGAGGAATCAAATAAAATTGCAAACTAAGTGAGGAATAGGAAGCTGTCCTTACTATTTGGATGCTCTAAGCTCTTCATTGGAAAAGGACCTGGCAGGCTGATGGTTCCCACTGGTTTCTTTTGTCTGACCTCAGGCTTGTTTTAGAAGAGAGCACAAGTATAAAAAGATTGTAGGCAAATCCTTAAAAAAAGTAAGAGAGAAGATTATGCTGGTTATTGGTATGGTACATGTACCTTGGTAAATAAAAGGCTGAAACTGGAGCTTCTTAAAATATTTAAATATTAATCTTACTTTCTAGTACAATATTCCTGTACAGGTAGTCCTCGATTTACGACCACAATTGAGCCCAACGTTTCTGTTGTTAAATGAGACATTTGTTAAGTGAATTTTGCCCCATTTTACAAGCTTTCTTGCCTCAGTTGTTAAGTGAATCACTGCCATTGATAAATTAGTAATCTGGTTGTTAAGTGAGACTCGCTTCCCCTTTGGCTTTGCTTGTCAGAAGATTGCAAAAGAGGATCACATGGCCTTGGGACACAACAACAGTCATAAATATGAAGCGGTTGCCAGGCATCTGAATTTTGATCAGATGTATCATGGAAATGTCATAACTGTGAAAAATGGTCATGAGTTGTAACTTCGAACGGTCACTAAATGAACTGTTATAAGTCTAGGACTACCGTACTTCTATACAGTATGAGTTTATTTTCCATACTGTGCGTATGTATAGATGAATATTTACTGGGGGAGGGTTTCTGGTAGAAGCTAAACTTCCAAGTTGTGTTATTAAGTTGTTGTATTGCATCAACCATTGTTTAGAGCTGTTTTCTTACTACTGTAGGATGCAACTCCAGTCACACTTCCCCAGATTAAGCTACAAAGTCATGATGTGGCCAAGAAAAGTGGTGATCTATTGCAACAGCAAAAGAGAGTTGGGTCGCACAGTTATCCCAAGGAAGATTCTGCTGTTCCCTTGACTTTGTCAAATACAGATGGATCTGGAATTTCTTCAGAGGCTCTTCAGAGAAATCCTTCAAGTTTACATCAAGTAATAGATCATTTGGATGAAGACCTTGATCTGCTCCTGAAATTAGATGCCCCTATTAATCCTGAAAGCAATATTGCTTTGGAAGTGGTAGCAGATGGCCTGCCATCTGGGGATGATTTGACAAAGGCTTTTGAAGAAACTGGTAAGTATTAGGCAGTTTCCTCCCCTTTCTTTATTATTATTATTATTATTATTATTATTATTATTATTATTATTATT
>WNWU01000001.1:43676438-43750443 GCA_012654045.1 Ptyas mucosa
TCTTCTTCTTCTTCTTCTTCTTCTTCTTCTTCTTCTTCTTCTTCTTCTTCTTCTCCTTCTCCTTCTCCTTCTCCTTCTCCTTCTCCTTCTCCTTCTCCTTCTTCTTCTTCTTTGTTCTAGATCAAACTTTAAACGCCAGAATGAAGCCACCTTCTTGGTTCTGTTGTTGCCCAAAAATAAGTAATTATTGGTACACGTATCTGGTAGTAGCCGATATACCAACTGATGAGCTGGTGTTTTGGCTTGTTGGCCGCCGGCCCCTCCAGCAGCTGAATCAGAGGAGGTGGTGGCATGGGAGTCAGAGTCAGCATCAAGGCAACCTGATAGGTCCGAGGGAGAAGAGGGAATGGAGTTGGCACAGAGAGAGACAGAGTCTGGGCAATCCGTCAGCCCTCAGATGTAGAGTCAACAGCCCCTAGGTCTGGAAGTGGCTGATGAGGAAGAGGAGGAACAGCTAGGTCCAGTGCCATATGCACGAATGCACAGAAGGCAAAGGAGAGGAGAGCAGTGGAAATCCATGGGTCGATCCTTGGGAAGGAAGAGCCACCGCTGCTAGTGAAGCGCCACCCTAGCTCTGGGGATAAAAGACAGGGGCGGAGATGAATAGATGTGGCAGACAACTATTCATCTTCCGGCTGGATGGACTTGTTAGCCTGCAGTGAGAGATAAACTTTTTGTCAGGACTGCCGGCAGTCCTAATAAAGGAATCTTTGAGTTAACTTCAGAGGGTTTGCCCTGTTTGGGGAGCTGGGCTCTGTGTCTCTCCACATTCACATAGTGTGTTGTTATCCTCTAAGAGCTTCCACTTGAGCATATTAGTTTTAGATTTAGGTACTCCAACTCTCAACCTATTCAGGGTCCTCCAAGAGGTATAAGGGAGATCAGGTGGGATTAGAACTCACAGCCTCCCACTTTCTATGCTGGTGCCTTAATCACTAGACTAAACTGGCTCTCTTCCTATCTGGAAAAGTAGATGGAGATCTTCCTTTATTGAAAATGGAACATAGTGATTTGACAGAAACAAGTTCTCGGTTCACCGTTTATAGTCCATTTCAGAACACATGCTAGACTTCAATAGTAGGAATGAAGCAATAAAACATTCAGGTTAGGGCTCTGCAGATCGCTACCAACTAGAACCACATTAGTGTATCAGGTGGATGAGCTTGCTTTTTCCAGTGATGAGTGAGCACCAGGTGTTACAGTATATTCTTTGGCTGAGGTTATATTTCCCCCAGCATTCTTGTCACAAATCGTTTTGCTGCAGTCCATCACTGTCTCAGAAATTATCTCTAACCATCCCCTGTTGTGCCTGTTTTCTGAATCGTCCTCCTGGAAAAGATTATTTAGTCCTTCTATCCAGTTACATGAGAATCTGTTGTTCCCTTGTGTACTTATTAGTATTGTTAGATGCTGTCAAATTGGACTCAACTCTTAGCAACCACATAGCTAGATTTTCTCTACGATGATCTGTCTTCAATCTGGCCTTTTAGGTTTCACGGTGGAGTGTTCATTGCTATTGTAATTGTTGTATTGTTGTATAAATTATATAGATTACATTAATAAGAGGAGTGGAAAACTGAATACATTTAAAACAGAAAGGTTTTAATGCCAACATGATTTAAGTTCCACTGTGAGTTGGCTCCTGTATGGGTTTAAACTGAACAGTTAAACATACTTCTTCATTGGAACATATTTTTGAAGCCTTCCATATTTTAAAATCAGTACGGTGAAGATTATCAAATTATATTATTGGGGGAAAATTAGGATATAGAGTGGGAATTGTGAGAATACAAATGTGCAAGTGGGAACAAAAGGAAAATAGATATTTTAGCTATGGTTAAAAAAAGCAGGTCACACTTTACAGTTGAGAATAAAGCTTTTATGTGACTCACTAATTTTATATCTTTTTATTTAGCCATATACTGGCAAAACTATCCAGAATAAATTTTGAAACTATTTTTAAATTTCACGTTAAAGAAAAAACACACAACAAAATGAAAATATATAATTTGTGGAAAATATTTATTGTTGTTTTTTTTTCTTAAAAAGTGAGTTTAGCATGATATACTAAACTATTTTCCAATTTCCAGTTGTATTTTTAAGCTAAATATTCTAGCCCATTCACACATTCTAAACTATTTGTAAATGTTTTACATTGGCATCTGGGCATGCAAAAACATACATACATACATACATACATACATACATACATACATACATAACTCTAAACTCAGACCAGACTGATCTGGTCTAAATCACTTAAATCTGGATTGATGCCCAGATCTAGAATAAGATTAAGAAAAAGAAAGTTTCAATGTCCCATAATACTTTATAAGAAAAGTACAAATAGAAACTTGCTTTTCAGTAGAATGGAATAAAAATTACAAGAAAACTACAATTTTTAGACAAATTGAACATGCCAAATTTTATATAAATCAGGGAAGGGATTTGGCAACATTTCTCAATTATACATATATAGATCTGGAGATCTATATACTGTGTTTCCCCGAAAATAAGACCCTGTCTTATATTTTTTTGAACTCCAAAAGAAGCGCTTGGCCTTATTTTCGGGGAGGTCTTATTATTTTGGGGCGCATGGAGCAAGACGGGACTCCTCTTGCCGTCTTACCTGATTTCCAGCTGTCTCCCTAACCTTAACCAATGGAAATGGCGGGGACCAGCTGTGCATGTGTTTAAATATTTTCGGGGAGGGCTTATTTTCAGGACTGGGTTATTTTAGCATATGCACTCAAAAGCCCGATTGGACTTATGATCAGGGGATGTCTTATTTTCGGGAAAACAGGGTATATGGTCTTTAGGATTCAAAAACTATGGTACATATCAATCAAGGTGGTCATGATGCTGACTCTGGCTTACCTGGCGATCTTTAAAATTTCTTGATGATAAAACAGTAATCCTCATGAAAGAAAAGTCTGGCAATTGCAGTTAATGGAATGTTTTTCTGATCCCTATTCTTTTAACCTAAAAACATTATAGGCTAGGGCAGGGGTGTCAAACTCACATGATCATGGTGGTGTCACATGATGTATCGGGACTTTCCCCCCATTGCTAAACCAGGAGTGGGCATGGCCAGTGTGTGACGTGTCCGCCCATGGGCCGGGAGTTTAACAGCCCTGGGCTAGGGTATAACCTAACTAACATTATAGGTCAGGGCAAAATTTAAATTAAGTCCAGCATTTAACAAATTACAGCAGCCAAACAGATACTTTGAGGACAGTGTTGCCTTTCCTATTGGATAAGCTGTGTATGCAACACATTTTAGTGACATTTTATAAACCAGAGTTCAAAGATATGCACTATTGGGTTGCTAAAATATTTATGATGGAAATAATTTTACAATATTAATAAATACACATGAAATACACATGCATTCTTGCCTATTTAGTGGGCCCGAGGCTCGTGCGCTGTTTCTCAACCTTAGCAATGTTAGACGTGTGAACTTCAATTTCCAGAATTCCCCAGAGATTTCAGAGAAATTTTTTTAACATCATTATTTTTCCTGCAATTTTTAGACTTTACCCAGCCTGATCATTCCATCAGTTTGATAACTCTTACAGAGAGAGTTAAGTATAACCAAATAAATTAATTGTAAACTATTCCATAATTTGTTTTCTAAAGCATGCATTAAATTGAAATCACTCTTATAGTGTGCCCTGGAAGCTAGGAATAGCCCATCAATTATGCTAAATTATGAGACAGTTGGTTCTGATATGCAAAACCAAATCCAGACAATCTGAGACTAATTTGTTTCTGATGATTTTTACCTACTCTAAAATTTTAAATCACGGTACTGATTGACTGTAATGGTATTTTTGGTAAGAAAGTCTTTGTATTTGGAACATAAGAAATTGATCTGCTTAATGCCACAGCTGAAATTATACTGTTCTGTTTCTGTATAGTCAAACGCAGACCAATTTTGAAGTTTAGTTTCTCTGGAAACTGACAGTTGAGCACACTGAATATTTATAAAAGTAATTATGAAATTAGTTTCCATTTGATTATTTTCTTGCAGGTTCATATATAAAAGAATCTTAACTTTTTCACTCAATGAAAACGAATCACCAAAATATTGCCCTATGATTTAATTTACTGTGTGCCAGAGGATATGTTTCAAGAAGGGCGTTTATGAAACAACATGAATAATGAAGCAGCACTAGCAAACATCAGGACTTGGAACTTTTTAAGTTTGTTTAGCAGTTGTTAGAAATTGAATTGTCATGGATTGTTGCATTGTTACCTTATTTTGCAAAATAAGATTTAGGTTTGAAAATCATTGATTTGTAGTCAGAAACATTCACTTCAGGAAATCATTTTGTGGGTGTGCGACATGCATATGCACATACACAAAATCCATAGAAAACAAGTGCAAGTAGTTCTTAGAGCATCAATGACATCAGTTTTACCTCTTTCCATACATCCTTAAGTCTTCAGGATACAGGGTATAATGTTCCTGGATTTAGTTGTGTTGCTATATCACTGAGTTTGCTCAGCATCGTACAGAGTTAGAGAGTGGTACAATCAAGCTTGTGTTTTTGAAATACTCTGCAAAAACTGTTGCAGTAACATCACAGCTTTGCGAATATAATATTCCACCAAGCAAGTTTTGATCATCTACAGACTATAAGTGTCTAAACTGAAAGTTGAATATCATCTAATTACCAATAGCTGTGTCGGCACTTTCACTAATAGCTACAGTATGAAATCTTGCTAAGGCTATTTCACACATAGTATTGTTTACCATGCTGTTGCTAATGTTGAAAAAAAGTCAAAGCTGTATGTTTGCTCCAGCTTTCTGAATATGCATACTTATTTTTCCTGTGTTCGTGTTTTATTGTAAACTGTCCAAAGAGCCTCAACTACCAGACATTTTGAAACTTTAAATAAATAATAAAATCCTCAAACTATCATTTCTAGGATCAACAGAACACTGTCAGTAATATCCTTGAAATTCTCCAGCTTTGAATTTTTCATTTAAGATTAATTTGCATTCTCTGCTTTTTTCCATGTTTTCAAGCAGTATTATTACTATGGTTCGTTGCACAGTTAGCTAGATTAATTAGCAACACTGCAAGCCAATCAGGTTCCTGATAAAAGTTTCCAGTTTTATCAATTATTCCTACGCAATTCTAGAAGTCACTGGGGCTAATGGTAGGAAGGATCCAGCCAATGGCAAGGCAGGTCCTGGAACAGGAACCCTAGAAGGCATCTCTGATTACAGGGAAGGGTGGAGTAACTGAGCTTGTGCTGTGCAAATGAAGCTTCCACGCACTATAACTTGGTTAATAACAAATGTTTGGTGTCCAGGTTGTATTTTTGTATTTTCCTAAGTGATTTGCGAACTAAGATGAAATCATAGTAGCACTCTTTCGTAGCTGACAATTACAATATTTATCAGTTTTCCTTTTTTTTTTTTTTTTTTTTTTTTTTTTACAAAAGAGTTATATTTAACTTTATCTTTCTTTTCTTTTGTCACATCACTTAGAACCAGGTAGAACTGAAGAAATTTGCTCAACGTCTCAACCACCGGAAGCTGCCTCCAAAAATATTACTGAAGAGGAACTTGAGGACTGGTTAGATAGTATGATCTCCTAAAAGCTACATTTTGTTTATCAGATAGTACAAGTATGTGAAAAATATTTTAAGATGACAGTTCCTAATTGTAAAAAAAATGTTTACAAATATTTAATCTGGTGACTGGCTGAACCTGAAGCTTAAAAATGCTATTTGTGTATTTGCAGTGTTCTGGATTGCATTGCCTTAAGAAGTTTAATAATATTAATTCGAAGTTGTAAAAGTATAAAAGCCTATTTAGAGTCTATGAAATAAAATAAATTACATTTGCAAGTAGAATTATGGAATATGTCTGAGTGTGACACCAATAACACAATGAAATATGACAGTTTCGTTTTGCAAATTCTTTATTGCAGTGCATATTGTTATTTGAAGAAAAAAAAACGCATTAACATTGCAACTAATCACTAGTTTAATTCTGTTCAGTTGTAAGACAGGTTTTTAAACCAGCTGCATGTAGTAAGCAGTTTTGTAACAAGTATATGACTAAATTTCATGTCATACAGTAAGACCAGAAAGCAACACAGTCAAATAACAAAAATGTCAATCTAAAAGACTAACATTAAAAAAAAGTATTTTGCATAGCTAGATCTGGAAAGAGTTAAGGCACTTAGATTTTAGAGACAATAAAATACTTGGAAATTTTAAGCACTGAATACTTAAAATCTTTCTGTCTGTATTGTTACACTAAGAAATGGCACAGGGAAAAAACAAGGCTGATTGAAATATTAAGTTCACCATATGGGTCCATGATTAAGTTATTGTCACCTGACATTCAGAGTCTTCAGTTGCAAAACGATGTTTATGTTTATGTTTATTTGATTTATATACCGCCCTGATATAGCCCTTTCAACTATATTATTTTCTACAAAGGACTGATAAAAAACAAGTAATGATTCCTGAATTAAAGTACTGAACTGAAATGTTTAAACATTATTTTTTGCTCTGCCCCACTTAAAAACAAACAAAACTCAAATAATAACCCAAATAATTCAGAGCCTGTTTCTGCCACATACAAAAAACTAATCTAGATCAATTTAAAACTGGACTACTTCATTTACTTAGAGGTCAAACATAAGCAATATTTATGTTATGCCATTATTTTGTATTTTTGTTTAACATTGAATATAGTAGTTTCTTTATTGGTATTTTTATCCAAGTTGATCTTCATACTGTTTACGGAAGCAGTCTCCAGCTGGGAAGAAATCCCAGCATCTTTCTTGGTACATTTTCCATACATATGACTCCTAAAAATAAAAAATACATGTTTTTCAAAAGATTTATTTGAGAAAAGAAATACTTTTCATACTTAAGGCATATTTTTCTCTCTGATTAATGAATGTACATTTTCTCTATTAGAAACATCAAGTGGGAATATATTCCTGAAAAGAGCAAGGCAGCCTTTCTGTTGGTGAATCTATCTGATCAATTTATAGTTCAGTTATTAATCGTAGGGAATATATTTTTAATTATATAAGATAGTAAAACATTACTTTCATTTGCTAAACAAGCAATTAAGTAGTGATAACTTCAGATAAATGCATTTCACATTTAAATACAGGCTGGCAGCCAACTTTGCTTTCGTATGCGATGACAGAACAATTTTTTTACAAAATGATAATCTTATAATAACAGGTCATGAACAATTGTTATCATACATTAAATTAAATATTCAGAAGAAGGCATGAAGATCTACAGTATTCAGTATTGAGTACATGAGTTTCAATGGAAGAACATTTAAACATTTGGATGTCATATGTTTATAGATTAAAATGATCAATAATTTGCTTTTGGAGGAAAAACTGAATGGTAATCATTTACTTGTATAAAGTGACATTATATCTCTAAAAAATGTTGATTATATATTTTATGAATGCTTTCAGAAATGTTTGTTTCTTTTCATTTACATAATTAATGCTTTACCTGCCCAGTGTGTTCAGTTTCATCCTTATTAATAAGATACATCAAAAAGAATCTGGAGAAAATATGAAAACATACATGACTGTTTTTGGTGGTATCTTGTTCTTGCTTCTTAAGAAAACAGTAATTATTTCCATCTAAAAATGTGAAACAATAGGCTAAAAAAGACTTGTTTTATGATTCATTTTATAGGATTCCAAAAGAATTGAATGGTGATATTAAATAGTGAAATATTTTACATTGGTAAAAGAGTTCTGCGTATGTAAAATTGCACAAGTCTTTGCTTGTGAGTTTACAATCCAAAAAAGTAGACATCCTCATCAAGAAAGCATTAGAAGAAAAACAAATGTACAAAAATCATTAATGAAAACAGTTAATACGAAGCTGTGGATGCAGCTGTTTAGTTATTCACAACATTTTATTTTGGTGTTGACCAGTTCTATATTTTTTCTTTCTTTCTTTCATGAACAATAAAAAACTGTACCTTGTATTTTACATTTACATTTCAAGGAAGTCAAATGACAGCCCCTACACCAATTGGTTCTGAAGCAAAATTTGCCTTGGAGCAATATTCATTTTCCTGCTGCCAAAGCCTCTGATGGTTCATACTATGGCTCATCTTTCCAAAGATAATGTCTCTCCTTTTCGATCAAGTTAATGAGCATTACTCTTTATGTAGATTAATGTCTGGGGAATTCTGGGAGTTGAAGTCCATCTTAAAGCTGTCAAATTTGAAAGATACTGGTCTAGAGACTGACAGAACACTCCTGTTCTGGAGTCCTTCCATATCCAAAGCTTGTTCTGAGCAGGCATGAGATAGAAGTACTATGTTTGGATTGGTTGGTTGGTTTGTTTTCCTTTAGTGATCCTGAAACTGATCCTGGCTATAATTTCAGGTTGGTTTCCCTATGATATGCTCTATTGTGTATCCCTCACCGTACCCCGTCCCTCACAGTGGAATTCTAAGAAATGTACAACATTAGCTGCCATATGAGATCATTAAAGTATCCATAACCTGACAAAGTCCTGAGTCTGGGAGTACAGGAATGCAACACACTGATTTTGGAGTAAGTCTCATAGAACTCACTTCTGGATAGATATTCCTAGCATTGTGCTATGAGCCTGGACAACCCTATTAACATTGCTAACAATCATTGCTAAAGAAACATACATTAATAAAGCAGTACATGCGTTTACTTACAAGTAGTTGGCCAGATTGTGCTCTTGTAAAGTATGCATTTCAAAACCATGTGGAGTTGTATCAAAATAATCATTACCAATTCCACAGATAAAGCATTTGGTCTAAAAGTCAAATAAAAAAATTAGCAATATAAGAATTAATGTAGCCTTCTTGACAATTTAGTGCAAAGTTTTTCTCTTTCATTTACTGAAAACAAACTAACTCAATACAATCATGATCTTACCTCCATGTCTTCTTTGACCTGCTCTTGCTGATCTCTCAGTTCGCCAAAGGCATCAATAATAAGACCTATTATTAGAAAGAAAAAGACACAAATACTTGCTAAAAATCTTAACTCTGCTACATATTTGCAGTACGTACATCCTGCACTACCATTTAGGATACATTGATTTTCTTCCTACTCAGTTAATGTATTTCTTAGAAGAAATACATATGAAGAAGAAAGAAAAATCACAATATAAGTAAAATACTGACTTCATTAAAATGGAAATTTTATGTACTAAACTAGTTTTAATCACATGCAAATATTGATTCAGAAAATACAGATCAGGGGAGTGTCCCACTCCCCTGATTTGTAGCCTTCAAAAACATTATTGATAAATTGATTATAAGGGAAACATCTAAGGGATAATACAAAATCAGTAACTTTTGGTGAAGAGGAATGGAAAACACAAGAATTTTATTTTTTGTTTCACTTAACTAGGGGTCCCCAAATTCTTCAGCTCATCAACCCCTCCATGACATCTCAAATTGTTCATTGAACTTCAAACATTAATTACATGAAAATAATTTACTATTACTTTAACTAATGGTACTATGAATAACAACAAAACAGAGTCCTGTCGACCCTTGGTCCTTTTGACCACTTTGGAGAATATGGCACTAAACTTCACGACAGCTGGCACAATCTTGCAGACCTTGTATGGTCAAACCTGGTTGAAACTTGGATAAAAATAATTATAAAAATCCTAGAGCTACAGGAAAAATTTGGGAAGTCAAATCTCCATAGTGAACTTGTCTGAACTGTTGTCAAAAAAACTTAATGGATGTTATTTAGGTAGCCACTAGAAATTAAATTCAATTTATAGAAGGTATTATATCATTAGCTACTGTAAAAAACAAACAAACACACCATCTTGTTTGAGATTCATCATCTATAAGTTTCAGTCATTTTTTTCTCAGTGGCCAGCAGCATGATGTATTCCTGAAAACGAATCTTTCTCTCTCTCAAACAAATATTGTATTGATCAGTTGAAAAGAACATATGAAATCATATACTAAAACCATAATTGAAGATTGAAGAGAGATCTTTCTTACATTACTATAGCAATGCCCTTACTCAAAATTAAGTGTAACCACTCATCAAATATTGTATAGAGTAAAATTATAAGCAGGAACTTGAGCAATTCTCCCCCACTCCAGAAGCAAATTAAACAATGACAGTGCTGTAGAGGTACATAAATCTATTTTTGGCATGGCAATGTTTTCCTATGTTAGAGTTTGTGTTTACCAGATCACCCTAAATGCAGAAAGATTAAAGTCTGATAAAAGGGAGTATAGTGTATAGTTAAAAGTCTGGCTATCATCCCTTCTGGAGTGGGGGAGAATTGCTCAAGTTCCTGCTAATAATTTTACTCTATACAATATTACAATTGTTGCCAGGAGATGCTGTGAAAAGAAATGTGTATGATTTTTTTAAAAGGGCGATAAATATATATGGCTTGCAGTACAAGCATTAGTAAACCCCAGGAATCTTAACAATAACAAACCTTGAATGATGGCCAGTAGGATAACAATGACAAAGAAGAAAAAGGTGATATCAAAAACAATTCGATACATTTCATAAGGGTCTCCTGCAGGGTCTTCAATTTCATCTCCAATACCTCCACCTGCTCGTACCCCGACATACATATGGAACAGGTAACACTAAAAGGCAGAATTTACTACAGTTTATGGAAAATAATCAAACCACCTTGAATTAAAAGACATTTTAAAAAGGTCGTTACTTTTATATCATATATTAGAAGTTGGGATAGATCCAGGTGTGAAATCCAAATTCTATGGGCGTGGCTTGGTGGGCATGGCAGGGGAAGGATACTGCAAAATGCCCATTCCGTCCTCACTCCTGGGAGAAGGATACTGCAAAATCTCCATCCCCATCCCACTCTGGGGCCAGCCAGCGGTGGTATTTGCCGGTTTTCCAAACTACTCAAAATTTCCACTATCGGTTCAGCAGAACCTGCTAGATTTCACCCCTGGATCGATCTCCTGACATTTAAAATACACTACAGAAATGCTAAGATTAAAATTCAGTATCATTAGCTTACAACTGCATGTATTTATTTCAATGCAACTTGCATATGAAAAATTCAAGCTAAAATTTCGAAATACTGCAACAAAGAACATTGTTTTGTTTATTTCCTATGGTAATGCCAAATTGCTTTCTTTCTACCTTTTTCCACATGATGTTTTAATAGCCTGCTTTTAATTGAGAAAGTATATTGTATTTACATTTATTCTTAATTAATTTCATCATTACTTTTTCTGGAAAAAATAGATGAAGGCAGTTTTGATTTTCCTATATATTTTTGGTCTTGAGGATATTATCAATTACCAGCTGAGTTTGAGGGGACACTCCTGTGCATGCATGCCCACACAAACTTTTATGTGACAAAGATATATGTGTAGTTTCCAGTCTTCTACAGCCTCACCATACTCTGCTTTTCTCATCCCACGGGTAACTTCCCAGCCTATCCCACTTGCATAGGTATATATACACCTTATATTCATAGCTGAAAAAATATTTTGTAAGGTAACTACAAATTTATTGAATAAATAATAAAATGAAACCTAAAATTTTAAATGGTTGGTGAACTATGCACCACTCAAAGCAGTCTCAGATTTAAGATGTTCTGATGTCAAGATATATTATTCTTAACTTTTAGACCCAGAGAGGAGAGGCTACTACAAATATGGATCAAAACACTCTTCAAACTGTTTTGACCAAGTCTAACCTAAGTCCTTTAGATACATAGGTCAAAAATAACACACGCACACACACACACAGAAGTCTGGAATGAACCTTGCCTGGTTGCCACTGGGCTGTTTGAAGGAAAGAACCTATTCTAATGGTACATGGAAGTGACCCTGAAGAATGAGGGAAAGAGATGTTGCCTAGGGAATGATCAGATTTAAAGAAAGGAGAAGTCCGCAACTGCTTAATTAACCAGGAGACAAACTTAAAAAGGATCTACCCTAATGCAACAGACTGTTAAAAGTGACTGGGGGAGATCTGTGTTTTCAGACTTGTAAGATTCCGTTAATATAGCCTTACAATAAAGTAGAATTACTCCATCTGGTTGTGTTTATTGTTTGGTTTACCTAGGAGAGCTAAAATATCCCAAAGGATGTCCCCAGGAGTCACAGGGCATGCTAAGGGCCACAGCATAAATCAAGAATAAACAGGCTTTCAAAGAATGGGCTTCAAGAAAGCATTAAGTTTAGATAATTAATTACTTGTATAATGTAGCCTTATATTGTAGCTGTTTTCAGTTAAAAAATATATTAGGCTCTGATTAATTGAAATGTTGCAGTTTCAAGGGTTATAATTCCAATGTATAGTTTTTATTGAGGCCTGCCGGTTGTTCTCTTGCTAATGGCACTAATCTTCACATTCACATTCACATAGTTGTTCTAGTACTTACAGTCATCATATCGTCACATTTCATGTCTGGCTCATCCTCATCCTCACTCTTATTATAAAATTTCCGGAAGAAATTAAATGCAACAACCGTGTAAAGATATACCACCACAGCCAAGAGTCCAACAGTTAAGACGAGCTATAATATAGCAATACAAAATAAATGGTGAATGGTTCGTAGAGAAAACAAGAAGTTAAATCTTGCCCACAATATAAAAGATACTTATTTCCACTGTGGGGCTGGAGCATTTTGAACATTATGTCATTCAAAATATATTAAGCCAATCAAGATTTGAGTTTACACTGGTGCATTAGGCTGCTTAAACCAATTATGTACTTTTAAGCTTTTCCAACTGCTGCTTAATTGTCTTTCAAATGTTCATATCTAGTGGACCACTATTCCATTGTATTTCTCTATGCAACAACCATATTTAGGCTTTCATAAACATCTGTCTGAAAGGGGCAAACCAGAGCCAACTAAACCGTTCATTCAAAATATCATAAACTGTCCATAAACTTCAGTATTTAGGTGACCCAGGGCTAAGGAGTAGATACTTCCAGAAACCTAGCAACACATATGCAAAGGGCACGTAAAACATTGCAAAAATATTCTTCATTAAATAAGTGGAGGGAAAATCCATTGAGTTGATTGTTTGTTAATTTCAGGTTACTCCTGCTAAATCGCAGCTAGGGTTGAAGCATTCATTTGCCAAGCACTTGAAAAGCTTGCTTTATAATGCCCAGGAGCATGAGCAAAGCACCTGTCTGAAATCATTCAAGCAACTGTGTCTAACAATGGTTCTACAGCTGCTTCAGATGTTGCTCCAAGCTGTTGCCCTATGATTATGCAGCAACTCTTTTGAATGCTTTGTACAAATAATCTAAATAAATGAGTTTGCAAGTATTCGATTCTGAAATGTATTTCTAATCCTTTAGCAGACATAACATATTTTAGTACTTATATTAAGCAGAACAGACAGTTCTGCTGTTTTACAATGTTGGGGACTACTTATTACTATGCCAACCCAGAAACCTAGTTTATATAGCAAAGAAGTATCTCCGTAGCTGTCCTGTGGAAAAGAATGGCTCTTATGTAGAGTGTTGGTTCACTAGATTTAATAATCTAGCCACGTAGCAATGCATGGAACAATTGGCCTTCCTCTTCAATCTTCAAATGCTGTACAGTATAGAGAGAAGCTGTAGCCATGCTTGACTGAACACATTTTTACGCTTTGTCAATTGGATTTGTGAGATTTTAAGAAGGAAAAGAAGGAACACACAGTTTTAGGTACTACCCTGGCCTTTGCCTCAGTGGCCACATTATGAAGAGATGCTTTCTAAGTAGAAAGGGCAAATATATTTTTTTTCTGAACAAACAAGGTAGATTCTTACCTGAATTAAAGTTGATTCATGAATAATGCAAAATGATATACAATGGATTAGTATAAAAACACATTTATGTATGAGGGGTCCCAAATGATATCCTGTCTGACTGATCCCCTGTGGTTGAGGATCGTGTCATTGTTTTGATCAATTTATATGTACTCTTTTGGGTTAACTGAGTAGTGATTTCACATATAGGTATTTCCGCATATTGGATGTTCCAGGATTATAACTCTAGTTATTTACTGGAAAAGCAGATAATTCAGCACTGACCTCTGCTACAGCATTATTCAATTTCCAGGCTTTGCCTATTTTAACCACGAAATGGAATGATAGGCTAATTTTGTTAAAGGATCAAAGCACTACTGCACTTCTAACCAGAGCTGTCAAATGAAAGCATCTTGATGGGGCTTTCTTCTCTCTATAATATGGAGTAACAAAATCATAAAATTGGAAGGGGGGGAAGGGAATTTAGGCAATTCAATTCCTTGCTCTGTGCAAAATCCAAATTAAAGCATCCCCAGAAGATGTCTGAATATATACAATGAAAGAGAGCCTATCCTCTTTATGGATAATTATTTCAATCTGAATTTGTCTTCCTGTAACATTTTCTGCACAATAGATATTCTCTTCCAAAGGTTAAACATCCCTAACTTTCAGATTCTCTCCATTATACGTGCATCCTGATCATTTTTGTCACCCTGTTCCAGTTTCTTTGAATTCTTCTTTATGAACAAAATACTTAAGGGGGAGGGAAGGTTTAAATGAAATTAAAATAAATTCTATTATTAAGTCAGATAGCCCTCATTCTATACCAGGGGATTTGATTTCATATGGAACTTTATATTTATTAAATTGTATTTCTATTTTTAGTCCTTTTAATTATCCCACCAGTAATTTGTCACTCACATTTGTTCAACTTTCTCTCTGCATCTTACATTCATAGAGTTGAAAGGAACCATTTAGTCCCCAACCTCCAGGTCACAGATCAGGACCTGTTAGGAACGGGGCCTCACAGCTGGAGTTGAGCAGTGGGCGAGGGAGCAAAATCAAAACTATCCTCCCCTAATCCGTGGAAAAATTGTCTTCCACAAAACTGGTCCCTGGTCCCAAAAAGGTTAGGGATCACTGTTTAAACCATAGACTCCAATCCTCTCCTTAGTGCAGGTAAGACTTAAAAGTAAAGCAATCCAAGCAAATGGCTCCACAGAACATTTTCAGTAAAAAGAAGCCGATTTTGCTATGTAGTTCCACTGCCAAACTGCTTTTTCTCTTTTGAATTTCTTTTCTAACATTCAATTATAATCTGTATTTGCATTCACCCTCTTTCTGCAGCAGCATCACACTGCTAGCATATTCAGTTTACAATCAGCTACTATTCCAAGGTCTTCTTTGAAAATACTTTTATGAGGTTAGGTAATGTATATTTAATTTTTGTTTACAAAGTGACGTATTTCAGCTATCTCTTGTTAAATTTCATTCTATTACTTACAGACCATTTCTCCACCTCATCCAGAATTTCAAATTTATTGCTACCTATTATGATATTAGATATCCCAGCCAATTTTGTATCATCTTCAAATTTAATAAGAATTCCCTCCATATCATCATGAGTCATTAAATTTTGAGTACAAGACCCAGGACTGATTCTGGTCCCTTTTGGCATCGCACACAATCCCATGCAAGACAATGTAAGGAAGAACCACTTATGAACACTCTGAGTGCAATTCTTGACCTGGGTATATATCCTTGCGTTCAGGATGTCATGGGATATGATTATTACTATTATCAGGAGTGTCAAACTCAAGTCGTCATGTTGTTGACATGTGATGCATCATAACTTTCCCCCCTTTGCTAAAATGGGGTGGGCGTGGCCAGCACATGACGCATCCTGCCAGCACGCCTGACATCCCTGCTATTATTACGGTTGGTTGCACAGTCATATATTTAGATCAGATAGGGCATTTTTATTCACCTACCAAGTCAGCACCAGATGAAAATGAATTGTAAGGGTTTTGGTTAAAATATCCACTTGCCCTACACTCATTCATTGCCAAGAGCTGTTACTTGTTAACATTTTGCTTACTTTGAATAATTTAAATACTGAGTATAGCAGCTGAGCATATTTGAGGGGGGAAATGGGTTATTCTTAATTGGACCAGAAGAACTGAGGAGAATGTTCCTTCAGACCTCTCAACCACCAAGCACCTTGAGCAATTCTGTGTATTTCTCATTTACTGCACCTGGTCTGGTCTTCTGGCTGGCTGGCTTTCTCATCAACTGAAGTATGTCCATTCATGGCCCAAATCCTTTACCTTTTTCTTCAACCAGTTTGCATTTACTGAAAATACATTTTAACTTGTCTTAAGGAAGGAAGGAAGGCAACCAACCTGCTTGTATTCATTTTTTTTTCCTTCTTAGGGCACTTGAAGTAGGAAGGGTTTTTTGTTCTTTACTTGGGCTTACTTTTATGAACCCAGTTATTAACTCTTCACTCTATAAAATATTTTTTTATCCCCTCAAACATCTTTGTTTAACTCCCAGGTCACTTTACACGTTGGCTTACTGAGAGGCTTGCTTCCTAAAACCAGGCAGCTTTACATTAAATTCAAAGAGGAATGAGACACCCACTTGCTATCCATCAGATCTCAGGTCCGTCACTCTTTGCCATCAGCAGCTCTTCAAAACATGATCTTTGCAAACCCACAACTCAGCACGTAATCTTTCAAAAGACACCGCTTCTTTATTTATTCTTCTCTCTTCCTGGTTTTTGAACTCCTCAGAGTGAACAGCTCTTCCTGTTCCCTCTGATTGCCTCCAAGTCATTAAATGCTGAAGATCTAGAATCGAATACTCCACTCAGTATCTCATTCTAGCCCGATGCGTATTAGTCTGATGAACTTTCAGCGTCAGCTTCAAGCCAGCTACTTATCCTGTTAATTGTCATGCTATGCAGCCTACACAAAACTATCTTGCTAATCAGAAAGTCATAATGTCCTTTTTCAAATGCTTTGCTAAAATCAAGATGCATTATGCCTACAGCATTCCCACAATATACTAAACAAGTTACTCAATCAAGAAAGTAGGATAAGGATACTTAACAAGATTTTGTCATGGTAACTATGCTAGCTTCTTGGTGATTAAGAAGGCTCTTGTAAATCTTTCCTGGAGGATCATGTTTAGCAGAATTAATCACCAAGCAGATGTCAGGGCAATACATATATCCCATCACTACTACTCCATGCTGCATTGAAAAATCTGCAGTTTAATTCTGGAAAACCTCACCTACATCTTCTTGGCTTAACAGGAGATCATACATACCATTTCAGCAGGAATAACTATTTTAAACTGCATATGCTAAATAAAATAAGTGCAGTGTCATCTCATTCCCTTATTATTGTTTCTTTCATTTGGTAAAATTGTAATTAATATGTAAGTATGCTTTATTGCAGCCAAAAACCAACAGGTTAAAATAACTTATAAGGGCAGGGCCAGGCGCAATTGATTGACTGATTATCTGTCATGAAATTGTTTTTGACTCCTAGCAACCTCATAGATTTACTCCAAGGTGATCGATTCCTAATCTTTTCCATTGTAGAAAAGATATTTTATCTTCCAACACTGTACTCACTGCCTCTGTAACTGTATCCCTCCCCTTTGCTGATGGTTGTTCTCTTCTCTTTCCTTTGTCAGAATTAAAGCCTTTTCTAGATTGCTGGTCTTTGCATAATGTGTATGACAAAATAAATTTGAGCCTGGTCATTTGTTCCTTCAGTAGGAACTCTGAGTTGATCTATTCAATGTTCCATCGGTTTATTTTCTTGGGGTCCACAATAGTCTTAGGAATTCAAAAGCATCAATACATTCTTTAAGCCCCATGTTTTGCTTCCATAGAGTGTCAGAGGGAATACCTTGGATTGTATGATTCTGATTTTTGTAAGTGCAGGCCCATTATGGCATTTGAGTATCTTTTCCAAGGACCTCATGGCTGCTCTACTGAGTGCTAGTCTATGGCATATTTCTGAACTGCTAGTTCATTTACTGTTGATGGTTCCCTAAAAGGCAGAAGCTATCCACCATTTTGATATTTCCAGTGTCAATTCTTCCTCCAATTTTAAAACCACACTCATCTTCTTCCAATCCAACTTCCCTTTATAAAATATTCAGCATAATATGGGAAGAATATACAGATTTGTTGCACTTCTTTTCCAACTTGGAACCACCCTTTTTGTGTCTGTACTGTGGTTTCCTGGTCTGTATATAAATTTCCCATGAGAACAATGAGACATTCTGGGATTCCCATGTCTCAGAGCACGTTCCACAGCTTGATGTGATTGATATGAAGGCTTTACTGTAGATGAAGCTACATACTAAATTCTTCTTGGCATTTGTTGGCTTTTTCAATTATTCAACATGCATTGTGTTCCTTGTTTTCTAGAGCCACTCTGAACGTCTGACATGTCTTTTTTTCAATTAGGACTCTAATCTGCATTGAATGATCCTAAGAATTATTTTGCTAGCCTGTGAAATTAAGGGTAGTGTACGATAGTTTGCACACTCTATTAAGTCTCATTTTTTTTGGTATTGGAATATAGATAGACCTTCCAATCAGCTGGGCAGTATGTATTTGTTGGCCTAGTCACTTGGAAACTTGGCTGATTTATCTTCTGTTGCTTGCCATATTTCATTAGGCATTCCATCACTTCCACCATCTTTCTGCTGTCCAATATAGATGTCAGCAGGGATGACCTTCCTACTTTTGGTGTATCTACTGGAAATCAGTATACTTGCCATACTCTATCATTCTTCATTCATCCTTCCCAGGACTTATCTCCCCATTATAATGAGGCAACATAGTAGCACTTGGGATGGGGCAAGTGCATTCAATACAGAATAAAATACTGTGCAGAATTTTAAAACCCACTAATATAAATTCTGTTTTTTAAAAAAGGAAAGAGAATTGGGTATAATAACTAAAGTAAAAGGATAGACCACAAATGATATAGTAGACAAATTCCAATGAAGTGCCCTTTTTCCTTACTTTAGCTTTGTGCTTCCTTTTTCTTTTTATCTTGCCTGAACCTTTTTGCTCGGTAACTTCAAGTTTTAACCTTTATAAAAATTGATATTTCAAAATAGTCTGGAAGTATTTTGCATATTTCCCTTTTGTGAACTGCCCAGAAACTGAGCAGGAACTGAACTGAGGAAAAAGAAGAAATGAGCGCACTCAAACTTGAGACATTCAAATCTTAATCCAGGCCCAAAAGAACTGAAGGTAGAAGCCTTTCCTGGCTCTGTGGAGCTGGTATAATCAAAAATAGCCATTATATAGGTAAAGGTTCCCCTCGCACATGTGCTAGTCATTCCCGACTCTAGGGGTGGTGCTCATCTCTGTTTCAAAGCCGAAGAGCCAGCGCTGTCCGAAGACGTCTCCATGGTGATGTAGCCGGCATGACTAAACACCAAAGGCGCATGTAACGCTGTTACCTTCCCACCAAAGGTGGTCCCTATTTTTCTACTTGCATTTTTTACATGCTTTGAAACTGCTAGGTTGGCAGAAGCTGGGACAAGTAACGGGAGCTCAACTTCTTACATGGCACTAGGGATTTGAACTGCTGAACTGCCGACCTTTCGATTGACAAGCTCAGCATCTTAGCCACTGAGCCACCGCATCCATATACCTATCAAATAGTTAAAGATACCAAATAGTTAAAGAAATACAGTTAGTCTTGGACTTATGACCCCAATTGAGCCCCAAATTTTTGTTGCTGAGCAAGACAGTTGTCAAGTGAACTTTGCCCAATTTTACGACCTCTCTTGCCACAGTGGTTAAATGACTCACTGCAGCTATTAAATGAGTAACAGGATTGTCACATATATTTGGCTCCCCCATTGACTTAGCCTGTCAGAAGTTCACAAAAGGAGATCACATGACCCTGGGATACATACTGCAACTGTCATAAATATGAGTCAGTTGCCAAGGGTCTGAATTTTTGAGCACATGACCATTGGGGATGCTACAATAATCATAAGTGTGAAAAACGGGCATGAGTCACTTTTCTCAATGCTGTTGCAACTTCGAACAGTCACTCAATGAACTGCCAAACCATATTTCATTGGATATGAAAGTTTCCTTTTTAAGAGTTTAAGAGTTTATTGGATTTCTATACCACCCTTCTCCCAGAGGGACTCAGGGCGGTGTACAGACACATTTAAAACACATGAATTTATAAAATTTAAAACCAATTAAAATGAATATATACAATTTGGCCCTCAAATTAAAACATACATACACCCACTTAAAATCCATATATTAGTCCGGCTTGCTGAAACAGGAAGGTCTTTAGGGCACGACGAAAAGTATGCAGGTCGGGGCTAAGACAAAACTCTAGGGGCAGCTTATTCCAAAGGGGTGGTGCCTCCATGGAGAAGGCTCTCCCCCTGGGTTTCACCAGTCGACATTGTTTGGCTGACGGCACCCTGAGGAGCCCCTCTCTATGGGAGCGTATTGGCCAATGGGAGGTTGTTGATAGCAGAAGGTGGTCTCGTATGCACCCCGGTCCTAACCCATGGAGCGCTTTAAAGACCAACACCTTGAATTGCACTCGGAAGACCAACGGGAGCAAGTGCAGCTCGTGCAGGAGGAGTATTACGTGGACGCGCTGAGTCGCACCCATAACCACTCACGCGGCCACATTCTGGACCAGCTGGAGCCTCCGAGTGCTCTTCAAGGGGAGCCCCATGTAGAGAACACTGCAGTAGTCCAGACGGGATGTGACAAGGGCATGAGTGACTGTGCGCAGGGCATCCCGGTCCAGAAAGGGATGCAACTGGTGCATCAGGCGAACCCGATAGAAAGCTCCCCTGGTGACGGCTGTCATATGCTCTTCTAAAGACAGCCGTGCATCCAGGAGAACACCCAAGTTGCGAGCCCTCTCTGTGGCGGCCAAGGTCTCACCCCCAATAGTCAGCGATGGTGCCAGCTAACTATACCGGGGCGCCGGAAGCTACAGCCACTCAGTCTTGAAGGGGTTGAGTTTGAGCCTGTTTCTCCCCATACAGATCTGCACAGCCTCCAGGCACCGGGACATCACATTAAGGGCATCATTGGAGTGGTTCAGAGTGGAGATGTACAGCTGAGTGTCGTCAGCGTACTGATAGAACCTCACTCCAAAACCACGGATGATCTCACCCAGCAACTTCACATAAATGTTGAACAGAAGAGGCGAGAGGAGCGACCCTTGCGGCACCCTACAAACAAGGTGCCTCGAGGTCGACCTCTGCCCCCCTGCCAACACAAACTGCATATGGTCGGAGAGGAAGGAGGAGAACCACCGCAACACGGTGCCTCCCACTCCCATCCCCTCCAATCGTTGCAGCATGATACCATGGTCGATGGTATCAAAAGCCGCTGAGAGATCTAATAGGACCAGGACAGAGGAGCAACCCCCGTCCCGAGCCCTCCAGAGATCATCAACCAATGGGACCAATGCTGTTTCTGTGCTGTGCCCTGGCCTGAAGCCCGAATGGAACGGGTCTAGATAATCGGATTCATCCAGGTACTGGGGCAGTTGTCATGCCACCACACTCTCAACAACCTTCGCCATGAAGCGAAGGTTGGAGACTGGGCGATAATTCGCTAATATAGCTGGGTCCAGGGAAGGCTTCTTGAGGAGAGGCCTCACCACCACCTCTTTTAAAGAGGGGGGAAGTGACCCTCACTCAAAGAAGCGTTAATAATCCCCTGCAGCCAGCCTCATGTAACCTCCTGGGAGGAGGGACACAGATCCAACAAACATGTGGCAGCGCTAAGCCTTCCCAGAATCCTGTTCACGTCCTCGGGAGTCACAGGGTCAAACCCCTCCCAGATAACATTCTCAAGATTCCCCTCCATCACTCCATCCGGATCTACCCAATCAGAGTCCAAACATTCCCGAATCTGAGTGACTTTGTCATGCAGGAAATGCACAAAATCCTCAGCCCTGCCCTGCAAGGGGTCTTCCCTTGCTCCCAGATGAAGGAGGGAGTGGGTCACCCTAAACAGGGCTGCTGGGCAGTTCTCTGCAGACCCAATAAGAGTGGAAAAATAGTTAGATTTTGCTGTTCTTATCACCACTAGGTAGATCTTAATATGAGACCTCACCTGTGTTCAGTCAGATTCGGAGCGACTGGCCCTCCAATCACTCTCCAGGCATCTTTTCTGGTGCTTCATCTCTCTCAGCTCCTCGGAGAACCAGGGAGCCAATTGAGATTGGCACCGGGTCAGAGGCTGCAAAGGCACGACACGATCCAAAGCTCCGGTGGCCGCCCTATCCCAGGCGGCCCCCAGCTCTTCAGTCGTGCCATGAGCCAGAGTCTCAGGGAATGGCCCAAGCTCCGTCAGGAATCTATCCGGGTCCATCAGGCACTTGGGATGGAACCACTTGGTCGGTTCCATCTCCCTGCGGTGAGGTGTAGTGCTTCAAAAGTCCATACGAAGGAGGGAATGATCAGACCATGACAAGGGTTCGGTGACTAAATCCCCTCTTTCCAGATCATTCTGCCACTGACCAGAGACAATAATCAAGTCCAGAGTGTGTCCCCCCATGTGAGTAGGGCCTTGAACTACTTGGGTCAGGTCCAAGAACTTGGGAAGCCAAGAACTCCCAAGCTGCCATAGACATTTCGCCAACAGATGGCAGGTTGAAATCCCCCATAACCATCAGCCTGGGGGTATCAACCGCCACCCCGGCTATCATGTCAGGCAGCTTGAACAGGGCCGCTGCCACGCAGCAGGGAGCCAGGTACGTAATCAGCAGGCCCATCTGCACCCCACGACCCCACTTTACAAGGAGGGACTCACATCCTGGCTATCTGAGGTACAGTGGTCTCCCTCGGACATAGACTTTCCTTAATAATAACCGCCACCCCACTCCCCTGCCCCTACCCTGGACCCTTGGCTGATGAAATGCCTGGAAACCTGGTGGGCACATTTCAACCAGGGGCACCCCCCCTTCTGGGCCCAACCAGGTCTCCATAATACCCACCAGATCTGCTCCCCCCTCCTGAATAAGATCGTAAATGAGGGAGGCCTTATTTACCACGGATCTGGCGTTGCATAGCATCAGCCGAAGGCCCAGACCCTGAGAGTCTGTGCTACCTGGGGAACAAGTGAAGCCTTGGGGACCGGAATGCGCAATCGCACGAAGATATCGAGAGCGCACTCCCATAACATGATATGGCCCCCTGATTCCACCATATCTGCCCCTCCCACCCACAGTACAGATCATATGGCCCTCATAAGGTCGAGCTCTAGCCCCCTCCCTGGTGTCCAACCCTGCATCCCTAATGCTTCTGCCCTCTGCCGGACCCAGCTGTGACCCTTGTGGGTTCTCCCCCATTCCCACTCTGGTCATCCCTGAATCCCTTAAAATTTTAGTTAACAATGCATTTAAAAAAACCCTTAATCTCTTCTTTGACGCATGCCATCTCTCGGGGTTCATAAACAATCATAGAAACACGATTGAAGCAACAGAAAGAGTGGGATTTCAGTTGTGGAAGTTATTTTTGAATTTAATGAGAAATTGAAAATTTTAGGCAGCTAGACTGATTATTGAACTGTGATAAATACTGCAATAATTTGAACATTCAAAAGTTTAGTAGCAAAGTATGCAATTCTTATAAATTTGTAAAATCATTAATGCCTAGCTAAGAAAATGTTTACAATAGGCAGATAGGACTGGGATTTATAGTTATAAATTTTATTTACATCTGCTTTGTCTTGATTTTAGCAAGATATATGATTGAACATGATTTCCAAAGTTGAGATATATAGCACATGAAGCTTTGTGAAAAATCTATTACTATTACTTTAAAGTGGTAGCATCCAAATGTTTTCTTGTGTAAAAGTAACATTCTGCACATTGAAACATATTATAAACAAGCTAGCCTTCAAGATTTTTGCTGATATGTTACCTTTTTGTAATT
The DNA here is from genome assembly GCA_012654045.1 of Ptyas mucosa. Taxonomy (NCBI): domain Eukaryota; kingdom Metazoa; phylum Chordata; class Lepidosauria; order Squamata; family Colubridae; genus Ptyas; species Ptyas mucosa. The sequence goes on from WNWU01000001.1 coordinate 43,700,201, forward strand.
CGTTAAAAAAAAGTAGAATTCAGAATTTTGATTTTTTTCCACATTTGCTTTTTTAAATAATATAACCTAGGGATATAGATTCATAAGTAGCTGGTGATTTGTTAATATTCCTCATTCATTTGATCACTATGTACTTTTAAATTATAGCATTATAATTTTTCATCATATTTTACATTCATCACACATTAACACTTTTGAAAGCGTTCTTAATCACAGCCAATTAAATGATATTTCAATTTTAGTAACAATTGTACAATACGACATGAATTATATTATTAGCAACTAACCTGTTTGCCATTGTGAGTTACAGATGACAGAATAGTACGTAAAGTCTTAAAACCCATAGCTATATCGAGCAAATGAGCAGCAAAGAAGAAGTTGTTGTAGTGGCCAAGAATGGACATGGTTGTATACCAAGCTAAATACAAGAAAGACTAAAGAAAATGTTAAATGTCAGAGAACCACTGCTATTTTTCTCATTGCATTATACTATTTCTTATCATTACATTTCATTTATGAAACACTTTTGTGCTATTGTATTAAAATGCCTACAAAGAGGCTTATACCTCAATGACCAAAAAAAATCAAATCCTTCTAGAGTATATTAATACTAATAGTAGGTTTGGCAACTGTTACATAAATGATTAACCAAAGACACAAGACTATTGTGGAAGAGATAAGTGTGCATTACATTCTTCTTAAGGTATGAAGATAGTTATAGAGTGCTTTGTGCTAATAGAAATGACTACATGAGCTAATCCTCTTTTCTCACAATAGGATCTAGCCATAAGCCAAACAAGGCCTTTCCAGATGGGGAGGAGCCTTGATGCTTATGGACGTGTCCTCTTGCCATATCCCTTCACCTCTCATGTATTTTGTTTTTGCAGTCTTCATTTATATGTCAAGGTAAATGGAAAGAAGAATGTGAAAATTACATATAATTGCTATTCCTAAATTTGACTTGATAATTTTAAAAAGTATACAAGGCTGCTTGTTAAGACCACAGGGTCTCAAGCGCATCTTAGCTAAATCATTATATAATGTTGCAGAATACAACCAATTTAACACATACAAAATATCAAACAATTTCGCAAAACTGAAATAGGTTGGCTATTGGAACGAATCAGTAACTTGCTCATATTAGATTATTTATGATTGACTATTGCTCAGATATTCTTATCAATATACTATCATCCTACCGTTTAATTCTGGTTTTGTTCGTTGCCATACTGAAAATAGAATTTCTATCCTCATCTCAAAAAAAAACATTTCCTTAACTGATATATTAACAGTATAACTGCATTTCTCCTCTTAATTGATTGGTTTTGTATATTTTCTTCACTTCTCTCTCTTTTTGCCATTATTCATTTGAAAACAGATGTTCAAAAAGTTACATAGAATTTATAAGGATGGCATCTATCATTTAAGTATTTATGCTTGTAGAATTAGGTTCATATTAAAGTTGTGCATATTGTAAGAGAGAATGCATGAGCACAAGGCTTGTTTCCTTTAAGAAAGAATAATGAAGCAAAGGATTTCTTTTTTAAAAAAATTAAAAGTACTGTTAACTTACGTTATCAGTGAAAACTACACCAAGCTTCCAGATTTGATATTTTGCATCAATAGAACTTAACCTAGTAATATACAAAATAATTTGAAATTACTCAAGGTATTTATTCATCCATTAATTATAATGTAACCTTTTCCCCCCATTTGTTAGGCTTTCTTCTTGACAGTGTGTCCACTGAAACGTTTCAGAATTTTGTGGAGGTTTACTGGATATATTTTTGAAAACAAACATTTCAGCAGTGAAAATGACCTTTAGATGAATGATAACATTATATTTGAACAATGTAACATATATACTAACAGACGTTTCAGCTCTCTGAGATCTGGTCCTTTATGTAGTCAAGGAAACATCATTCAGTATAATAGGAAAGTATCTGCGGACTTAAGGGAATCATCAGAATTTGAGTAATAAAAAATCTTCAATAAACAATCTCAGAGGAGAAATTTCTAAAACAAGCCAATGAAGTCTTATTCTGAGGGGAGTTGGAATGCTTATGGAAAGGAGAAGGAGAAAAATAGAAAACTGAGGAGGAGGGGAAATGGCATGTGTTTTCCTGACAGGAACACAAAGAAGCTACTGCCTGCAGTGCAACTTGTGCCTAATGGTGTATTCTCTTGTACTTCCTCCCAACTAAAACTGTATGTCAAAGCTAAAAGAAGAAATCAGGTGCCAGTTACATGCTATTGTTTAAGATGATTGATCTCTTTAACTTACTTACAATATTATAAATGGTAGGCATAAATACTTCAGCTCCAGTGTATATATAATCAAAAACCCCAAAAATATCTGTGTTCCCATTCATATGTGATAATTTTGTAATAACGTCGTAATGAATCAGGCCAGCTCTCTGCTTTCAAGGTAATATTACACTCCCATCTAGACTTTATCTCCCTAATCTTTCTTAAAGCAATTTTGGTCAAAGGAAATTGGATAAAGATAATTAGCCACTGATGTATAGTGATATGCTCCCAAGCGACATATCCATAGGCAAAATGTTTAAGCTCCAATATATGGTGCAATCTGTAACTGATTTCTCTATTAGAAAGAATGACAGTTACAACTTATTGTGTTACACTACAAACTCAAAACAAAGATGCCTAATAATCTAGCATTTAAAAAAAATAATTATAGTTAAGCATATTAGCCCGCAAAATAAGCAATTGATTGATTAAGTATAGTTGTAGATCGCCAACAATTGCCTCATTTTAACACTATGCTTTTATGAAATTCATAAAAGCATAGTTAAAATATTTCCTCTCTCACAACAGACCATATTAAAAATAGATATTTTTGTCCAAATAATTAATGAACCTCAAAGCTATAGCAACCATAACAGTATTGCTATTTATATTTTGTTCTTATTAGGTTGCTGAGATCCATGAACTGAATAATAACATAATTTGAGACAGCATAAAACTCTCCGGATCATCATTATAATTCAGAAACACATGCTGTCTATGCATAGGATTAGATTGCTAAGACTTTGGCTTTCCATCACAGGGCTGTCCATGCATAACCACTAACATAAAAATAAAACAAACAAAAAATCAGTTGTATTATTTTAATTTCAGGTTATTAAACCTAAAAGCAAACAATACCATGAAATAAAAGAGGCTTCATCTGGTTCGGTATGTTCCATTGGACTAAAATCCAGAGCACTTTTGTCCAGACCTAAGAGTTCTGCAATGCGCTCTGCTCCATATAAATCGCCGTACTTGTTGATTACCTTCAAGAAAAAATATATATAAAATATCATGTTTTAATTCAAGAAGTTCTCACTAAGTTTTTTAAAAAATTTGCATTTAAAAGTCGATGCTCTTTCAAAGACTGCTTTCTCACACAAAGGAGGAGTAGATTGAGAGTGGGGAAGGGGGAATCTCCCCAGTGAGAGCAATCAAACGTAACAAAATCCTAAAAATAAACAAATTACCATTGAGAAGAGTATGCAGAGATCGTTTTTGTAGTATGTATGTTCCTAATGTTCTGCAGAAACATCTTGGACCAATCCAATATGTGCTTATTATTATCAAACATGGGTTACTACCTTTTATTTAATATTTTTATTTTGGAAAAAAAAATATTTAAGGAACCTACCTTTCGTTTCACAAACTTGTCCCAATAATTATTAGGAAAAGATCTGTACAAAGACAAAATAATTATTCAAATTTAATTAAACAAACAAACAAACCCCCAATAAAAGATGACCCAGTAATAACACCCCCTCCTACGCACACACATAAAAAACCACAGAAGAAAATCCACAATCCCATCCTCACTAAAAATACTTTAATTGCCTAGGTGCTTTCTTATGTTAGTTCACATTATGCAGATATTATGTTCACACAAACTTAGAATAAAGTTTCTTTCATGGAGTATCAGGCTGGGCAAAAAAGCTCAAGAGAATGATGGCATCATAGGAACAGTTTCCTTTCTTTGCCTCCTATATTTCCCCCATTTTTTTATTATTTCCCCACTCTGTGGTCACAACTGTTGAAAATTGAATCTGTCAAAATTGAACAGCCGTCTCTCAACAGAGGGGGAAGGATACAACATCATCTATCTCCAGACTACAATGTAATCCTTTCAAGAGTTCCAAAAAGGCTCCACACCCATTTATACTACTCAGGTGACCCTGATGACACAGATAAACCACCAGGTAGCCTCAATGACTCTATAAAAAGAATGCAAATGACCAGCTGTCTGCAAGGAGTATAAATCCTTCTATTTTCCACCATCCAGTCAGAGCTGAAGAAGTATCTTGGATGAGAAGTGAAACATCTTCCAACAAAAACCAGAAAGTCCAGTTGCCTCTTGAAAAAAGCACCTTTGGGGTCCTTCTCACCTCAAATTTTACAAAACAACAAGCATGTAAAACTTCTCTCTGAAAACACTAGAGACTCTGAGGCAGCGATTCAAAGTTACAACTTTCTATTAAGTATATTTATCACAATAGTCAAAAGGCCATTAAAAAGAAATCCAACAATGTTCAAGTGTAATATGGAAGTAATATACAAGCAATATTCAATTATTTTTCCTTTTTCTCCTGCCTGTGTGCCGTAAGGAGTTGGGGCCCCTCAAACTTTTGACAGCAAAAAAAGCTTATATCTATGCATTATTATTAATCCAGCATTTGGTTCAGATCTTGTCAGACTAAGCCCTCACAAAGAGGGGAGTAAGTTGTCTGCTTAAGAAAATATTACATTGGAATAATATGTATAATAATATAATAATAATATTTATTTATTTATTTAAATCTTTATGGTCCCTCCATCTCATCATAGTGACTCTGGGTTGCTTCTCTAGTCAGTCATTGAAGTGAAGAACTAATAAGGAGCATCATTAAATATTTTCCATGTAGGCAAAAATAAAAGAGCACATTTCCCATTCTTGCTTCCTGACTGACGATTAAGGATAGCAATAGTAACAATTACTACCAAAACCAATATAGAAGAGATATCATTGTTGCAGCTAATGAACATATAAAGTTATCTTGCATTATATCAGACGAATGGTATCCTCTTGTCTCTGGAAAGCAGAATTCTCTTAAGCAACTTGCCATATCCAATGCTGCTACACACAAAATTTTGTTATCTAGAAAGATGGTCAGTGCCTATATCAGTACAAACTGTGATTTGTAACATGCATAAAATATCATAATTTTACCTGTACAGAACTATGTTGGGTACACTCTCAAAGTAAGCCTTAATAAAATCCTATTGGAATTCAATATACAACGTGGCACTTACGGAGTGTTTATGACTAAACGATCCCACTGCCCTTTAATATCATCTTCAGATGGTTGTTCAGTAATATATAGACCATCAAATTCTAGCTTCCTAGCAATGTCTTTTTCACGTTTGAATACAACCAAGGGAACCTTTAGGGAAAGATATTTTGAAGTATTTTAGTGATCTCAAATTTTGAAATGAAGGTAAATATTTTACATCGTCTTGGAGCTGACTGAACATTTATAGCATAACTGAGTTTCACTTTAAATAATCTGCTGTTAAAAACATTATAGATAAAGTGAATTATTATAACATTATTATTATTATAATATGATATTGTTATTTACAAAGCGATGTTACAATTTTAAATGACTGTATGTGCAACCATCTGATAATCAATATTATATAAATAATAAATGCTATTTGATCTAGACATTGAATTGGGTTCAGGATTAGTGCAATGTATCTATTGATCAATAGTTTATAAATTATTAATAAGCATATTTAGATCTAATCCTGTTTGCAACATAATAAAATAACAGAAGAAGGATCTTTTATTTAGCACAAGTTGTGCAATTAAATAAGAATACATAAGGTATATATATAAGATGAAATGTGAGCGTAGACTTGGATACTTTTTTTAGTGCTAGACAATCTTTAATGTTAACTGAAATCTATGCATTTAAGATCTATGTATGTTATTAAGATATCATCGAATCAGGCCTGTGCTTTCTAGTTATATAAAAAATACTTCACATTGTTCCCAGAATCTGCAGCTCTTCTAACATTCTAGTAATTTCTTTGATGTTATTCATCCACCTGATCCATTGTCTTTGTTTACTTTTGCTTCTCAAGCACAGGCTTTTGTGAAATGCATCATTTATTTGAATCATGTACCTAGAGATGCGAGTTTCTGCTTGCTAATAATCACTCAAAGGAAGCAGTCCATTTTATTTCTTTCAGCCTTTAGATTTATCAATGCTGTTTACAATCCATGGTACTTTTAATAACCATCTCCAAATCTGTATTTTTTTCTCTTTCTCAATGTTCACTTATCATAGCTTGGGTGCTTTTCTTATTGATATTACAACTATTATTACATCGATTCAGTTAGATTGTCTTCAGATTCCATTATGCTTGTATTGTATTATTTTGTACTTTTTGCTGTTGTTTTTTTATTCATTCATTGCCCAAAGTTGCCCTTGGTGAATTACTGGCCATATAAATCAATATTGATTATGTGTCATCAAGCAAGTGTCAACTCTTACTAACCACATAAATTTCCTCCAGGAATAAATGAATTTAAGTAAATAGCTGCATACTAACAGGGAAAGTCTGTAACTAACTATTCTGATAAATCGCTTTCTCAGATTCTAGAACTACAGAATAACAGAGTTTAATTAATTTAATTAATTAAATTTATATGCTGCCCCTCTCCGAAGACTCAGGCGTTGGAAGGGAACTTAGAGGTCTTCTAGTCCAACCACTGGAACATAACTCTGGAGGCTGGGAACAGCAAAAAACATCACTTCCTGTCCAACTGGAAGTTGGGAAACGGGCCATTTCGGGCCTCCGAGGGGGTGGGGAAGGCTGTTTTCACCCTCCCCAGATGCATAGAGAGCATCTGGAGCCAGGTGAGAAAGAAAAACAGGTCTACTGTGCTATCATGTGCCAGGAGCGGGGGGGAGGGGGGTTGTGCGCGCATGCGCATGGCGGGGTGCATAGAATTATGGGTATGGGCACGCATGCACACGAACCTCCCCTGCCCTCCCCTCCTGGCACACAATGGCAAAAAGGTTAGCCATCACTGCCCTATACCATTTCAGAGAAATGGCTGTCCAATTTCTTTTTAAAAACATCTGTGATGAACCGCATAACTTTTGAAGGACCTTATATTAGTAGTCTGATCTCATGTCTTCTCATTAGAAATTTTTCTCTACACATATGGCACTAACTTTCCTTGTAAAATCTTAAGCAAAACTTTGCTTGTATGATAAATTAGTGATTTGTGCAGGGATTTGCACACTGTCTTTAAATTTCCTTCGTCAATATACTTTTTTTTTTTTAGTATTGGCTGCATCTGGGCAGGAAGCAATATAAAAACCATCCTGTTCCAGATGACTCTTGCTTTAATAACAGGATATAACTTAAGTCTACTTTGACTGGCATTTCTGGACTTGTTCATTGTCTTGAGTTCTGGTTTGTTTTTTGATCGTATCTTCTACTTTATGTTTGGGTTCTGATAGCTGTTTGAACTTAGTTGTTGCTACTTTAGTTTAAGCTGTTGCCTACGATTGTCTGACACGCTACCATTATTTAAGATATAGAATCTATCCATGCTTCAATATATCTTGCATTTGTGATTTTGCTGATTTGGTCTTTCATTCTGTTTTTTAATTTTTTTAATGATCCTAATTGTTCTTCAATCCTGGATCTCATTTCATGGTTTCTGAGGTTGGGGTTCTCTGGGATGGTTTTAAGGGAGAGGTGGGAAAAGTTTATCTCTCAGAATCTTTTCCCATCCTTATTCTCAGACTTCCAAAAGAAAAGGTTAAGCTAAAAATCAGCTCTTCTCACTGGACCAGACCAACACGTAGCCTTCTGAAATCATCTGGAATGCTGGCAAACATAGTTTTTCCAAATTTTCTAATATTGTCTAACCAATAAATACATAGTAGCCAAGTGACTTGATGGAAAAGTGAGGAAATATGTGTCTCTTTATATAACAGTAATATGACAAGAAAGCAATTTGTATTAATGGTTACATCAAGATAAAGGAAATGACTAACCTTCAAACAATAGTATCCAATTACACATAGGAAAGAAATAATAGTATGTATAATAGCGAGTGCCCTAAGTGTCGGTGCCATATAACCCGTGCTCTCTTGTAAGACAAAGAACACCATTCCTTCTTCATCCTCATCTTCATCTAAAGATTGCCATAAATCAGAATCTTCTTCCATTTCTTCAAATGGTTCTTCCGTCACCTGTCATTCACACACATACACACATTCTTCTTATGGATATAAAACAAATTCCTAGACAATGCTTCTCAAAGCCATAAAAATATGTACGATACTACTTTAAACACAGCATAAATTATTCAAATATAAAATCACTGGATTAGTGTGATAGCAAGTCAAATGGCTTGCTATGAGTCTTCTTATCGCAAGCATACTATATTTTTGTATTAATTAGTGGATGAAAATATAAAATATTATAATTGTCTTAAAGAAAACAACCAAGGTAACAATAGAATTGTCCTGTTCTACCAGACTGTAAGTTCTATAACAAAAATAGTATGTATGAAGCACACGGAATACTTTAATTTGTAAAACATTATTATTGACATATAAAATACTAGAATAGAAACCAATAATAACATAAAAATATTCAACTAAGATTTTTCACCTGTTTGCGATTTAATTGAATTAGTAACTTATGGATGGATAAGGAAATAGATTCTATAGAGTTGGTGGAAAGGAAGGGAAAAATGTTTCCTATCTTCCCTGTCCTTTGCAGTCCCCAGACTGACTTTCCAAGCCTCTTGCAGGATATTTCAGAACAGCTTATATATAAATTGATGTTGGTGGTTGCAGAGAGCAAAAATAATTTAAGAAAGTATTACCAATTGCTCTTCTGCTTCTCCTGGAGCCTAATTATTTGCAAATAGGTGGAACTATTTATGCATCAATGTGTTTGGAATATAACACTATTTGAGCTATAATACTAGTATTCACTTTCATTACCTAATTTATAGTAATAATTAGCTAAGATTTTCAATGTTGTAAATATCACTCTGAAAATTTAGACAGTATGCATAGAATAGATGTATTTACATTACCTTGTAAAAGAGCAGAATAAAATTGATGGCAAAGGCAACAAAAAGTGCGAGAAATCGTAAATTGTAGAAATTTCTTGCCAAATAGTGCTGGAGGGGAAAAAAAGAAGATAAAGAATATAATTAAATCATAAAAAAGGCTCAGACCTAAAATGTTATGATAAGGAAATCTATATAATTTTTCAAACTGCAAATCATAATAACTTTATTAATTTGTTTCACTGATTAGTTAAACTGATTATATTAACATTAATTATATTTCATGTCAAATTTTCTTTTCCCTTTTCAATCTCCCTTACAAAAGGCCATACAGAGCCCAGCTGTTATTTTAAGTTTAAAATAAAGGTAAAGGTAAAGGTTTCCCCTGTCCATTCATGTCCAACACTAGGGGGCAGTGTTCCCCTCCGTTTCTTAGCCAGCATTGTCCAAAAACACCTGTGGTCCTGTGGCCAGCATGACTATATGCCGAAGTACATGTAATGCTGCTACCTTCTCACTAAAGCGGTACCTATTTATCTACTCACATTTGCATGTTTTTGATCTGCTAGGTTGCCAGGAACTGGGGCAAGCAACAGAAACTCTACTCTGTCTTGAACCTGGCCTGCCAGCTTTCCAGTTGACAAGCTCAGTGTCTTTAACCGCTGAGCCATCACAACTCTTTTTAAGTTTAAAATGCCATTATTTAAAAGAGATTCAACATACCAAAACTTTTGTCTGATAGATCTCCAGTACTTTAAAAAAATTAGCCATAACTGCTTCTGGCTTCTCTAACTTGTGTCCATGTCGTTTTCTTTTCTTAGGTTCTTCCACTTCCAAATATTCAGAGTATACATCATCCTTTATCTTATCGTGTTTTTCACCATCCTCCATGCTATAGGAAATGACATGTTATGAATTAGATTTTTACAATGCCCAGATATAAACCATGGAAAGTCAGACATTGTACAAAGTTAATTAAAAGGTAAACATTTAGGACAGATGAATTTGAAAATGTGCATTTTTCAATATACCTATATCAATTTCTGTAATTTCCCAAAAAGCATTTTATATACAAACATTAATGAATGCATGCATTGTAGCAATTTCCTCTGTTTAATCTTTTCATTTGGCAAGGCAAACAAAATTTAGAGAAGTACAAAACTGCGTAATAATAATATTTTAATTGCATATTACATGGAAAATACAAATTAGTAGAATAAGATTGGCCAGGATCAGCTTTTAATTGCCAATTTTCTCTGTATTAGGACACTTATCCCATTAAAATTTCCAATCAGATGTTTGTTGTGCGTGAAGGTGCCTTTTAATATATTCCCATGGTTTACATTCTGTGGTTGTAGAGATTGCAAGGCATAAGAATTTCTCTGGGCTAATACTCCATAAACAACAGCTTAATAGATGATAACAATTGAAAATATGCAACAATAATGATCAAAGATGTAATCAGTTTTGAAACTACAGTGGAAACAGATCACATTTTATTACTTCCTCGACTTTGAAATGTTGCCTCTTAATACTTGTAATCTTGCCAATGGGAGTCCAGGGGATTATGTACACACATATATAGTGAAACAGCAGTTGCCTAACAGTTTAAATATTATATAGTTTGAGAGTAAGTATAAATGCATTTATAATATAAGGAGAGTTAGATAATTTTAAATATAAAATTTAAATAGATCTTTTTTTTATTCAAAAAGACTAATTATTGTGTTGATATAACTAAAAAAGGAGTGCAAATGTGAACAAAACCATACAGGTGGTCATTGACTCAGGGCCACTTGTTTAGCAATCATTAGAAGTTACAATTGCTCTGAAAAATGTGATTTACCACATACATAAAACCACTGTAGCATTTCTGCAGTCGTGTGACTGCAGCCCAGGTTCTTAGCAATGGTCTCACGTTTATGTCTGCTGCTGCATGCTGGGGTTACATGATTCCTATTTGAGACTTTCACAGACATGAAAGTCAATGGGGCAGTAGTGGGTTTCAATTTCGGTTGCTACCGGTTCGCTTGGGTGCACGCATGACACATCTGCACATGTACAGAGATGTCCGGGCGGGTGGGCAGAGCCTCCTGCTGCCGCTACTGGTTTGCCCGACCTGGGATGAACCGGTAGCAACCCACCACTGCAATAGGGGCAGTAAAAGCTGCAAATCACAATCATGTGCTATCACACTTAATGACCTCAGCAAAAAAGGTTGCAAAATTGGGTGCAGTCACAAGATGCTTCACTTAACAATCACAGTACTTAATGTATTTTCCAATCCCAACTGTGGTTGTAAATAAAAGACTGTAATTAAGATTTATTTATTTTTTTGCTCTTGGATTAAATTTTCAGGCAATTCTATAAACTATATTATTAACAAAAATATTTGCTTTGGTTTTCAAGTATTTTGTTAGAAAGCAACACTGTGACCAAAGTGCCATTGAAACCAAACCCATGTTGTTTCGTACTGCTAGTTCTACAAGGCATTTGCCATCAGCTGATTACCGTTTTTTATCCATTTTGGGGGGACACTTCAAAAATGGTTATTTGTACTATTTATTAAATCACCACAATAAAGCTTTCTCTCTAAAAGCCATGTTATGGTAAGCTTCCCTCACAACTATTGCCATTAGTCATTGATGTTAGGGTTTAATTTTACTTTGTTTTATTGAGCGTATTTTTTATTAATGAATGACCAAAATAAAGTTTCTGTCTGTCAGCTCCATTAGAATTAAGTGGACTTAAAATATGGAGAAAAAAGTTGACTCTTTCATTGTAAAATTGTTAGACAGCCTCATTCAAAATATTCATAAAGTTTCTTCAACCACATTTTCTAACATTAAAAAAATACATCAACAGTGTTTAACTACACATAGCTTACTCAGCCTTCTCAGATTCTGTTCTTGTTTCTGATTCATCATCCCTTGTAACTTCAGGTAGCTGAAATTTTTTGAAAATATACAGAATGTTTCAATTAATTAAAATCATGTTGATGACTTCCATCCATCCATCCATCCATCTATCTATCTATCTATCTATCTATCTATCTATCTATCTATCTATAATACACAGCATATGCATTATTTTACCTACCTGAATTTTCTTCTTCTTACGAACTGCACTTTCCAAAGAAGGAGGTGTTTCTGATCCAGTAATAACAGCAATGTCCCCAAGGCCAATATCATGACCATGTTTTGATCCACTTTCCTTTTTTGTATAAATATCAAAAATATCTGATAAGAGGTCGCTTTCTCCTTTTTCTTTTTTTACAAACTGCACGATTTCAGCTGCAATGCCATGTTCCAAAATTTCCACTTTTTCTGCTTCAAGCACATCGTCATGAATTCCAAACTGTGTTGGATCAGGCATGTCTCCTAGAATTTTGGTAACTCTTATGTTTTTGGCCCCTTCAACTAGGCCATCACCAAACACAGTACTCCAAAGAATCTGAAAAATGCTCCATATTATAGTAAGGAACATTTGAAAGAATCCTATAAATAGCATCCAAAGAGAAGAAAAGGACACTTTCACCAGTTCTTTAAAGGTCATTTTTTTCACTTTTCTATACTGTTTCCTTAGATTTTTCAGTCTAATGGTCTTGAGAATTGTGGCAGCATATTTCTTCACTGCATCACATGCCATTGCAAAGGCTGAAGCTGATTCAAAAGTTTGTTCTTCTTTCTCGTCTTCTCCAACCTCCCTCAGATAGCAAGCTTCGCTCTCTTCCTCCTCCTCAATTCTGTCAATTGTATCGGTTTCAGAGATCTGAGATGCCAACTGCATTTCAAAAATGGTGTCCTCACAGAAATTGACAAAAAGCTCCATTTTTTCTTGCTCTCCACCTTCATTTACAACATCAAAAATAAACTGCCTTTTTGATTCTTTCACTTGGGGCTTTTCCCACTGTGTCCTACTGGATTCGCTAATCTCAAAATAAACTCGTTCTATCTTCTTGGCACTACCCATGATCTCAATGCGTCCCAGATAAGGTTCAAAATAATTAAGGACGCTTTCTGCCGGATGTAATAGAGTCTGAAGGCGTGAATCATTTGGCATGTGTTCTGAGAGATTTGTTAAGAGCACTGCCACATTGAACCCAATATCTTTGGCTGGCTTGTGAAATCTTTCAACAAAATCAACATAGTTAAACATATCATTTTCATCAGTTTCTGCACAGGACAGTAAAAAGTCAATTTCTGATTGCATATACTGCTTCTGACCTTCCATGGCTTTTTGAAACTCCTTCTTTGAGATTATTCCTTTTCCTTCCGAATCATATTCTTTGAAGGCTTCTGAGCTTGTTAAATCTTTCAGCTTGAGAAACATGTCAAAGAACTTCAAAATCATTTCTACATTGCTCGATGACTCGACCAGTGTATCTACCATCTGTTTTCCAATTGTGCCATTTACAATGTTACCTAAATCACAAATGTAAACATTCAATTGAAATGCAGATATAAAGTTTAATCTATAATCACCTTTAGAAATGATTACAGCTATTTCCAGTTTTATAATGTTGCTTTAAATTAGCTTTGCAACCACTGTCCCAACTATATTATATGTTTAAATCTATTGCAATTTATTTTTCAAGTTACAAGGCAGAATTACTGCAGTAGATACAATACAGCTTAAATTGAGATATTTTTTTTCCAAATTAATTTTATTGTGACTTATAGCAATGGAAGGAATAACACTTTATAAAAGATTCCACCTTCAAGCAGTGACAACATCATCACCACCATATCCTTCAGAAGATCCAGTAATTCCTTCAGCAATTCAATTTGGCTGGAATCCTAGGATACATATAAAGTTAACATTTACTTTTAAAATGATCTAAACATCAACTCAATTCACCATGGTAATGTTTTACATGATCGGAACCAATGAGCTATGTGTGTCTGGCAGAATGCTTAAGTGCAGAAAATGCTATCCAAGGTAAGGCATAGAACAATGAAAGCTACCTTATCTATTCCATTGAGGATACATGGCAATCTACCAACTCCAGAGTGTCAAGCAGCAATCTTCCATAGCAGCTATTTCCTTTTAACTAAAGGCCCTAGGGACCAAATCTGAGATCAACTGCAAAGAAGGCACTTTGGAACCAAAAGAGATGGCAGAAATTTTTATAAATACCTAAATGCAGCTGATCATTGAACTACTATGCCAGGTAAAAGGATATCTGGAATAACACTACACAATTACACTAAAAGATTTCGGTGACTGAGTTATATTAAGATGCCCCCTGAACAAGATGCCACTTTCAAGATCAAGGCATTCTCTCATTATCCAGTTTGTTCTTTCCCATAATGTCTGTGTGTCTGTGAAATCTGCCCCAGAGGATTAGACAATTATCCAGAACAGTATAAGACATATTAAAAAGGGTGGAAAGAGAAATAGGAATAGCAAAAACTGCCTTTTAGTGACAGGAAATTATTCTGTGAATTTCTGGAAGGAAATGGATCCATGCCATTTTTAAAAATGTATGCCTTCTCAAGAAACATCAAAGGGACATTTCCTAAGACAAATAGGAAGTACTCTTGATGTTGGAATAAATAGATAGGATAATGTGATGGACATTGGCAGGTAAATTGCACATATTGTAAAGAACTATCTTGTGCTAGACATTTTATTTTTGTACTTAATGTACACAAAGTACATTAAATTATGGGATTAATCAGCATCAGTGTGTTGAAAGAAAGAATATAGTTGAAGAATCAGATTATCAATTGCTACTAATCTTATTAACTATCTACCATCTCTTGAATCAGAAGTAGCCTACCTTAAATACCAGTTGTTAGGGAGTAATTGTAGTAGAGAGTGATATGTCTTCTATGCATACTGCTGGGCTTTCTTGGTGCATTTAGCTGGCCAACTTGTGACTTATAATACTAGATCAGAACAGCCTTTGATCAACCTTCTAACTGAAATCTTACATTGAAATCATAGAAAATACTTGTTGCTCGGGTTTTAGATTTTGGTAGTGGTTTGCTCTCCGAGCTTGCCATTTAGTTCCCGCATGTTTCATTACCAGGCTAGGTAACATCATCAGTGGGAGTTTTGTAGAAGTGTTTTGTCCTATTCCTCTTTAGCTTATATAAACAGCAACATAATATAGAACATAAACAACAATATACAACATAAAAAATGAATTGCAACAATTGTAATCAATTCTATGTCGGACAAACGGGAAGGCAATTTAAAACAAGAATTCATGAACATCGGCTTGCAGTTAAACAGCACGACCAAAAATCCCTGATCTCAAACCACACTGACAATGAACACCACCAGTTCAATTGGGAAGGAACAAAAATCATTGGTCATGCCAACTTCCGCCACACATGTGAATTTATTGAAGCCTGGTATTCTGTTTGTTAAGGATAATTAACAAACATATTCATTTAGATCCAGCATATGAACACATAAGAAACCCAGACCATTTAAACGATCAGTCAACAGGGAACCAATCAGCTTCTCAAAATTTAAATATAGCACCAAACAAACGGCCAGCTGACCATACTGGCACACATGACATATACATGCTAAATAAGAATAGGACAAGACACTTCTACAAAACTCCTACTGATGATGTTACCTAGCCTGGTAATGAAACATTCAGAAACTAAATGGCAAGCTGAGAGCAAACCACTATCAAAATCTTATGTTCTTAAATTCTAATGTGCTCTTTGTTGTGCTTCAATCCCGTGTTCACTTAAATCAGAAATCCTGACTCTCTAATAGATCAAACTTAAGCTTCCCCATTCCAGGTGGGGAACCAGCATCTCTGGTTTAATTCAAATCAGGATTACAGCACTTAATACAGAATATGTGTGTGTGTGTGGTAGGAGAGTAGTGGGACAAATCAGCAGGCATATGGCTGGGATGCTTATTTCTACCTTCAGCAACCTTAGTTTATGAAATATGAAATAAAATGTATATACTTGATCAACCTATTTACATTTTTAGCAAAGATGGTGAATA
Organism: Ptyas mucosa; assembly: GCA_012654045.1. Classification (NCBI taxonomy): domain Eukaryota; kingdom Metazoa; phylum Chordata; class Lepidosauria; order Squamata; family Colubridae; genus Ptyas; species Ptyas mucosa. The sequence goes on from WNWU01000001.1 coordinate 43,716,303, forward strand.
AAATTTACCTGTGAAAGCTTCATTTGCATGTTAGCGAATACATGAAGAAAGCCAACAACTGCATCCCATAGTCTACTGTGAGCCAAACTCTGCTGATTTCCAATGCAAGGCCCCTACAATTAAAGAATGATGTTTTAAGTCTTCTTTTTAAGCATCTGTCTCAATAAGTATTGTTATTATTTAATTACTGATAGCATGCTCTAAATCTACAAAGAACTCTGACCATTTAGCAACAATGAACAATATAAAGCTTAAAACACACAGTAATGATACAATATACCCTACAGCATGAGATATAGTAACAATGAATAAGAATTGTAACAAAATCATCATAACATAATTTGATAATATGTATTTATTAAAATCATCAAAACTACTCTGTAAGAACTTCTAGAAATCTGTTATTGACAGGTCAAATGTAGCAGCTTCTAAGACATACGGTTCCATATAACTAGATCATAGCAGGAAAGACATAAACGAAGGTATGCAATGAGCAAAGGTAAATGGAAAAACAGAACATGAAACAAAGTAAAATTGGATGCAAGTATTAGAAGGTGAGAAGGTATTTTGAGACAACTTTCTGCAGGTGAAATACTATGAATGAGGATTTGCTTGAACTGAATTTTTCCTTAAAACTGTGTCAAAGAATTAATTCTCTTTATATCCCTGTCCAATTCCTTAGCTTGGAAGGAAATGTATATATTTTAAGAGATGTAAAATCTCAGTTTTCTCCCCACCTCCCCACCCCCATAACTACAGTGTATAAAAAGATCTGGGAGAATTACACACCTGTAGTCCCAAAGGTGCTTCTTCAAGAGTCAACTGAACTTTCTGGTTTTTCTTTGAAGACATTTTGCTTCTCATTCAAGCAGAGCCGAAGAAGCTTCTCGGATGAGAAGCGAAACGTCTTCAAAGAAAAACCCGAAAGTCTTAGTCTTAGACTTAGAATAACTTCATTGTCACTCTAAATCTACACTGATTGGCATACATTAAAACCAAATTTCATTGCATACAGCTCTCAAAGGTCACCACCTCCAATATACACTACATAAACATGACTAAATAAATAAATAAATAAATAAATAAATAAATAAATAAATAAGCATACATTATACCCACATATATTATATGACACAGAGCAACAACACAGTCTAGTTTGGATGTATACATGTACATGCTGAGAAAAACAAATCTTGCAGGTTTACCAGATGGATGGCATAGGGAACAAAACTGTAACAGACTCTGGTAGCCCTGAAACAAATATTTTGAAACCTCCTCCCAGAACAACAGAAACAGACCATAAAGTGGGTGTGTGGAACGCTTTGAGCTCTAAGCACATCACGCTTATAAGCAGCATCCTGAATAATGGGAAGCGAGCTGTCCTCACCACTCTCTGTATGGCTCTTCTGTCTGAGGCACTGCTGCCACTAAACCAAACAGTGATGCAGTTTGTTAAAAAGTCCAGTTGCCTCTTGAAAAAGCACCTTTGTGACAACCATGACCTGGATGACTCAGAATCTCCATAAACAATCTGTAGATATTATTTTCATTCTTTATTTTATTTTATTTTTTAAAAATGATTTTACAAATGGCAGTAATCATAAAATTCCACTAATTCCAGTAAAGTAGACCTTTGGCATCCATCCATCCATCCATCCATCCATCCATCCATTTATTCAGTCATTCATTCATTCAGCAAATTATATAACAAAGAGAAAGGTTTTACCTACTTGTATATATTCAGTTAGTGAATTAAAAATCTGCTTGGTTACAGCCAAAGCCTTAGAGAAGTTATGTTGTCCAGATTCATCAATTATATCTTTGCCAGAGTAATACCAATAAAAGTCACTGATTGATTCCTAAGAATAAAAAAATATGTGGTTTTCCTGTATATATTAATGAAATAATAATCAAACAGTATTCCAGAAGGAAATTGTCGTATATATCATTTTTATATTTATCATTTTTTCCTAATTATTATGATAAAATCTGGGTCTACTCCAATAAATTCTGAATCCAAACAATAGCAAATAAAAAACTACTCACTTTTTAAAAAAACTCCAAAAGAGCATATTTTATTATTTCAGTCACTATACACTACTTTAAAACACTTCCTATGCTGCCTTTCAATTAAGTTTACTTTCGATGTTAAACAATGTAACAAATTGTGTTACATCACAATATGCATTTAAAACACCCTGAAACAAAACACTCTTAACCCAAAACATGCCCCCATACAAACTGTAAGACATAATGAGCAAATTTATACTATTTATTATTATTTTTTTGTAGAAAAGAACAATTTTCTCCTGGTCCTGAAGAGATATCGAGGTCAGGATCAAGTAAAACCAGCTGGAAAAGTGCTCCAAAATCAGGATTCCAACCTAAACAGGGTTTAACTTTTGATAATCTAACTGGAAGAATTACTAACTCACAAACTAACTTTTAAAATGTAGATTTTAAAAAAAAAGTTAATGACTGCATGCTGCACCTACTTAAATGGCTGCTTCAGCTTTTCTAGCCCTGGGAGCATTAAATAAACTGACTTTAATTCCCAGAATTTGTAGCCATGACAAAACTGTCTGAGAAATTATGGAAATTCAAGTCTTTTGTGCCTGGATTAGAAAAGGCTGCTTTACTTAAATATTTTGCCTCAAGTCAGGATCTGGATGCTGATATTCCTGAAGCTTGGGTTTCACATTCCTGGGAATTGGATGGAATCAGTTGACAACTTCCCAATCATTCTGTCCAAACAAATCCCTTCTTTTTAGTTTTGCAAGCCTCTTTGGACTGATCTTTAAGTGCCATAGTGAGATTGGCCTAAACATCTCTAAACATCAGTGTCTTTACTGCTGTGTATAAAACCAGGGGATGTTTGAAAATCAAGCAGCAGCTTATTTGTTTTCTCAGGAAAACAGCATTCATTTTTAATCCCCTCACAGTGTCTGCAAGCATAAAGTAAAGATTTTTTTAAAAAATCCATTTTTCCTCAGACATCAAATACTTCAGCTTCACAGGTACAGGTAGGAAAAGAAAAACCTGAGTGTGATTCAAATCAAACATTTAAATCCCAATATGTTTTGCTGCAAATTAAAGTTAGGAGTCATCATCAATATACTTCTAGGTTCTTTTCAAGCTTAGATTTTACACTTTCTATTCAAATTGGTTGCCATGCTGTTTCTCTTTCAATTAATACGATATAATTGAAAAAGAGGACACAATGACTGCATCATGGAACTGTAAGAAGGAAAAAGAATAGACACCAAGTGTGATGAAAGCCAAAACCTGTAATGGCAAAGGGTTTTCAAAACAGAGTGATATAATATAGAATATTTTCTCTGTTTACCTGAAGCCGCAAAAGATAATCTACTGTGCTAATGATAATATTCACTGTTGTAGTATTGCCCATTTGCGTGCGCAGGTAATTCTGAAAATCTGAAAGGTAAAATAATTTGTGTGCTATATAAATAAAAGATTTAATATAGTCTTACTTATTTTCATATATTTTTGTTCATTTAGAAAATGAAAAATTGTGTATTGTTTTGAAAGGAAATTGCATTCATAACCACCCCGATGGATACCACAGTAATTGTGTCTAATAATATGAAAGAAGTGCAATCTTTTTAATGAAAGTTATATGAAATAGTAATTGCATAACGTATTACATAGCAAAACTTCTCACTTACTAGGTTTGAATTTAATAAAATGGCAATTTGATTTGTATCTTGAAAGAACTTATACATGTGAAAAATTATTTCTGAATCCACCTCATCTGAGAAACTGATTAACTATTGAAGAATTGAAAATCAATTTAAGCATGAAAGATATTGGAATAACCTATTTCCCCAAAGATTTAAATCAAACAGTAAATTGCTGAAAATATATTGCACATCACTTACCATTGTTATGACCTTCACACAGCAGTTGTAAAAATCTAAATAGATCTTTAGTAAACTCATCATTCTGTAGTACTTTCTCACCTTGAAAATATACAGTACAATGAATTACGCGATAATCAATTGTTTCTAAACATGCAGAACAAATAGTCTTTCAACAGCATCCTTCAAACTAAGTGATTGTAATAAAAAGCAAATACTGTAAGCTAATTTACAGTAGTTCGTTCTTTTAAAAAAAGAAATACTTTGGGGAAATGATAAAAGCAAACTATAAAACAGAAAAAGCAAAGCTAAAATATTTAGCACTCCAAAGCATTCATGATCAAACTACAGGACTAAAAATCTAATAGGAAATGGTTAGTCATTATCAAACCATGCCTTAGGAATGAAAGACGCTTCTTTAATTAAGCATCAAATTGTTTCTTCAAGCCCCATACACAATCATCTGCAGACCATGAAAGTTAACCTAAAAGATATCTATAAAGATGCAATTAAAGAAGATTTCTTTCTGTATTTGCCACACACAATAGCATCAAAAGCTGTAAACCCAAACATACCACGCTCACGTATGATGACTGTGGATCAAAGAAAAATAATAAAATACAAAATAAGCAAGTTATAATTACATTATATATTTTATTAAATGTTTTCTTGGAAACTAAATGAAACAGCATATCATTTTAAGGAGGTTAAATAAAGAGACCTTAAGTGAATTGAACAATTGGTCTGAAAAAGAAAAAAAAAATTAAATGTAAATCTATCTGAATTCATTCATTGTACGTACGTGTTCCTTCTTCAGTAACCATTCCAAGACCTTCTGCTTTATTTTGCCTCTCGAAGGCATTCAAATCAAGAACGCTTATAAAAAAAAGACAATAAAGAAAAGATTGCTGAATCAAATAAGACTGAATAATAATTTAGCAAATCATTCAAACAGTAAAAAATGAATTATAAAGGTTTAAAAGTGATACATTTGAAAGATGAACAGTTTCACTGAAATCAGTATTAAATGCTTCTCTATCAATATTACCTCCTAAACCCAAACCAGTTTTTCAATATTCCTTCTGTTGATATCACTGCAATATATCAATTGAGACAAAAATTAGCTTAATCCACTAAATGCTTTCTCCTTTTTTTCATCAATGGTTAGGACAGTAAGAATCTGGTGTTCCTGGATAAACAGATTTACTCCTTAAACTATTGTTGTTATTAACAATAACAACCAGTTAAGAATGCTGGCATGAAAATATTGTAAAGATTCTTAAAGGGCAAACTAATGCATGCCCCAGAACAAAATCCATCCATTGCATCTCAGTTCACATTCTCACATTTCTCCAGAGTTTTTGAAAAAAACATGAATTTGGAAAAGTATATCCCACTGAAGATGTGAAAGATCAGATTAGGGACAGATCTTCATAGAGAAAATCTATTTATATGGACATTGACAACAACGTGATAGCATATAGTCAAAATTCCATTCATACATGCAGCTGAGCACAGAAAGTCTTTACCTGCAAGATTGCATTAAGCCAGAGATAGATTGAAAAAAACCAGCATCCTTTTTCTCTTTCAAATAATCCAACATTTTCTGAATCAGAGATTGAAAAATATTTATATTAAAAACAGTCTGAGTTTGTTTAATGACAAGAATATATTTTTGCTAAGACAAGAATAAGTTACAATCTTAACATATTATTGGCACCTTTGGGCTTGGCTTGGAAACTTGGCTAATGTAAGCTTATATATGGTATGTTTAAAGGATGTCTTGGCTGGACCCCTTGCTGCTAAGAGAGGAGTCTGAAAATGGGCATGGAATTGGAGGTGGTGGGTTGGTCCTAGAGTAAAGCCTGGAATAAGGGAGGAGATGGGGGTGGCTGAGATAGAGCGAGGTAAGGGCCATCAGTATTATGATAGGCACAGGGGATATCACAGGAATCTGAAAGAGACAACTCCCAGGCTGATTTCTTGGATAACTATGATAATTTCTACCCACCAACCCTCAATATTCACCCTTGAGGATAGGTGACTGGATCCTTTTATTTTTTTTTATTTTAATATATAATTTTTATTAAGGATTTTCACAGAAGTAGTGAATCAACATTAAATAATATAGAGTTAGATTTGAAAAAAAAAGATAAGAAAAATGTGAAAAGAAATTCAAATGGAAAAAGAACAAAAGATATCCAAAGAAATGACTTCCAATCTTCTTTACACCAGTTACAAAATTTATTTTCTCTCCTTCCTCATTAAAATTACATCATAATTCTCTTCTGTTCATATTCAACAATTTTTAATTAGCAAATCTATAAATTACCAGTTATTTTTTCCCATTTTCTGCAAACAAAAATCCATAATAGATTCCAGTCTTTAATAAAAGTTCTTGTAGGACGAGTGATCAGGTCCTTGATGCATGATTTGGTGATGCAGAAGTCTACCAACTTGGCTTGTGTAGCTCAGACCTGTGTGGACCCAGAATAGGAATTCTCATCTTGGAAATTTGCCCACCCAAATTTGGAAATTTACACTAGCTCCAAACCAGGGTAGAGAGATGGATGGTGGCAGTGGTAATCTTAGAGCCCTTCGTCGTTTTTAAAGGTCTACACTATAAATAACTAGAAGTGACGGTGAAGTTGGGCATCAAAAATTAGCTAGGTTTATTGCTGCTGTGCATCATCTTTCCTGCTATATCCCTGCCTAAACTGCTAGATTACACCCATTCATTAGAAGCTGAAGCCCAAGCCTAATGAGTTCTTGGGGATTTTAACCTGTCTCCCAGCAGTACTGTGTTTAGGATTCAGGAATTCATGGCCTCCAAATTATTGATGGCCTGAGTCATGCTGAAGTAAAGATAAAAGAGTCCCTATGAATTTTACTCCACTAGTCATGTCCGACTATAGGTGCTCAACTCTGTTTCAAGGCCATTGAGCCAGCTCTGTTGGAAGACATTTCCGTGCTCATGTGGCTAGCATGACATCATGGAGCATTGATATCTTACCACTGAAGTGGTACCTATTATTATCTACCTGCATTTGCATGCTTTTGAGCTGCTAGGTTGGCAGAAGCTGGGGTGAGGATGGGAGCTCGCCCCGTCACATGGTATTCAGGTTTCGAACCTGGTTTGTTGACTTTCCAGCCAACAAACCCAATGTCTTAACTACTGAGCCCGCCTTACCGCCCCATGCTGAAGATCAGAGATTAAATCTGGGTTTTATCTTGGGGTAGTTGCAATGTTATCTGAAAGTGAAGGACATTACTCGGTGGGCTTAGATGCTATAGAGAGAGCAATAATAGTTTGATTTGGCCATTATTTGTTCAGAAATTTTGAATCTAAAAATATGTGCAAATACAAATAAATAAAAGTAAAGTTATATAAAGTTTCGTGCAAACTGGTATCGTCGCCTTTAAAATTCTTAAAAGCATATGCACCCACAGAGACAATTGCATAACTATGAATGTGGTTACCTGTTGAACAACGGAGTTACCTCCATTTAGAACAGCAATACCAAGCTTCAGGGTTTCAACTACCATGGGCCCCATTTCACCTGTCAACCAGGAATACAGTGCTTACATTGTGGTCACAAAATGATCATTTTAAAAGGTTCTAAACTTAAAATCAAGTATAAAATCAGATGGATATGCAGGTAATAGCCAATTGTTGCCAAGGGATTTCAACATCAGGAAGGTATATAGAAGCTGGAGAAGTACCAGAGCCTGAAGGAGGAATTAGAGTGGATGTGAAAAATAAAGGCCAAAATGGTTCCAGTGGTGGCAAGAACACTCAGGCTGTGACTCCTAAACTGGGAGAGGGTCCTGGAACCCTCCACAGATCCTGGAACAACTTGAAAGCTCTGTTGAATATTAATGAGGGAGACCCCACATTCTGACCCTACATTCAACAAGCTCTCTGACCAGAAGAGTGCAGTGCTAGGAATAGCTAAAATAAAATATGCAAAACTCTCAAATTCTCAGGCCTCTGGAGAGGACCTGAAATTGAGGAAGGCACACATCACCCATAGAGTCAGAAAAGCAAATTTATTATAGCCTGTTTAATGACTGACTGACTTTCTTTTCAAGACAGAATGAAATATATACATGCAAAGAAATACATAAATAAAAATCAAATAATCTTTCCATTTTTACTGTATTACCTTTGCTGGCACTGATCATCTGCAATACCATTTCAGCAGCTCCACGTTCATGGAGTCGGGATTGCTGATAGAGGGTTTTCTGCTTTTCCATTTCTTTTTCCTGAATGTCAGAATACAGATACATATTCTTTCTTTCTTTCTTTCTTTATTAGATTTATATACCGCCCTACTCTCGAAGGACTCAGTGCGGTGAACAGGTACAGAATAAAATACATAGATACAAAAGTTAGAAGCATAAATAAAACCAGATTAAATAATTTAGCCCAAGACAATTAAAAATCCCTATAATTTAAAAACAGATTAAAATTTTCAATTTAAAAGAATTTAAAAGAGAAGGGGAAAAGGTTAGGCCAGGCCGGCTTGCTGGAATAGGAGAGTCTTAAGAGCACCACGGAAAGTGCACAGATCCAGGATTCAATTATACAACACCTTTTCTTATATAAAATCAGTATTTTAATAGTAAAATATTCATACATTTAATTCCCTTTGGACTGACTTGCGTTTACTTATATTGTGGTATCTGCCATCAGTACCAAAATTGTAAGACTTTGAAAACAATAAACTTTTTTTAAAAAAAGAATCTTTCACAAACCGATTAAAACACGTATTAAAAGAATAAATTAGCCATGATAATCACTCTAATGCAGCAACATTTGTTAAGGGCTTATTTTTAAAATAATTTCCCTAACAGATTTTTATAAAAAGTTTTACCCACAATTGATAAAGTAATAGACATGGAATAAATGCTACAAAAGGAAAAGTTTAAATTTTAAAAGAACAGCAAGCAACATTTGTGGGTTTTTTAAAATATGGAACAAAAGACAGATAGAAATTAATAAGAATAAAGAATAAAGTGAAAAGAATAAAGAAAAAAAGTAAGGAGAAAGAAATAAAGACATGATTGGCAAAAATTTAAAAAATAATAATGATTATGTATAACATTATGTTAATTTATGAACTTTGAATAAAATGGGTACCCTAACTCAAATGACTGCATCATTTCTAATAGCTATATAAATTACGAATGATCTGATTTTAAAGAAAACAACTAACTTCAAATGTCTTCTCCTTTTCTTCTTCCTCTTCCTCTTCATTACCATCTTGCTCACTCTGACAGCTCTTTTCTCATTAGAAAAAAAATACAGACTCAGATAATGAATAAGCTGAAACAAGTCAAAGACATTTTCAAAAAACAGTTCATAAGCAGAGGATTGATCATTTCATGGATGGATTTGCAAATTAATGTCTTGAAGATCAAGGTAGTTGTGTTTCAAAGAGAAAAGGATGCAAAAAAATATAGCAAGTAAATAAATGTACATACTTTAGCCGAATGTTTATTAAATAGGGGGAAATCATGAATAAGATTACAATATGAAAATTCTAGCAGAAAACTGGTCAGTAGTAAGTTTTCTCTTATAATGTATATATATTATATTTCATCCATGTATGAATTGTTTTTAGAAATTTCTTCCATCTGGCCATGATTTTGCCCAGAGTTGAGTGGTTTTTTGAATAAATAAAGAAGAAAGAGTTGGGTAGGAATATCTATGTGTGCTAAAGATGTACAATACGAAGGAAAATTAAGATCCTATAATATTCTAAATCTCTACATTTACAGGAGACTTTGATCTAAATTGGCAAGATCAAGAGCCATATTCATCAGTAGAGGGCAACTGTCGAAGAACTGTTTAATGAAGAAATGATTTTATCAAATTTTGATTTGGTCTTTATTTTTCAGCAGCAAATTCTAATAGATCCAATTCTATTACATCCAATTTGATAAAAGTCTTTAGGGACAGAATTTATCTTATATTGTAAATACCGTGTTTCCCCGAAAATAAGATCCTGTCTTATATTTTTTTGAACTCTGAAATAAGCGCTTGGCCTTGTTGCCATGCATGCAAAAGCCCGATTGGGCTTATTATCAGGGGATGTCTTATTTTGGGGGAAACAGGGTATATAATATTGGTTGATCTTGAAAAAATTAAATACTATTTAGATTGATTAGTAGTTGGATGGAAGATAACCAGAAAATCTCAAGCTGGAGATTAGACTGGAAAATAAAAGATGTTCCTGAACAAGGCAGTGACAATTTCTATATTACTGCTATGAAAGCTGCAGATATTTCCATGAAAACATGATGAAATCCAGCTCAACTCAAAGGCAATTTTATATTTTATTACTAGGAATCCTTCTTTTTCCTCCAAAATTTGCTGTTGGATTGTTTTATCCCTTTTTTTGCCTTGTTTTTTCTGTGGCTTTTTATGTTTGATGGTTTGCTGGTACAATCATTTAAAAAGATGGATTAGTAACATCATTAGTAATAGAATCTATTATTAACAGTAAAATGGCAGTCATAAATAGAAAATGCTGAATATTATTTTAAGATTTTAAACTATTATTTTAAGATTTACCTGAAAAAAACCAGAGATGGCATTCTAAATATAAATTGTTTTTAGGTAGATATTTAAATTACTCACCTTTGCCATCATTGCTGAATATGCAGTGTACAAAGGATCATTTTCTAGTTTGCTGTAGAAAAGTATGAAAGTAAGAAATACATTTGTTCCCAGAAAGGCTTTACAAGTTACTGAACTGAAGTTGCAGGATTTATTAAAGCAGGGAAACTTTCATCTTGTTACAACCCCATGATACATGATACGATCTTATAAGCTTATAGGTATAGATTCCATATCAGATTCTTTATTAAAACATGTATTTACCAAGTGCTTTTGCAATTGAAGAATATATCTATCTACCCCACATGAGAATTTTTTTCTATTATGCCTTGGAAATGGTTGCAAAGATTCTAGCCATGGCTTTGGTATACAGCTGATCTCTGATCATATCAAATACAAAATCAGTTTCTACAACAGAAAACCTTAATTAATTCTAAATGTTTTACTATTGTTCTGTTAAAAGGATTTTGGGAAACTTGCAAAATTCAATCTGAAAGAGATATATGTATTCGACTTTAAACATTACCTTTTTTTAATGCTTCTTAATCTTTAAGATTAAGGCTGCATTAAATAGCACAGTATCACCTTTGACTTAAAAAAAAAAATCCAGAAAACATTTTAAAATGACCATGCAAACAGATGCCATGTCCAACTTGGTAATTCTCAGCATCTTTAAAAACAATTTTTAAAAAGGTATTTAAGAAAACTTGGGGTAAGGTAAGTGACTCTTTGTTTCTGAAGTCCTATGTCTTGATACATTATATGCATCACCATCTTGTAATTTCTTTCTAGTTATGAGCCACGGGGGCGCAGTGGTTAGAGTGCAGTACTGCAGGCTACTTCTGCTGACTGTTGGCTGACTGCAATTTGGCACTTCAAATCTCACCAGGCTCAAGGTTGACTCAGTATTCTATCCTTCCAAGGTTGGTAAAATGAGGATCCAGATTGTTGGGGGCAATATGCTGATTCTGTAAACCGCTTAGAGAGGGATGTAAACCACTGAGAAGCAGTATGTAAGTCTAAGTGCTATTGCTATTCCTTATCATTTCTTTTGTCAATTCATTGTATGTTATTATTTTTAATGCTGCTCTTCATACAGTTGGGTAGCATAACAAAGGCAGGAAGAAAAGGAAGTAAGTAGGAAGTTAGTTACCTTCTTTCAGTGAGAGCACTCCGACTGAAATGAAGAATAATCTGATGTAGAGGATCTGGATGGTTTTCATCCTCTTCTTCCTCATCTTCAGTTGTTTTGGGTGGAGTCTGTGCAAACATTGGAATTTTATACATAAAAAGTATGTAATAGGAGAAAAAAAATAAGTGGGATTTAGATTTAGATTTAGATTTAATTGAACTTCTATACTGCCCTTCTCCCAAAGGACTCAGGGCGGTGTACAGCCATATTAAAACACATATAAACCACAAAATTTAAGAACAATTTAAAAACAAATATATAAAATTTGGCCCACGAAATTAAAACTAACAAACATCCAATTTAAAAATTCCTATTAGGCCAGCCCGGCTTGTTGGAATAAAAGAGTCTTCAGGGCGCAGCGAAAGGTACACAGGTCGGGGATCATACGAACCTCTAGGGGCAGCTCATTCCAGAGGGCTGGTGCCCCCACAGAGAAGGCTCTCCCCCTGGGTGTCGCCAGTTGACATTGTTTAGCTGACGGCACCCTGAGGAGCCCTTCTCTGTGGGAGCGTATTGGCCGGTGGGAGGCTATCGGTGGCAGAAGGCGATCTTGTATATACCTCGGTCCTAAGCCATGGAGCGCTTTAAAGGTGGTAACCAACACCTTGAATCGCACCCGGAAGACCACCGGGAGCCAGTGCAGCTCGTGCAGGAGAGGTGTTACATGGGTGCGCCATGTCGCCCCCATAACCACCCACGCAGTCGCATTCTGGACCAGTTGGAGCCTCCGAGTGCTCTTCAAGGAGAGCCCCATGTAGAGAGCATTACAGTAGTCCAGATGTGACATGACGAGGGCATGAGTGACCATGCGCAGGGCATCCCGGTCCAGAAAGGGACGCAACTGGCGTATCAGGCGAACCTGATAAAAAGCTCCCCTGGCCACAGCCATCATAGGATCTTCCAAAGACAGCCGGGCATCCAGGACATCACCCAAGTTGTGAGCCCTCTCTGAGGGGGCCAAGATCTCACCCCCAATAGTCAGCAATGGAACCAGCTGACTATACCGGGATGCTGGGAACCACAGCCACTCGGTCTTGGAAGGGTTGAGTCTGAGCTTGTTTCTCCCCATCCAGATCCGCACGGCCTCCAGGCACCGGGACATCACGTCAAGGGCATCATTGGGATGGTCTGGGGTGGAGAAGTACAGCTGGGTCTCATCAACGTACTGGTGGAACTTCACCCCGAAACCACGGATGATCTCACCCAGCGGCTTCACATAAATGTTGAACAGAAGGGGCGAGAGGACCGACCCTTGCAGCACCCCACGAACAAGGCACCTTGAGGTCGACCTCTGTCCCCCTGCCAACACAAACTGCGTATGGTCAGAGATGAAGGAGGAGAACCACCGCAAAATGCTGCCCCCCCAACCCCTCCAATCGTCACAGCATGATACCATGGTCGATGGTATCAAAAGCCGCTGAGAGGTCTAATAGGACCAGGACAGGGGAACAGCCCCTGTCCCGAGCCCTCCAGAGATCATCAACCAATGCAACCAATGCCGTTTCCGTGCTGTACCCTGGCATGAAGCCTGACTGGAACGGATCTAGATAGACAGCTTCATCCAGGTACTGGGGAAGTTGTCGCGCCACCACACTCTCAACAACCTTCACAACAAAGCAAAGGTTGGAGACTGGACGATAGTTCACTAATACAGCCGGGTCCAGGGAGGGCTTCTTGAGAAGGGGCTTCACCACCGCCTCTTTCAGAGAGGGAGGGAAGAAACCTCACTCAAAGAAGCATTAATAATCCCCTGGAGCCAGCCTCGTGCAATCGCCCGGGAGGCCAGCACAGGTCCAATAAACATGTGGCAGTGCTAAGCCTACCCAGAATCCTGTCCACGTTCTCAGGCGTCACAAGGTCAAACCCCTCCCAGATAACATTCTCAAGACCCACTTCCGTCACCCCATCTGGATCTACCCAATCTGAGTCCAGGCCTTCCCGAATCTGAGTGACTTTGTCATGCAGGAATTGCACAAAATCCTCAGCCCTGCCCTGCAAGGGGTCTTCCCTCGCTCCCAGATGAAGGAGGGAGCAGGTCACCCTAAACAGGGCTGCTGGGCAGTTCTCTGCAGACCCAATAAGAGCGGAAAAATAGTTAGATTTTGCCATTCTTATCACCACTAGGTAGATCTTTATATGAGACCTCACCAGTGTTCTGTCAGGTTCGGAATGGCTGGCCCTCCAGTTGCTCTCCAGGCGTCTTTTCCGGCGCTTCATCTCCCTCAGCTCCTCGGAGAACCAGGGAGCCACCTGGGATTGGCACCGGCTCAGAGGCTGCAAAGGCACAATGCGGTCCAAAGTTCCAGCGGCCGCCCTATCCCAGGCGGCCACCAGTTCTTCAGTTGAATCGTGAGCCAGAGCCTCAGGGAATGGCTCTGTCAGGAACCTATCCAGATCCATCAGGCGCCTGGGGCAGAACCACTTGTCGGTTCCACCTCCCTGCGGCGAGATGTGGCGGTACAAAAGTCGAGTCAAAGGAGTGAGTGATCTGACCATGACAAGGGTTCAATAACTATATCCCCTATTTCTAGATCACTCAACCACTGACCTGAGACAAAACACAAGTCCAGAGTGTGTCCCCCTGTGTGGGTAGGGCCATGAACTAACTGGGTCAGGTCCATGGCCATCATGGAAGCCATGAACTCCTGAGCTGCCCCAGATGTGTCACTGACAGATGGCAGATTGAAATTCCCCATGACCATAAGTCTGGGGGTATCAACCACCACCCCGGCTATCATGTTGAGCAGCTCGGGCAGGGCCGCTGCCACACGGCAGGGAGCCAGGTACGCAATCAGCAGGCCCATCTGCACCCCATGACCCCACTTCAAAAGGAGGGACTCACATCCAGCTATCTGAGGTACAGTGGCTTCCCTCGGACAAAGATCTTCCTTAATAATAACTGCCACCCCCCCCCTTCCCTGAGCCCTTGGCCGATGGAATGCATGGAAACCTGGTTGGGCACAATTCAACGAGGGGAACCCCCCCTCTTGACCCAACCAGGTCTCCGTAATACCCTCCAGGTCTGCACCCCCCTCCTGCACCAGATCACAAATGATTTATTTACAACGGACCTGGTGTTGCACAACATCAACCAAAGGCCCAGGCCCTGAGGGTCTGAGCAACCCAGGGAACAAGAAGAGCATTGGTGGCTGGAGCATGCAATCACTTGAAGTGTGCACTTCCACAACACGATATGGCCCCCTGCTCCCACCATATCTGCCCCTCCCACCCACAGTCCGGATGGAACAGTCCTCACCAGTATGGAATCTGGCCCCCTCCCTGACCCCAACCCCACACTCCCAAAGCCAAAGCCCCTTGCCGGCCCAGCCCCGACCCCGGTGGGTTACCCCCCAATCCCACCCTGGTCGTATCCACAACACCCTCCCTCCCACCCCTTAAAACCTAGTTAAAAATTTATAAAAAGAACCCCTTTTAAAAAAACCCAACGCCTTCGTGCCACCTCTCGGGATCCCAGGACCCGTCCTTGAGGTATTTCTTGGCAAGGCCAATGGGCCACATCCAGGAATGGAGGGCATTCCTGAGGGCAACCAATTCTGCGCTCGTATATGACCGTAAAAATGTCATCAGTCAGAAAGGCGGGTATGACAATGGAGAATGAGGTCACAGATGTAAGATGTCAGATATAAGATGTAAGGCCAATAGTCCAATCCAGCAGTCAATCATTCATTCCCGATGTTCTCTCACAACACCCAGGAGTGCCAGGAGATGACCACCATAAAATCAGTATTTTAATAGTAAAATATTCATACATTTAATTCCCTTTGGACTGACTTCCGTTTACTTATAAATAAAATTGTATAGGATTGCATAATCAGAATCTGTAATGGAAATAATCCTGAGCCTAATTAAAAATCAGACTATTTTTTCTAAAAACAGATCTAGTTTATTACCTGAAGTCCGATTTGGTTTGTCTGGTTATCTAGATTCCTTTAGAGCTGCCCACTGTAGTTCAGCACATCATGTATTGTCTGTGACTTTAGCCCCATAAGGTAGATCGGAGTAACAAACCAATGCCATATAGACAAGTACTACTTTTATTGTACAGCTAAAGTAATAGAGTTTTGCAAGTCTGAATGTGCTTCCCCGCCTCCCTCACTTTATTTTTGTGCAAACTAGAAAAGGGCAGGTTTACGAAATTTGTTCCTTGGAATAGGCTCAAGCTGTGCTTGCCTGATCATTGTCTTGGTGGCACCTCATTCTCCTGTCCTTCAAGACCATTTCCTATGCTCACTAAACTAGAATCTTCATGCTTGCTTCTGCAACAAGGATTGGAAATTGCTGTATCAACACCATTGAATCATCTGGAACTGGCAGCAAAGGAAGCAATTCATATCTGTGATTGGCATTCGTCTCCCTTACCCTGGGAATTAGAGTTCTTTCAATTTGAATGACCTTCCTTCCTTCCTCCCTCCCTCCCTCCCTCCCTCCCTTTTTTGCATGTCCTGGACCAAAGTTTTATATCTGCTTAATCACAGCAGAACACAATTGTATAATCTCCATCATAGGAAATTCAATGCATGTTTTACAACAAATTAACAATATCAAAGCAAACTCTCTGAAGAGAGATGCGTATAGTTATATACCATTTATCAGTTATACATCTCCCTGCAATGATATTCTCAACTAAATGTTACCATCTGATGAATGAGAATAATAATCTGATTATTGTGTTGATGGCGTAATGGATGTTTTCGTTGCTAAGTTACCATATGATTCATTGTTCTTTAAGCTGCAATAGACTAGCACAGAAACGGCTTAGAAAATTCTCACTTTGTCTTTCACAGAGATTTCCACCATTTTATAAAAAAGTAAGAGCTATATTTAAGTGAATAATCTGTCCATCTGTTCAATACCTTTAAGTAAAAAAGAAAAAAGAAACCTTTGCCCTTTAAAAATATTAAAGGGTACTATCAAAAACTATCAAAGAGGTCTACTTGTGCAGGGATCATCTTCTTAAAAACATTAAGAGAACATTGAGAAATCCAGAAGTATGAATGTGTGATCTGCCACCTTCTGTGAAATGTAATTGAAAGAGACAGGGTAATTCTATACTTAATACCAATGTAGAATTAGCCTATGTTAGGTTAGTGGAAATACTGCATCAATGATGCAAATGCATTTTAAGGAATATAAAGACATCAACTCATAAATCTATTAGTCTCTTCTATACTGTTGGATGTTGCTTTTCTGCCAAAAAAACATGGCAAGTAGAGTGAACTGATCATTTCACATACAGAAAATAATAGTTCTATAAATTACTGCTTAATTAATCAGTTAAAAAGAAAAGAGTTAAAATTTCTTGGGATTTAAAAAATGCATTGTCAAAAAGAAATCCCATTTCCTAAAACACAAATCTGTCACATTTGTTTCTAATTTGTTAGAATGCCAATATATTATAATATCAGGGAAAAGGTAAATAGCTTGTACTAAAAAAAAACAAACTTTGGCATATTAAAATGAATCAAAACATTATTCAATAAACAAAATGTCAATTAACCAAAAAACATTCACCATATTAAAACCTTCAAAAAATTAAACTAATTTAAACTTAGGAATTAAATTAGCTGTGATTTGGTCTAATTAGTTTCAGTCCAAATATATACAGTAACAAAATAAAAATTTGATACACTGTTCATATCATGGCATAAAATATAGCAGGATGGTATATATGAAAGTGTTTATAAGTGGAGACAAGAAGGCATTGTGGACTCAGCCTAATTATATCTGTACTTACAGCCAAATCTTGAACGAGTTTCTCTTCAAAGGAATATTCCTCGGTTTCTATCCAGAATTTCTGATAACCATGAAGGAACAGGTTAATAGAACGGTGCCTAGGAGTAGCAGTGAAAATGAAATCCAGAAGGAAAGCAGAATAAAATAAAAAAGCTTAGAAGATTACTGACCAGTAAAACCTATAGATTCTGTACAATTCAATTCAAGAAGCATTAAACTTAAAGAATGCTCAACAAAGTTTAAATAATAGATGACAAATATTGTTTTAATAAGTTGCACCAGATAGAAATCAAAACATGAAAAGAAGGCTATTGATATGCTTATATTTTACTTAACACTTTAGAATTCAATTTCCCATGGATGTAAGTCCTTGGTTTTCTATTCTTTTCAATAAAGACAGTTGGGAAAAGACATACTTTACTTTGATGCAATTCTGAATTGACTCCTTACCACTATGATGTCCACCGAATGCAAATGAACTAAAAACATGAACTATCCATTTCACATCTTTATTATTTTACTTTAGGATTATTATTTTTAACATAACCAATGTAAAATGAACTTAAGTATGCAATTTCTTTATACCTTGTCTTTGTCTAATCATGATGTTCTTATTTATCAATATAGTTTACCATCAACTTCACTTATAACTTTAAACCAAGATTTTTTAAATTGTAGTTGCTTTAAAACACAATAATTATTTGATTTGCACCTTATGTTTTTCCATAATTAATAAGTGTGGAAAGCATGGACTTCTTTCTAATCTTATGTAGGTTTTTAGTGCAAATCCCAATGTAGGAGTCTTCATACCATCTTGGCAAATATTGTCTACTTGTTTACAAACTCTCATAATAAGAAAGATCCCTCTATATTTCAAGTTTAAATCTCCCTCTATGAAGCTTCCAGTCACTGGTTTGTTTCTTACGCTCAGATAATATTTTTTTATTTTTATTTTTATTTTTATTTAGATGCCGCCCTTCTCCGGAGACTCAGGGCGGCTTACAATGCGTTAAGCAATAGCCTTCATACTTTTGTATATTTATACAAAGTCAGCTTATTGCCCCCACAATCTGGGTCCTCATTTTACCCACCTTAGAAAGGATGGAAGGCTGAGTCAACCTTGAGCCTGGTGAGATTCGAACTTGCAGTAATTGCAGGCAGCTGGATGTTAAATGCTGCCTTAGTAGGAGTCATTAGCCTCCTACGCCACTCAGGCTCCTGAGTATTCTCCTTAAATATGGAGAACATAGCCACGCATCCCTTAAAATATTGTCACATCCCTTAAAATATTGGAAGGCCACTATCATGTCCCTTTAGCATTCTTTTCTTTTAAACCAAGTTCTTTTAACTACAGTGTCACTTAACAACTGCAGTGATTTGCACGATAACCATAGTGAAAAAGATTGTAAAATCAGGTCCAACTAAGTTAACAACTGTCTTTTTTTTGGCAATGGATATTCCAGCACCAACAATTGTGGAGACTGTAACTGGCACATATTCTGGGTGTGATCTGATCAGTGTAATATAGAGCTTTTTGGGATCTTACCATTACACCTCTGTTGATGCAGCCTAAAACTACATTGGGTCTTTTGGCAGCTATGGCACATTACTGGCTCACCTATGGTCTACTTGGACATTCAGATCTATCTTGCAAGCTCTACCGCTGAGCCAAGTATTTTATACATGAGCATCTTGCTTTTCTGCCTAAGTACAGAAAAAATATATTTCTTACCACTGAACGTTTGTGAACTTCATATGAATTAAATCCTTTTGATCTTTGCACCTATTTAGTATCTCCTCCAGCTTTGTGCCATGTACACATTTTATGAGCATCCCATCTAGTTATTGAGACTCATGTGGCATACAAATTTAAACAATGATTGATGGTGGTGGTGATGATGGCGGCTATGATTGTTCAGCTAACTGAATCCATCTGGCAGTGGAGCAACCGTCTCACTTTATTTCAATTTGTCTAGATGGAGGCTGTGTTCTACTTAATCGAAAGCATTACTGAAGTCTAAACATCCACAGTATTCCCTTGCTCCATTAACCTAGTCATATTGTCAAAACAAACAATCAGATTGGTCTGGCATGAGCTCTTTTTAACAAATCCATGCTGGTAGAAACTATGTGAAGCTTTAATATTATGTTTGAATCTGGGCGGTGATTATGGCAGAATTATCCATGCTGAATTTCAAACCCATAAAATATTCTACTCACCTTCTTCAATTCAAACCCAATATTTGAAATATTTGATCTATTTTAGAGTAAAAGCAACTTCTTGTTGCTATGGAGTTACTTACTTATGGTTATATGGACTTCAAATCATAATATTAATCACAGTTTAGGGTGCCAACAAGTACTGAACTGTGGTTAATCAAAAAGGAGGTGGAATTTTCCAATAGCTCCTTGCAAATGATGTAATTATAGGATATTATAGAAGTTTGTAACATAACTAATCGCAACTGATGTAATGTTGCAGTTCAATATGGGTGCAATTAGTTTAATAGAATTTAGTTCAATATGGGTCAACCAGAATGTTGTATTTCATTGGAACTGAGTGCAGTGAAAGCCCCCCCCCCCAATATTCAGTCAGACTTTGAGGTTTCTACAGTCTCTTTAAATATGAGAAGATGGAGAATTTTTATTTTTTCTTAAAGAAAAATAATGTCACCTTTCTTCCATTCCACACTTCTTCCATTCTTTACTGTTATGTGGAAGGAAGGGAGAGAACGAGGGAGGGAGGGGGGATTTTTAAAGAAAAGACAAAAATAAAGTTGTTGAGAATGACTGTTTCCCTCTTTTCATGTAAACAGCAGACAAAAAGCTGCTTGGATTTTCAGGTGAAGGATTTCACAGAAGTCTTCTTCCTTTTACCATGGAGATGTCTCTAATTAACAAAAGACAGCTGAATATGGGAAGGCATTCCTTTCATGAATTTCTGTTATGCTAAGGGCTCTTTTGATCCATACCTGACTTGGAGTGACTAAATCTCCCCCATGTACCAATTTAAATTATCCATTATTTTGTTATGCACTGCTGAAAGTCACCTTATGTGAGATGGGCAACACATCAATTTGATAAATAAAATTAAAAAGAATAAAGCCAGAAGGGAAGCACAAATGGCCACAACATAGAAAGCTTGCTTCTGCAGATACACTTATCTTTTCTTCTTTCCCAACCCAACTACTGTATGTAGAATATGAAGAATTACATTACTTAGTAACTTAAGACAATTACTATGCATATGTGCTGGAAAATAGTCTTGCTAAGTTTATTAGAAATGTAGCTGTTGGAAAGGAAAACTATCTATTCATTATATTTTAATGCCTTTAAAATATTTAGTAACATTAAGACCTAAGTGGCAGGGGAAATTCCAAATTGTGAAGAACATTGGGTTTTCAGTCAAGAAGATCATGCAATTATATCTGAAAGAACTGCCTTCCGTCCAAATCCCTAGAGCACGGGTGTCAAACTCAAGGCCTGGGGGATGGATCTGGCCCACAGGGTGCTTACATCTGACCCACGGGGCCGCCCTGGAAACAATGAAGGACCAGCCCACAGTACCTCTGCCAGTGAAAACGGAGCTCAGAGGGACTGCCGGCAGCCCTCCCGAGCTCTGTTTTCACTTGCAGAGGATTGCAGGATGCCGTTGCAGCCGAAAACAGAGTTCAAGAGCCCATTTTCGCTGGCAGAGTGCTTGGGCCACCACAGACCACCACATACATGAGTGATGTCAAGCTGGCCACTCCCACCCTGGCCACTCCCACCCCGGCCCCCTGAGGTCAAACATAACCTGATGTGGCCCGCAATGAAATCAAGTTTGAAATCCCTGCCCTAGAGTATAGGAGTTTAGTATAAAACAAATCTTCAGATGTTTTTTAAATTAATTGTCACACTTTGAATTCCCATTTGTTTCAAATAAGTTACAAGTTAAAAAAAGGAAAATGCCAGAAACTTAGATTTGCATATAAGAAGCATGTTGGCAATTGTGTTCAAAGAATGCTAATTGCATAGCATATGCAAACAATCAAGTTTATTCAAAATAAAATATCTAGCAATCTCTTCAAACAACTTCAGGAACAATACATCTTTACAGAGCTATATATGTGGGAGAGAGAAAATCTCCCCACAACAATGTTACGCTTTCTTCCACTCTTCTTCCACCGCCTCTCCTATTCTCCTGATGCCAAAAACATACAAAGCTAGTTCTGTGCATGTTCTGTAGCATCTATAAAATTATTTTGTTTGATTCATGGATACTGTTTCCATTGCACGCAAAGTCACTGCTGTTCCATATGCCTAAGTGAGCACTGAATAAAAAAGATGAAAGGATGGAACAACCAAATGCTGGTAAGGCTACGTATCTCTATGAGCTTTGAACATACAATTGCATTAGGAAGTAATGTTTTTTTTTAATTTTGACAAATTCCTTAAATGAATGATGTTAATTGCATAAAAAAAACACTATATTTAAATATACAGTCCTTTTTTCCATGTTGCCAGTCTAGACTGGAGTGGGTTAGATTTATGTATCTGGGGAGATATATAAAGATCTCCCAAAGCATTGAATAACTAGGTAATTCTCATAATCAAGGTCCAACTCAGTTGTTTTAAAGTAATCAGAAGTTTCTCTAAAACACATTGGTTAAAAATGATAGAACTTTACCAAAGGCCATTGAAGCTCATTTGCAAGACTCTGAAATCATTTAATAATGACAGAAGTAATGAATAGTGTGGGCGACTTCAAGTCATTTGACTCCTGGCAACTGACTGGATTATCCTTGCAGTGGTTTGCCATTTCGTCTTTCTTAGGGATGAGAGAGAATGACAGGCCCAAAGTTGCCCAAAGTTGCTAGATCGTTGAGATGGGTGGCATAGAAATTTAATAATCAATCAATCAATCAATCAATCAATCAATCCATTCATGCCCAGAAGACCGTAAAAGGGATTTGAAAATGGTGTGCCATTTTCTCTGGTTCACACCTTCCCAGGGTAGAATCAGATAGGCATTATGCTTTTCAACAATGCAAGCAGTATTCATAAATAGCATTTATAAACATTTTTTAAAACTATGTACCTTGGCAGATTATACAATGGTGCCATCCTGAAACAAGCTACAACAGCTCTTTTACGTTGTTTAGACAAGAGTTTGTGCCAAACTGCTTTCTTTGATCTTAACGGTTGCTCAACCTATGGACAGTATGAATAAAGATATTTTAACTGATTCTCACCTGTTCCAATGACAAAAAAGTTAATATTTATAGTACGTGATATGTTAGCAACATTTCTTTCCTCCCCAATTAAAAATAGAATTTTCATTGGAAATTTCAAAAAAACACCATAATTTTTGCACTAAAGCTTATGACATTCAGAAAATGGAAATGACATTAGATTTTGTGGTTTCCTAAAATTTTAACTATTCCTCAAGAATATCTTAAAATCAATTTAATATTATAGTACAGTGATGGCTAACCTTTTTGCCATCGCGTGCCAAAAGTGGGGGGAGAGCTGGGGGGGGCGTGAGCGCACGTGTCCACACCCATAATTCAATGGCCCCCACGCATGCGCGTGTAACCTGGCTCCCTCCGCTTTTGGCACGTGATGGCACAGTAGGCTCGTTTTTTGCTCTTCCCAGGCTCCAGAGACTTTCTAGGAACCTGGGGAGGGTGAAAAATGCCTCTCCTCCCCCACCCTGAGGCCCTCCAGAGGCTGGAAATGGCCCATTTGCCAACTTCCAGTGGGCCTGGAAGGCCCGAAAATCAGCTGGCGGTGGTGAGGTCACGTGCCCACTGATACGGCTCCATGTGCCACTTGTGGCACGCGTGCCATAGGTTCGCCATCACGGTTATAGTATCTGGGTGTATATGGAATCTTGTGGCTTGTTTATCAATCCCTCCATTAGACTATAACTGTGGTATAAAAATAATAATGTTTAATACTATTTTATCTTTAGATTGCCTTATAATCATTTTGCAAATATCCCTTGCACACTATCAAAGATTGGTATTAGTATGCAAACATCCATTCTCTCTGCTCTGTCTCAGCATCCTACTTAATCCTCCAGAAAGATTCCTAAGGGCTACAGAATTTCCCTTGATATAAAATGCTCAGCTCAGCTCAGCCCAGCACCATCCTAGTTTTATTCATTGTTCAAGATCAGTTTGTTGAGGTTAGATGTTAATGCCTTATTTTACTGCACCAAAGGAATCGGAAGTCAATGTCTTTTTTTTTCTTTTTCTCCTTGCTTTCCCCTCCCCCCCATTATCCACTTCCATTTTCCCTCCCCTAACTTCCCCACTATTTACTTTTGTATTCTCTTTGTATGTCATATTATAAACTAATAAAAAAATTTTAATAAAAAAGATCAGTTTGTGGAGTTCCTATTTACTCTATTTAACCATGGATCTTCAGCCCATATGTCTCACTTTTAAACATAAAGTAATATTTTTTTTTACCTGTTCCAGATGATAGACAGCTGCTGAGATTCTTTGCACACGTTCAATAGTTTTCTCAGGATCAGCAGGTTCATCAGTTTTCAAGACATCTTTGTAGAGATTCAACTGCCATTTCACAGCAGGGTCATCTGACTGCATATCAAAAAATTTGATCCACTCTTATGCATACTTAATATTAAAACATATATAACACTTATTTAAATAACATGTATTGCCATTTTTGCACCACTGTACCGAAGGAAGGGGAAAAACTACATGCTTATTGCTAGGAAGAAGAAAAATGTGGTATTTCTAAATGATAATGCATTACAAAATTAAAGGCAGAAAGACGCTGCAGAGGTCTATTATGCTATGAGTATACAATTTTATTATTTTGTAGACTGTCTCTGGATAATCTCCAGTCCCTCCTTGAGGGAGATGAGAGGTCTGGAAACACAAAATATAAATAAATATAACTAACTGACTAAATAAAATCTCTTTTTTTCCTGGGCACTGCCTACATTGGTCGAATGGGACTCTTATTAAAGGTCTATTCCCATTTATGGTACTAGAGAGGAATTCTCTCACCATACGTACAAGCTTGTTTCTAGTTCTTCCCCTTGTAGTAAAATCAAAAGAAAGAATTTTTTTATGCTAGTCTAAAAACTGTTGTTACACCATTAGTAAATTCTGGAGAAAATTAGGCTATAGTATAAATATATTCCTTTTCTGTGCCACACTTATCCTATCTGTGACTCCAACACTGACATTGCCTGCCAGTGGAAAATTGGAGAAATTTGTGATCAGCATATTGGGGATACTATATTGGTATACTTTATGGCCACACTATTTGGTGTCAGTAAACTTCCAGTAAGCTCTTTAGCTTGCTACAAGTTTTATATCTATAAGTGCCATATTCATTCCCTGGCATGACTGCTAGAGCTGATAAAAGTTGTACTTCAACATCTGGAAATCAACATGTTGCTCATTCATATTATTTCTTCATAATAAATATAATTTAGCTATAGGATTACTCTATTAAATGATGAAATATATTAACATGCTTTTTGACCTCAGAAATATATTTAACTAACTGATTTTTTTGACATTTTGAATATTACCTTTTCCTGCAAATGCAAGTTATTGTGTAAATGTTCTTTAACTTCTTCTTCAGTGTCTTTCTGCAGATAAATAAAGGCATATTGATCTGGGTCCTCTTAAATATATTTTGACCAATAATAAGACAGAACACAACCTATTGGGATATAGCTGCATACTCTATATAAAATAAAAATAAAGAGAGCAAAGTTTTGTAGTAAGGAGCCTCCTGTAGCTATGTGCCCTTGTGTAGTTTAAAGTTCAATAATACACAAATATTCAGTGTGCTTGCTAGGTTTTGAAATGTTTTAAAATATTTGTGAGATAATCTAAGTTTCTGAATTAGGAGGATACTTCTTATATCGTAAGGAGAAAAGATGATATAGATAGATTAGATAGATGATGATAGAGATAAAAATGACTCAGATTTTGGATTTTGGCACCAAATCAAACCTCCCTCCCTCTAATAAGCCTTTCTTAAATGTATTTGTTTGATCATTTCCATGCTTTGTATCTTTCTAGACATGCATGGTACTCATATCTGAAGACTGCAAAAATGGTTCAAACCCATCCTGAGTATCCTTACTCAGGAGCTTTTCTTGAGTTCAAGTTCAAGAAAACACTTAGTTTAAGTGTTAAGGAATTATTATGGACATGGCAACACCTGAACTGAAACAAGTATTTCCCTGAGCAGGAAAAGTTGTGGTGCCTTTAAAGAGCTGTCAATAAGCACACTGAGTGTATCAACATCAGACCTGAATTACCTTTGTCCACTTCAGATTCAAATACTGCATGTCTTTATTTAAAACCTTTTAGATTACAATCAGTAAGAGTAAAATATTGACTTACACAGCTGTACCTGGACTTAGCAAGAGAAATTAGCTCTTGATCTCCAGGGGTACACATGTTCAACCCAATAGGGAGCATTTTTTTAAGTGCAGATACAATCAAAGAAGTCTGTATTGAATATAAATCCCCTCTATGTTTTGCTTTTTTTCGCTCTTGGTCATGACCTCCAGACTGCAAAGAAGAGACATATAAAGTACAAAGGATTGTTATTTCTTTCATACTAAAATAATTACCGTTCCTAATTATGTGACTAAATTTAGATATTCATATTAAACCTTAAAGCATTTGAATATTTACCCATTTGAATGGTAAAACCAAAGTGAACCAAAAGACTATCATGAAAATGCATGGTTTTAGTGGTATTTTATAAGAAAAATACTGTAGAAATTGTAATTTTCAAGAATTCAAATATCTTTGCAATTTTTAAGGAAATAAATACCTCTGTAATTTTTCAGTATGTATATAGTGATAAAACACACTCACACAAACAACATTTGAAATGGATACAGTGATACCATTTATAATTCTGAGGATTTCAGTGTTTGAGATATGTGCCTGTACAACATCTAAGAAATACAAAGTGTAAGTTCCACAAAACTGGACAGTTGTAAGCAAGCACACTAGAAAACTATTTTGCTGTAGAATCATTGTCAAATGATCACACTACATTGTCAACAGCTTTAATCACCTGAAGTATACAGAGAATAAGCTTTTGGAAAAAGATATCAAATAGGCTGCACATTAGCATTACATTTAACCTGTTCATGATGCAGACAATGTACAATTTCACTGGGGGAAAAAAACTTTTTAAACTAAGGCAGTAAATCAAAGCTCTGGGCAACAGCATTAGAGTTTATCACTACCAAAATGATACTAGGGACAGATTAAGATTAAACAGTTACAAATGTTTTTTTTTTAATCCCATGCATAAAAAAGATGAACAATGACCCTGATGAGAATTGAGCCACAGGCATGAATTCAAGACTGGGCTCATATAATGCATCTACTACAATTATCGACTCTTTTCTATTAATTCATTATGTCTTCTCCTTCTGCAAAGGAGATTTAAAGGCTCTGGGCCTTACACTGTATGCTACACTGATAAAATAAAATTTATTAATAACTTCTATTAAAACAGAAAAGAATGCTCAGAGCAGTCATATATTTTGAAAATTGTTGTTAAGCTCTCCTTTTAATAGAATATATCAAAACATCTAGCCATATTTTTGGCATTCAGTGGAAACCAAAATATTGTGCATTGGCTTTCCTCAAGGACACACAATTGCAACACTTTGCCTCAAAGCTTTGTTTGTGGAATGCCTTCAAAAAGTTTTTTTTAATAGTAGCAGTGGTTTTAATGACATTAATTGCTACTTGACTGTCATAGCAGACAAACAAATGTCACAATTTATCACAGGACTCAATGGCGTCACTATTCCCTTAGGCAGGAGAATATCTGACAAACTCCCCCCCCTTTTTTCCCCAAATAAAGGAATATTTTCAGGTTATGTGACCATAAATCTCTCTCTGTGTCTTTCTATCCATCTATCCATTCTGTCTCTGCCACCAAGTTCTAGTTCTTCTAAAAGGAAACCTTTACTGACAATTATTAAAACATTCATAACAAATAATGAAAGCTTTCTTAATGTAATATTGATTCATTTTTGTTACATGCTGATTGACAGCTATCAGTGGGCCTAGTTCTTAACTTTCTTCTATTCATTGTCCCATAGATAAATTAAGCATGTATGTATTTTGCTTTTTATAAATGCAGGAGAAAAAAACCGAAATGGAAAACCAAATCTTCTACATCCCAAATCTTCCCATCCATCATTGTGGCAGGACTCTGTTCACCTGAAATGATTATTGCCTTCAAGTTTTAAGAAGAAGATGAAGAATAATTGGTTCTTCTTAAAATAAAAGTGAATTTCTGCCTTTCATTCCTGATCCTAAATCTGATTTTTGGGGGAGAGAATATTAATAAGT
The DNA here is from genome assembly GCA_012654045.1 of Ptyas mucosa. Lineage (NCBI taxonomy): Eukaryota > Metazoa > Chordata > Lepidosauria > Squamata > Colubridae > Ptyas > Ptyas mucosa. The sequence continues at coordinate 43,744,122 of WNWU01000001.1, forward strand.
CAAATATCAGACATGTCAGATGCCACTGTATCCTGTGCTCTAGCTCATTGCTTCCTGCAAAGCTGGATTCACAGTCTGATTCTACAAATGGTTCAGTATTTGAGAGTAAATAAGACACATGTGATGTCCTTTATTTTAAGTATTATTGATAAATGTGTGGTGACATTAGAAGTTTATTGACTAGGAATGTATGTGTATGTGTGTATGTCCTATAAGCAGATGATGCCATGCTGTTCGCCAAGAACCTGAATGATTTTCATCAAGCATTAGCTAGATTGTAAACCAAAGTAGATTTGTCTGGAAAAATGATGTGAAGAATTACACACAAAACATAAATAGCAGAAACCTAGATCAAATAAAAGAAATTGGTAGAATATTAACTAAACACAGGAAGATGGGTTTATAAATATATATAAATTATTGAAAGAAAATGGATGTTCTGTTGCAAGGAATGAAAAAGTATCAACATACAGTAGGAGAAAATGGCTATGTTTTGCAAACTTTGTTAGATGAAAGGAAGAACTGAATGTATCAGGAGAAACATAAAAATAAGTTGAATGTAGTTGGACTTTGTGTGTGTGTCTGCATGCATGTTGTGTGTGTGTTAAAACAAAACAGAAAGAGAAAAGAATAAATGGTTATGCAATTAATATAGATGAAATACAAGAGTGACCAGGATATTGTGGTGATATGACCAAGAAAATCATAGATGGAACTGATTAAATTCCTAAGAAGGGAAAGATGAGAAATTTAAAAATAGTTTGTAAAGTTGGAAAAAAACTAAAAAAAAATATAGCGAATGGTGTTAATCTGAGTGGATATAGATACATTTTGTTTTCTTTCATGTCTTGCCTTTGATTTCTTTTTCTTACAATTTCTGGGTTTTTTTCCCTGCACTTTCTATAATGTTGCTTACCATAAATAGAAATATTGAGATGAGATACATGTGGGTGAAGATGTACTGAATCTATCTACACCTACTCATCCACTTATGAAGGCATGTTATATTATATGAAAGATACTCTAAAATACATAAAGAGTACTGGGAAGACATATTTTTTAAAAATTCAAATACTGTCTCTTTCCTTCAATTCAGTGACAGATTTTGAAATAATAAACTCCAACTTGGAAATGACTGCTGAAGCGGTCAGGTATTTTGTGATTTTTTTTCCAGATTGGGTGAAGATTTCTCAAATGGATTGCTATTACTATTGTTGCTGCTGATGTCTCTTGGTTATTAGTTCTTTGTAGCATATGCAAGAGGCCCCAAGTCACAAATAAGCTTATTAAGACTATTACCTACTCCACAAGTAAGAGAATTGGAAGTTTCTATGCCCAGACATGCATTGGCAGGAGATCCTCCTAAGAGCAAGGACGACATTTCTCTAATTGGGCTTGAACTCATGCCCTCTGTCCTGAAAACTTTTAGAGAATGGAAACAGTAAAGTTTTCAGGGAAAGTATATGAACATACATCAAGGATCTTTTATTCATTTTCAGTGCAGCTCTTAATCAATTATATTGCTTTATTTTTGCTCCTACTCTATGACCTTCTTTCTCTTTGTTTCCTCAGTTTGTTTACAAATTAATGATTAATATATTTAGCATAAAATGTCAGCCTAATGGAAATTAATGCAGCTAACTCATTTCCTCAGGTCCTTACTTTGTTCCTTTTATTGAATTAAAAATCCTTTAATCTTTGTGACTCTAGTGTTGGATTTTGAAATAGCACCACGTGCTCCAAAATCACTTTGGCCTAGTAATTCTGGCTAAAAACAAAAAAGTGGAGACACTTACTTAAGAGCTATGTTTTGGAGAAGGGGAATTTCCTATTTAGCCCTACCCAGAATTTCTGGTAGGAGCTCCATTACCCAATTCAATATTTGGTTGGGAGGGCATAACTTCTCCTTGAGTAAACTCCTCATCTGGGTGAATAACTATATTGAGACAATCTTGAAATTAGAGGGTGAAAGTGAGGAGCAGAGAAAGCTCCATGCTTGTTTTAGTGAGAGATATGCCTACCTGGTCCAGCCAGAAAAACCTCAAGGGCATTTCTAGATCCTATAATGTATATGCTTCTATCTCATCTATTTGTCTGGAAGTGTTTTTACTTACTCAGAAAAAGGAAATCAGAGTTAAGGAATAGCTGAAGCCATTTGTCTTTTGGTTTCCTATTTTATTTTATTTTATATTTTATAAGAGCAACTTTACAGTCAGAATTACAAATATGCTACCATTAGCCAAGTATTGATGGTTCCTATGTGCTCCTACTGGCACATTACCTGCTAATACGCTTGTTCCCACAGAAATTAGTATGTTCAAAGGTTTTCAATTTACATGCCTCAGACATGTAATTCAGGCATGTATATAATTCATGCAGTTATATATTGTTAAAATACTATGTGTTCTGCAATAGCTTTGCAAATGTTAGAAGAAACAGAGAAATAGGCATAACATGGGTATACCAAAAGAAATACATGTACTTCTGTCAGCTAGAGGTACAGAAGGTGATTCATCGGTATTTTTTCTCCCTGTCCTGAAGATTGCAGAATTTCAAGAATTCTTGAATTTAAGTAAATTTGTGGAAGGCTGGTAATTTATTGTGTGCATGGAAGCCATAGGTTAGCACTAATAGAATTAATTTTTAAGTACATAAGTACATCACATAATTAATTATCTTCTGGAGGTCAAAAATGGATGACTTTCCACTATGGCATAAGCAGACTTTTGCTTCTACAGCAAGAAATACATTTATTTTGCCTCTACCTCATCCATATTTCCTTGTTCCCAGATCTGCTACAATGGTTTCTCAGTTCTTTGGAGGAGATCTGAATTGAATGGAGATTCTTTTCTCTCACTGATGTCCATTCCACTAGTGGCTAGACAATTAAATGCAGTCTCTACTTCTGATCCAGCATTAACATTGCTCTTGAAACTATGCAGATAATGAAATAGGGATTATTTAAAAAAAACAAATGTCTATTTCTGCACAGATGCTGGTTCTTCATGTGTATTTAAATGAATTTATATTTTTTAAAAACCCTGCACTTTTGTAGCCATGGAGACACTGACTTATAAAGGAAGCAATCGTATTAAAGATTACCTTCTAATTCTTTAACTCTATTTTTATCCCAATTGAGTCATCTCATAATTGTCTTACAACCAGTGAATTGCATATTTTTGCATGATGCTGTCTGTTGAACCTATATTTCAAGAAAGGGATTTTAAATAGCTTTGATACATAGCTATACAAATGGTTTAATATACCCCAAAAAGTTATATTTCAGTATGTCTTGAGTAAGAAAAGCTAAGGTCGATATGAAGGTCACATTTTTTTTTAAAAAAACACTCTAATTATAATAATAGATAGTAGCTTTAGTGACCACCATGTTACTTTAGCATATTTTGTTTTCAGTAGTAAAATTTCCTGTTCATCCATTGCTCTGTTGATGAATTAAGATACTTAAGTAAAATCAATTACATAACATGAAGAAGGTGACAGAGGCAGAAGAGATATATTATTGGACTATTTTCCTACTTGCGAAGTCAGTACCTGGCTTTTATACCAGAGAATAAAAATAGACAAAATTTGCCCAAGTTTCCAGTAGGGTTTATATTAGGCAGGACATGCATCTTCCCTTTGTGACGCCACTGTATGATCAATGGAAAGAATGTTGAGACCTTGGTCATTTCTAAAACTAAAACATATATACATATTATATACACTTAGACCTGTACCTTTACTTGCATGGCCTGTATGAAAGAAAGAAAACAACAACAAAGAAAGTAAATAAGGATGATGAAAAGGTGAACATTTTGCCATTTACTCAGAAAGATTTTATATGTCAGCAAAGCAACTAACAGTGCAGTCAACTTCTTAGAAATAAGCCCAGAAAAATTACTTGTTCGAGAGTAAAGCCAGTTAAAAGTAAATATAATTCATGGAACCTATACCCAAATGCAGTCATATATACGCACTGTAAAATATGGCGCACATATAAACCACCAAGTATCCTATGGGATCATAATCAGGTATAATTATAAAAAATAATAAGTAAATAAATAAAGAATAATTCATTCATGAACCCAAAACACAGTTACAGATTCTCTTAAACAATGTTATAAGAAAGTATAATGTAAATAAATGTCTTTCTGTTGATCTTACTGAAGGGTAATTCTCATAATAAAGAATATATTGGAGATTATTAATCTTTCCAACCATCAATATCTTTATTTTTTATTTATTTTATTTATTTAGTTTGTCAAACATTTATAAGGTAACAGATATAAGTATAAACGTGATTATGAATACCGGAAATCGATATGAATAAATGGCGACAGTAGGACAAGGACGGTAGGCACGTTGGTGCATTTATACATGCCCCTTACAGACTTCTTAGGAATGGGGTGAGGTCAACAGTAGACAGTCTAAGGTTAAAGTTATGGGGGTTTGGGAATGAAACCACAGATTCGGGTAGTGCATTTTAGGCATTGACCACTCTGTTGCTGAAGTCGTGTTCTGCTACCCACAATCATGGAAGTTCACTAGCATACTTTGGGCCAATGACTCTTTCTCAGTCCAATCTATCTCACAGGACTGTTGTGGGGAAAATTGGAGGGAATAACCCTGCCTTATGTTCCTGGAGGAAAGATAGTACACAACTCCAGGTAAAAGATACCCATTTTAAATAATGAACCCATATCTTTAAAAAGCAAAAGAGAAATAATCTTATCTACAATATATATATTTCATAAATATTTTAACAGGCAATCACTTTATATTTAGATTTCATCGCTGAAGGAACAATGTTTTACATTGAACCAAGCCATCAACCATGGAATCTAGGCAGCAATGTCAGGGACTGAATTAAACCAAAATGATGTGACAAGAATAGCTGAAAGTGCCCATTTCATAATTTAAATCAAATAAGTAAAATTCCAACTTCTCACCCATTATCAATTCTTTAAAAGAAAACACTGTTTGTATATAATGTTGCTTTTGTTCAGGGATGACTGCTTGAGAGTAAACAGATCTTGCAATTGAAGCCCTGCCTCCTTGTGTGACATATAGGCAAATACGAAGGGGTAGGGCTTTGATCATGAAATTGTGTGTGCTATCTGGCTTCCCCCCCCCCCCAACAGATTTCCTTGTTTCTGTTAGCAGAGGAGCCATGCTTAATGTCACATTTTCCTTAAGAGTGATTTCTCCCCCAGTTACCATTTGTGTCGGATTTCACCCAGCATTGCCAAGAAAACATTTTCACAGACAAAACAGTTATTCAGTTGTGTGCTATTGCAGTCTTCCATATGTACTGTTTACACAAGCATCTGAAGCATTGGCAAGTTTTGTCATTTCAAGAAAAATTTAATTTTAAGTCCTCAATTTTTAGATATAGCTAATTTCTAGATAGGGATCTTGGGTTTTTAAAAATAAAAACCTGACAAACTAACCTATGTGAAGAAAAAAAACCCCAAGGTTTGATCTTTTCTGCATGATGATTCAAATGTGATGTACATTCACTCTGATTTTGCATGTTAGCATTAATGAAATGTTCTGTGTTGGTCATTTCCATATAAATAAGACTTGATTCTGAACATTTCTAATTTCTTCTTTCAGTGTAAGATTTCACCCTGAGTTCCTTTGATTAAGTCAGGAGCATATGAATCATTTTAAATACCTATAAGGCAAATACTATTTTAATTTTAAAAATCTGACCCGAATGTAATACATTTATAAACAGATGCTGCATTATGTTTAAAAAGAGATGCGACATAAACTATAATTTTAAAAATAGCTGCATGTGTCCTTTATGAAAACACCCACATAAAGTTAAAAAAAATAACAGATTAAAGGAGTGAATGTTGTGTTTCATTAATCAATTTAACAACAACAAAAAATCAGTTATTTTAGCACCACCAAGTAACTGTCTTTGTCAAACTAAATGTTCTCTAACTTACCATTCCCCTCGGAGCAATCTGCTGCCATATTATCAGAAAAGAAAAGTTAAAAGATCTTGCTCAGTTTAAGTAAATTTAGTTTAACAAAGATCAATAAGCTATGTTACTATTTTTTAAAAAAGCATTCTGATCTATCAGTATGGATTCTAATATAACAAGTGACAACAGTTACTAGTCTTACCTTTTATGTATAGTAATGAAGTATATTATACCATGCCACATGCTCCATCTATTACACACACACACACACATACACACACACACAGAGACACCCATACCTACACAGGCACCTACCCACCCACCCACGCACACCTACATTATATATATATAATGTTTTCATAGATTTTCACGGGTAGAGGTATGCA